>MU183355.1:0-27433 GCA_016904865.1 Pissodes strobi
GAATATAAACACACACGATACTGTTAGCAGTCCTAGTTTTCTGAATAGTGGCTTACAATGGGCACGAGCTTTAACACCCTCTATTGTTCTTACAATCATCTTCTATAGACTATAGTATAGTAGGCTTGTTCATGTTTTTACGACCCGTCGTTGAGATTGATTTTTAAGTGAATTGCGCAAGGTCAAATTTCCAGGGTGTGTGTATTAACTATGTAGTTGTTGGTGATCGTGTCGGGCGACTCTGGCTTATGCGGGAAAAACTGCTGATCTATGATTTATCAAAGAAACACTGAAGTGTTTTGGATCATTAAGTATCGTCGACATGATAATATAAATATCAAGGTGTTTTTGTTCGTTCATTCCAGTGCAGACCTACTATAGGTATAGGCTCGGCCGGAAATCGAAAATGTCGGATGATTGTGGGAAATATAAAGTAAAGATCACAAGGGGTGAACCATTACAACGATGTTCTGGGTTATGTGATGATCTGTATCATCTGCAGTGTGTGGGCATTGCCCTTGAAAATTGTGATTTAGTCAGTAAAGCTCGTTCAGTGAAGGGTAAAAATGGTTTTGTGATATATGTGAAGGGCAACTAAACACTGTACTAAGCTTGAGCACTGAACTTGAGCAGTTTAAGGAAATGGTAAGGCAGCAATTAGAGGAATTTAAAAGTACATTAAGTGCCAAAAATGAGTCTAATTCGAATGAAATCCAGTATAATCCAAGTAAAAGGACTTATGCAGAAGCTACAGACGAGTTTCTTATAATAAGACTTAAAGGAAATCAGGATTCGTCCAAAACTAAGGAAGCGATAAAAAAGGCTGTTAATCCCTCTGAATTGAAAATAGGTATAACTCAGTTTAAAGATGTTAAAGATGGCGGAGTACTAATTAAATGTAAAACCAAAGAAGAGCTTGAAAAAGTGAGAACCGCAGTGGAAGAAAAACTTAAAACCAGATATCAAATTAATGTTCCTGAACAAAAGAACCCTCGAATAAAGATTGTTGATATGGAAGACGATTTATCAAAGGAAGAACTTGAAGCGATAATTCCTAATCAGAATCCTTTTTTACAACACAGTAAGAGCCTATTTAATGTTATAATAGCTAAAAAAATGAAAACCAAATATATGTGTATAGTAGAGTGTGATCCAGAAAGCCATGAACTGATTATGCCGAGTAATGGGCATATTCGTAAACTATTCCTACTGTAGGGTATTTGATCACTTTTCTATGCTAAGGTGTTACAAATGTGGAGAATATGATCATATTGTAAGAATGGAGACAGATGTTTGACCTGCATGAATCAGGGACATGAATCCGAGCAATGTAATGAAAAAAAAATTGCTGTATTAACTGTATAAAGTCGAATACAACCTATAGTACAAATTATAAAACGGACCATTCTATATTTGACTATAACTGTCCTATCTACTTAAAGAAAGTACAACAGCAAAAAAGAAGACTAAAAACTATATTGTAGCAATCACAGAAGTCAGAGCAAAAGGGAAGAGTTGTTATTTTCCATCAAAATGTGCAGTGCCTAAAAAATAAAATTGATCAGTACAGTGTGCTGCTTGAAGATAAAGACTATGACATTGTTTGTTTCACTGAGCATTGGCTGACTGGAAACGAGTATAAAGTTCTGAAACTTGACAATTATATGTGTGGTAGTGCTTTTACAAGAAATGTACATAAATGTGGGGGGTGCGCCATATACTACAACAAGAAATGATGTGGTTTTGTTGAAGAGATAAAGTGGGCTTCGAAATATGCTAAAGAGCTTAGTTTTGAGATATGTGCAATCAATATTCACCTAGGTCAGGTAAATATAAAAGTATTCTGCTTATACAGGTCGCCGCAATCAAATATTGACGATTTTTTCTCACAATTAGAGCAGCTTCTATTTGATGCCTCTATAAGTTCGAAGTCAGGAATTGTGATTTGCGGTGACATTAATGTTGGTTGGCTGTCTATGAGTGGTGCGAGAGCAAGTTGGAAGACGATTTTACGTCATATGGCATTGTTAATTTAATTAAAGAACCAACTAGAATTACCGCGCAAACTGGCTCTTGCATTGATTATATGTGCACTGACTTGGACTTAGAACGAGTTGGATGTAATGTTGTTCATAATGGACTTTCGGATCATTCAGCACAGACTTAAGCGTATTAACAAATTTAGTTAATAACAATGATGATCAATGTATAAGATTCTATAATAAGAATAATTTCAAGGTGCTGTTCGGTTATTTACAGTCTGAAGATTGGCTTGCAGTATACGAGCGGAATAATGTAGATACTGCTTTTGAGAGTTTTATAAATGTAATTAAATATTATATGAATTTGTCATTTCCACTAAAAAAACTCAACAGCAGAAAAAATAATGCTAAACCATGGTTGACGCTCGGTATTAAAAATTCCTCAAGAACCTTAAAAGAATTATTTAGAAAAAAAAATGAGTCGAATAACCAGTTAGATAAAGTTTTATATAACTGCTATAAAAAAATTTATAACAAAACCATTGGATTAGCAATAAAAATGTATTATGATAATTTGTATATGAATTCTGATAACAAAAGTAAAATTGTATGCAAAATTATTAATATGAACATTAATAACAAAAAAACATCAAAGCAGGAAATAGTTAGTTTGGAGACCGAGTTGGGGGTTATAACGGGTAATCGAGATATTGCAACGTATTTTAATGACTATTTTATTGATCTGTCAAATAAAATCACATTGCCTCCCGCAAATAATGAATCAAATGAGTTTAAAATAAAAACAAATGACTCAACATTCTTGGATGCAGCTTCAGAGATCGAAGTATCAAGAGTCATTGAAGCCCTTAAAAATTCTTCATCTAATGGAATTGATGGCATAACTTCTAGGGTAATCAAAGAAGGCATTACATTTTTTACAGCACCGATCACATATTTAGTTAATTTATCTCTTTCTGAATCGATTTTTCTCAATACACTTCAGATTGCAAAGGTAGTACCTGTGCATAAAAAAAGGGGATGCTAAAGATGTATCTAATTACAGACCAGTGTCAATATTACCTACTCTTGCTAAAATAGTGGAAAGAGTAGTTTATAATAAAATGATGCGTTTTATAGATCGAAATAAAATACTGAGCAATTTCCAAGACGATTTTCTGAGGGGCAGATCGACCCAATAGAGTATAATGCAATATTTGAATTGTTTATATGAGCACTTAGATAATAAGGATAAATGTATTGGGGTGTTCATGGATTTAAGCAAGGCATTTGATTTGGTGGATCATGCACTTCTGTTGTCTAAATTGTATGATTATGGATTTAGAGATAAGATGCATGATTGGTTGACATCCTACCTACAGGATAGGTGTCAGTTAGTAGTGATAAATAATAGCCGTTCAACCTTACCTTATTAATGTGGTGTACCACAGGGTTCCGTTTGGGGCCCTTGTTGTTTCTGTTATTTGTGAATGACCTACCGGATAATGTTGGAGACGGCCAGCTTACTATGTTTGCGGACGATACCAGTTACCTGTGTTTTGATAGTAGCATTTCTTTAGTGCAGGTGCGTACGCAGATTATGGTGAACAAATTTGTCCTGTGGTTTAATCATAATCGAATGCGTGTTAACCAAGCTAAAACAGTATTTATAAATTTTACCACGCGGACTCGTATTAGTAACAGTTCATTATTACTTAGACACCATTATTAAGTTAAGAAAATTTACAATTAAAGATGCGTAAGCTAGAATTATTTGTCTTTTAGCTCAAATGCTGGAGAGTACGGGAGACTGAATTTATGTAAAAGGCGTCACCAACTTGTAGACGGAACAAGTCAAAAAATCTTCAGGTGTAATTTAGAACTTGTTTTCATTTAGGCTTCGCAACAAAAGAAATATGAATAATAAAACCAAAGGTGAAATCAATTTAAAACATAAAAATCAAAACGGTAAAATTATTGTGGCCAATTAATTCAGTTCAATTATATTCGCGAATAATATCTTTTTTGTAATTCTCTCATTAATAGATAATAAATAAAACAGGTAAATAAGTGAACAGAAAGATTGGTTTATTATCATAAGATGATTGGTTGGTTAGTTACAAGAAAATGGCATATATTGCGGTTTTCTGGATAAAGTTACACCAGACAATAGCGACTAGATTTAAATAGAAGATAGTAAATAATCGAATTACTTGTTGTAAATATTTGAAAAAATGTACTCCACTTGAAGTAATTACGATAATATTGAGAGCTGCGTAAATTTAAATATATGTCAGTCTACCGCTGACATGTTACAAAGAATAACTTCCTATTAAGGGCTAAAGATACAAAAAAAAAGATTTACATTACTACTTAACTAAAAGATATTAATAGCCTAAATAAAATGTATTTCTCATTATTATTTTGTACCTACATATGAAGATTGTGTGTTGATTTTAAATTGCTTTAATGTGTACTTCTTACATGCAATGTGTGTTGTATGTAATCTATATACGGGAAGTGACACAGTTGGGAACAACAAAATATATTGACACCTACTTTCAAGGTAAGACCAAATTAAAAAGAAAAAAACCAAAACTTAAAATTAAAAAGCGCCATTATTTTAGCTTACCTCATTTTGAGAAAGACTTTAGTCTAAATAAGCGGAATAACGTAATTTTTATATTGTCCTAACGTCCAAGACAATCCTAAATGGAAAAGAAAAAATTTAAACAAAGCTCAAAGAAAACTGCACTGCAAATAAATATGTGTAAAATTTGATGTTGCGTAAGAATTAAGAATATATAAATTTAAGTACGTATATTTACGGGCAACTAGAATTATTCATGGACGCCACCGATATTATAATAGTTATTTTCTTTTAATTTTTTAACATAGAACAAATTCTTACATTTAACAAATATTCTCATATTGTCATTAAGTCTATAAGTTTATGGGTATCGGGCATGTATCTCATGACGGCCCTGTTTGGATTGTGTCTAACTGGAATTAGATTTCAACATTTTGCGTTCAATTACTCGAGGCATATTGGGGGATCTATATGGCACGAGACTAGAATAATCAAAGAGCCATGTATCCAGTCCTCTGTTTTATTGACATTATTCCTTTACAAGGTGGACCAGATTTATATGGCGTCCCCTTTAATTTTATATACCTTTTTGAATAAAAATCGATTTTAATAAAATTTCAGATTCGGTTACACGCCACATATTGAAGTTTAAAACAAAAATTGGGAGAAAATGTTAACGATGGACTAAATAAATAGAGGTAATTTTGTTAAATGTTGCTTTTGAAAAAGTTTGGGTTAGGGCAAAAATCACCCTGGTAAAACCATGATGCCAAGATCAAAATTTAAAAAATTGTAAAAAGTTGAGAGACGTGTTTGGAAAACAATTCCATAAAAGATGTTTGCGAAAAAGTTTAAGAGTGCGGTGAAAACATCTCTTACGTATATCATACCCAGACCCTACATTTTGAAGGACCAAATTTATTTTCAAATTTATTGTAACAAGTTACAACTAACCCAAACTAGCTGGCGAAGTTGTACATATTTAACGGAATAGTATTAATAATATGCCCGGTCAGGTCTAGACCATGTTGCTGACGATCATCATCTGGGTTTATTATCATTTACAGTATCCATTAGAGATCGAAAGTTTTTATGCTAAAAAAAAACATTACTTGCTACTCCTTATACAACTTGTTATTAGAAATTCTTCCTACAGAACATTATTTTTAAAAATGATACAAATATTCCTTTATTTATAAGTAACTGGATTTAAATAATCTCCTATTGTAGGAGCTGCAGAGGTAGAATCTAAGGAAAATTATCACAATTAGCATAAATGCGTTTTGCAAGTAATGTGTTTATTACTTTAACGTTAAACGAAGTTTTGAAATGTAAAACTGCAAAAACTGCTAAATCGCTTATAGAGAACACATTTTCAAAAAACGCAGTGTTCTACTTTTGTAAGATGAATCGAAATATCTGAAATAATCAAGATAGCTAAAATAATCCATTAATGGACACATTCGATTAGTCGAAAAAATTACCGATTAATCGATTTATCTTTAAATAAATTAATCTAAATAATCGACTAATTGAAAATATTCGATTATTTTTGGAATCGAAAAAGGCTAATTGTAATAAGATTATATGCTTTTTCTTTTCGACCAAAGTTGTAGAACTACACATTCTTTAAAAACGCGAAGGCGAACCACGATTTCGTGGGACATCAAATTGTCGTCTACTGACTAATAAAACGTAGGTTATGAACTCAAACCAGTAGGAATATATTCTGTCATTCTCGAGGTACTTGAGTAGTTGATTATATGTTCCATGACTTTGGAGATTATTAGAAGCAAGGCAATTGGGTGATAGTTTGAGGGCGTGGTTTTCTTGCGTTTTTTTGGAACGGGTTGCACTTGATCGACTTTCCAAGAAGATGGGTTGTGACGTTCCGTTTTGGTCACTAACTAGAAGCGAATTTCTAGTAAGCCCCTGGTATGATGTGAGTATTCTGCGCGTCGTTCTCATTTTTCTGGCGCGAGACGACTCCTTCGTTCTCCGCCTGATACGGGGCCGTTGCTAGCCAAGCTTTTCGGTTATTCGGTCGATTCATTTAAAAATCTGGTTTAATCCCAGATACCTTAGCTGGATTTTGTCGACCAACAACGTAGACATTTCCGCATCGGCCATTTTGATTCGTTCTCGTTAGTTTTAGTGCCGTAGATGCAGGAATAACTCGTTGGACGTGATTTTTGGAATTGGCTTTTTCTAGTTTCGGCCGCCATTGTGGTACTTGGTAGTTTTTTTTGTCGCGTAGTGTGCCCTCATTTTAAGAGGTAAGTTTCTTTATTAATTGCAGATATTTTGTGTTCTCGTGTCTTTGGTATTTGCATGGTTGTATTATTTCTGCTTGCTTTTCGTTCATTTCGGATCGGTTTTAATAGGCTTAATTGATCGGCGTGACGTCATCCCAATTAGAGATTAATTAAGGTTGAGGGTTCCCTTTTATTATTTGGATGGCCGAATTTATTATTTCATAATCAAAATCATAAAAAATAACTGTTTTTATTCATATCGGACTCGATTCAATAGCTTGATTGTACAGGTATATTAAGTCAAAAGTGGTAGCTAGCGTTGCAAAAAAGCCTTGGTAGGCGCTCGGAGGGCGATAGAGACAAAATATAAATTTGGTTACTCCCTTGGCGTTAAACTTGAGCCACATGACGTCAAGGTTGTTCGGTTCGAGTGTTTCCTCGTGGTGAAATGAAAGGTGGCTGCGGACAAAAGGGCATATTCCGAACTTATGTCTAAATCGGGTGTGTAAGTCGTAACCAGGATAGAACTTACTTGTGTTTCTGTAAGGGCTAGTATGTGTGGTCTATTTGTTTGTAGATGTTGGTGTACCGAATTAATGTTTGTATTTAGGCCTCTGATGTTGCAGAAATCTATTCTAAATTGGTTCGATATCTTTGCTGTCTGTGAAATGCGGACTTAAGGGCTCCCAGGGTCACCCAACGCCCGGAGATCTGAAGGGCCGGCGAGTTTACTTCCGATATATTTTGATCCTGGAACTAATAACGAGCAAATTATATTGTTTGTGTTTATTTTAAAAATAAACTTTGCTTATACACGAATTCTCATTTTCTGCGCTAGTACGGCCTATGATTTTATTCCTAAGGCGGACTCGTACTCGTCCGATGGCAGCGTCGCACTGCTAGACTGTCTCTTGACCTTGGCCCCGCCATTTTCCAATAATTCTAGACGTTTTTTAACTTTCAAATTCTTTTCCGAAAGAACTATTCCACTTAGGAGATCGGTTTGCAAACGTCCATTTGGAACGGCTATGGCGTTTCTTAGCTCAATCCCTAGAACGGGGGTGCGACCTAAAACGACTTCGTTTCCGAGAATTTGTCGGCATTGCGGGCCGGCCGAACGATGTGACTTAAAACGCACGAAAAGAAAGACTGATTAGATGCTGTTTAGTGGTAGCGAAAGGACAGCGGGGCTGCCTATTTGTTTTTCATTCAACACGTGACCATTTGGCACGGGTAGAGAAATAGTACATTATACCTATTTGTAAGACGATGCTGAAATATAATCATATTTACCTGACCTTAATTTACATTATGTGTATGCATACAATAATACAATACAATTTATTATAGATAGTTATATCTCAATAAGTTTTTGGCTATATTTTTAATTACTGCCAAAATATTGATAATTTAAAATTGAGGAAATATGCATATTTATATAAAATTAATGTTTTTCAGCAAAAAACCCTTTAGCAACTTTAGCAAAGTTTAATCGCCGGATTCACTAACGTTAAACCTATAAGACTAAGTTTTTAAATTTATAGTTTTAATCCTAAATCACTACTAGGTATATATTTAGAAGTTATATACTAAAGCTTATAATAGCCATGGGCTTAAAATTTACACCTAGGTCTAAGTTAATAAATCCAGGGGTCTAATGAAAGTAATTTTAATACCTTTCATTCAAAAATGTATCGTTCCAAAAGGGTTTATACTTTAAGGGGAAGCCATTAAAGCCTTTCCATTAAACAGTAAGTAACAAATCTTCATCATATATGGAAAATTTCATCAGTTTTGCACAAGTGGTTTGGCCAAAATTTAATAAGTACATTTTTCAATACTATGTTAGGTGACTAGATCTCTTAAGTTAATTATAAAAAGTAAATGTGGATGAAATCTACTTTTTACCGCTTTCGGTCTTCCAATTCTAGCAAAAACTATGCAGCGTGGGATTTTAATTGATCAATAGTGGTTAACATAAAGCTCTCGAGAATCATGGCTTCTAATATGTCTTAAATATAGTCAGTACATTCGGTAGCTGAAAGTTTAGTTCGATAAAATCGTGACAGATTTCTAGCAAACATGTTTTGATTTAGTCATTATTAATATTTTTAATTTCATATTGTTCAAAATGTCTTTCTGATGCACGTCTGAATTAATTTTAACGCTGGAGTCCACCAAATAAATTTGTGTTTTTGCTATCGCGATTTCGATTTCATATGACTAGAAGCAAATTAAGTGATCTTTTAGACTTCTTGGATGTTCCGGGATACGTCCTATTATTTTAGCGATTTTTTCTTTGGCTGACGAAATGAAAACACTTTTCCCTAAGAATACCATATTTTGCAAAATCTTATCTTCCTTAAAGTTTTCTTGGTAACTATTCAAATCTTTTGATTTTTACATTTGCATATCTTTTTTTCATTAGCAATAATTCTTTTTAAGTCGCTCTTGTAATTATTTTCTTATCGTCTTTCACGCATCAGTTGTTTGATTATTATATGTTAATTTTGAACCCTAGGATTATCAAAAAATTGACTTTTAATATTTTCGTTTCTTCCAGACACTACTTGTTTTCTTTCTTCGGCGTAGCGCCAAGAGTTCATAAATTTTCATATCTCATTTAAAATCACCGCAACATACAAAAAAAACTGCAACGGATTTAGATCCAGCGACCTTGACGGCCATTCCACTGGCCCCTAATCAAACGGTTCGGAAATACTTGATTTAAATAATTCCAAACAATTGCAGTATAACCTCAGCATTCTGCTGGAAATTAATTTTTTCTACGAGCGTGCGCAAAATAGGTACTTTGCGCACGCACTTGGGAGCGCAAAATTTAATTTTGCGCACTAGTACGGACAAGACGTAATTTTGCGCACTAGTGCTGACAAGGTTTAATTTTGACAAACAAAGTACCATTAACAATATTTATACACCAGTAAATACGATTCTATGACATTTGCCGTCAGTGTCAAACAAATTACTTTGTTAATCTTTGTCCAATATTTTAACTACATCTAAGTAAGTCCAAGCCCAGATTTCATAAAAAGAAAAATAGAAAACATTGAAGCAGAAGAGAACGAGGAAATACCGGTACCTATATACATATTTTAGACAAAGCCGCCGCGCCGGTGCCGGTGCCTGCAATAGTCTGATACCCCAAAGGTCGTCCCAAAAATATGAAAAGCAATATGCAGAATTTAGCAAGTGGTTTGATATAAATAAAGTGAAGCCCTTTAAAGAAGAAGTATTCTTAGCCCATTTGTCGGAACAGTAAAAAATATATAAGCCCCCAACGCTATGGTCCAAGTAGTCGGTGCTGAAAAAAGGAGGTCAGTTTAAAATATTTTCCAATGTTTTCAGCGTCGAGACCCACCATAACAATGTTCTAAATGCACCAGATATTGCTGAAAATCGTTTACAAGAAAATATTATTCCAACTTCAACTGGCACCGACGACGGAACCTGCAAAAACAACACAAAACAAGTAATATTACCCTCCATTGAAGAAACCGCATCTTCAGCATTAACCTTGCATAATGCTTCACATTGTTCCCTTACTTTTAATATCGTTAATAATAATTAAATAAAATAATTAGTTTTTGTTAGTTGTTGCTTAATATTTTGTTTTCAATACAATTTTTCAAATTGATTGTCTCATTTTTTGTTTTTATAAATGTTCTCGCTCGTAGAAAAAATAATGTTCCTAACTCTAGCGCAAAGTGTCTTGTTCGCACTCGACTGCTGCCCGAACTCCGCTTCGCGTCGTTTGGTCAACTGCAGCCAGCGTGCGAACAAGACTTACTTTGCGCACTAATTAGGAAATATACTATTTTCAAAATATTGATTGCCTGAGTTTTGAAGTTCCGAAATTACTGGTGCTCAAATAACTAAATATTTTTGGATGCTGGGTATGAGGTTCTAACATTCAGTGGAGACTTTTGATAAATCGGATCAGGAATAAACGTTTGCAATGTCCCAGTGGCTTCAGGAATTTCAGGTCGTGGCAAAGGCTGTAAGTAATAACTTTACAAAACCGCCTCTCCCACCTTTGACAGATGAACGCGGCGTCACGGCGACTACAGCTTAGGCAAAGGCAAATGTGCTCGCCAAAATGTTTTCATCGCACTCTACCTTAAATGTCCCTCAAGACAAGGATCTCCCCACCATGTCCAACATCAACACTACCATGGCAGAAGTTAAGTTTTATCACCGTGATATTCGGAAAATCTTCAAAAGGTAACAGGATCAGACGGAACACCTGCTATCATGTCAAAGAACTGCCCCAACGAGGTAACACCCAATTTTGCCAGATTTTTCTCTCTGTCTTATGAAAAAGGGTTTTACTCAGCTTCTTGAAAAGTCGCTCGAGTGCAACCTGTCCCTCAAGCTATCGCTCCATTACTTTGCATCCAATAATCTCCATAGTAATGGAACGTGCAGTCAATTAGCAACTACTTAAGTACCTCGAGATCAATATAATAGTTAGCGGCAACCAATACGTCTTTCACAAAGAGAGGTCGACTAGCTATATATTGGCCTTTATCACACATATATGGAGTAGGGTAATTCGTTGCGTTGGATGTTTCGAAGGCATTCGACAGAGTTTGGCATGACGGATTGTTCAACAAACTGCCGTCCTTCGGACTGCCAGCGTCTATTTGCAGCTGGCTTGCCAGTTTCCTTAAGAACCGATCTCTGCACGTTGCAGTCGATGGACACATCTCAGACATATTCACCATTAATGCGGGCGTGCCTCAGGACGCAATACTTTCTCCAACTCTATTCCTCATCTATATTAATGACCTGCTGACCAAAACCAATAATCCTGTTTACAGTTTTACAGATGACAATACCCTGTTCTTTCAATTTAGATCAGAAAAACCTTTACCATCGACTGAGACTTATCACCGCAAATAGGCCCAGATTACAACAACTAATCAAGATCTGAAGAAAGTTCGAACTTGGTACGACAGGAATTTGTTCCGGTTAGATGCCGCAGCAACCCAAGCAGCCACGTTTACCAAGAAAGCCAATACGGCGGACCCTGACATCGCAAATCGGACTACTGGTTGTCTCGGTTAACAGCAATGTCCTGGCATGACCACATTGCTAACTTCACAAAGTCAGCCTCGCAGAAGCTTGGTGCGCTATTTCGCAACAAAAAACTGCCAGTATCTATGATTTTGGCTAGTTATTCTCCCATATGTATTAAAATAGTCAAATATCTCTACCACCGCTAATCAGATGAATGAAATTTAATATACAGGCAAAACGAACTATTGCTAAGTCAAAAATGATAAAGATAATGTTGTTACATTTTTACTTTTTTGAGAAATTATATAAGATTTATTACTATTAAATACAATATCTTCTACATTATAGTTTTTCCTAAATAGCCGAAAAATGCTGTACAATATGATACTGCACAGCATTTTTCTACTGTTGTTATTGACAACATGCAATTATTTGATTTATTAGTTACAAATGCTTGAAGCCTGATTGACAGTGACAGTAATAAAATAAAAAGGTTTCTTTTAAAGCATAGACGTCTTAATGAAATTAAGTGGAACTAAACGCATCGAAATTCAAACAATGGTTGATTATCGCGATATTCAAGCCTCTTATAGAAGCGTTTACCGTGTATTTACCGCTGCTCATCTGAATAGAGACCCCACAGTAAAGTCCATGGTGGACAAAATTGTATTAAAATTTAGAAGAACACGAGACGTAAAGGAGGCGCAAAAATCTGTTTGTCCTGGGTCTACATCTAATACAGATAAGTCTTTTAAACGCTACACTTTCATTAGAAGCAAATGGTTATATTTTGATCACTCGGGGGCTTGCATGATGTAAGTCATGTAGTCAATGTAGTCAATCTAGTCAATGTAGTCAAAATATTACAAAAAATTAGATACAAACCATATAAAGTTAGCACTGAAACGCCACTGACCCGGGTACACTCTTTTGTACCCAAAAGCCAGCAACTTGATTGGACGTGATCGTAACAATAATAATAATACATATTATTACTGTCGGTTCAGACTGACGTTGTGTAGTAGTAGGTTGCTTAAGAAAAATCCTTGTCTTCCTCGGTACCAGTTAATACTGGTAATAAAACAATGATATACACTTTAATACATTTATTTTCTTTAATAGAAAGGAAAATGCCGATATTTGAGGCTTACAGAGTTACAATAAAACATTATCACATAAACCAAAGTAAACCATGTATAATTAGTTAATTACATTTTATTTTGCATTACATCATTTCACTTGACCCTCAAACCTAAAACAAGTGGTGACAATTTTGCACGGGAGTTAGGTATCAAAATCCAAAAGGCATGCTCTTACACTGTGCTCAATGCTCGGTAATTTTGCAACATTTACTCTGGAAGTCCTAGTACATACCACCTGATATACCTTCATATCTTAAGGGATTGATACCTAAGTTAGTAACAAGTAGGGAGCATAATCGGTAAGATCTTGACCAGGACGTATGGGATCCCCCACGGAATTACGTCATCAGGTTCTATTGGGGGGTGACCCGAAGGTTTCTTTTGGGGGGCGGGACGGAGGCATCAGTAGACGCAGTAGGTCCCTTTTTTATATTTGTTGATTTGTACTATTTTCGGGAATATCTATTTAAAGTTCTTACTAACAATAGCCCATCTTGTTATTGATTTATAATAAAGAAGTTTAGTTGGATTAATAGACCTATTTTGTACACCACCTATTGCAGGAATAAGTCCCAAATAAAAGAACGCCTTTTACCGAACTCCAATCTACTGTACTATGAGTTTGCTGTAGCCTTTCCCTTTACTTTTGAGTATAAAAAACATTATTAAAATAAAGTCTTGTAGTTTATCCATTTAAAATATTGAAAATATAAAACAATTATTTACCTATGGACGAAAAAGCAGGTTCTTCTCCCCTGGAACTAGTGCCTGCGGCACTACGTTTGTTTGCTCTTCGTCTCATTTTTAAGACAGAGAATAATTATTTAAAAATTGACGATAATTGCTAGGAAATAGGTTACAGGAATAATGTTAAGATTGTAAAGCCACCACTCAGCCGAAGCGAAGGTATATAGGAAAAAGCACTCAGCCGAATCGAAGATAAATAGGAGCACCACTCAGCCAAAGCGAAGGTATAGGGTAAGAAAGAAAGTTTCTTCTGCCTATCCGTACTTTTCGGCGCGTTTTTATATGGAAATGATCCCATTTAACTCTGTAAATGCGACAAGAAAATATCAAACATACCAATCCCACACATTTAAACACTGCATTAGACAAAAACGTACATATCGATCTCGCGTCGGGTGTTAGTCCTGATCCACGGCGCGCGTCCCCATTCTACCTGACTCTCGAACCATTATTTGGTACGATTGCATGAAATGAGCGTTTTTAAAGCTTTTTATAATACTGAGTGTATTCCAATTTTGTCGGTGAATTTCATTGATTTAGCACTTTTCTTTGTTAATTCGCATACCTAGGGTCGGTCTGTTTCAGTACATCTTGAGCAAATGTTTTCTGAGGACGGTCCAGACCGCCGAATGCAGTTTTGCGATACCATCATGGAAAAGGTAAACAAAAATCATTTTTTTTTATTCTATTTCGTTTTGCGATGAAGGGAAATTTTGCCTAAATGAGATAGTAAATAGATACAAACATTGGTCGACTAAAAATCTCCATTGGCACTTCAAAACCTTCATAATAAATATTTTGAAAAGAATATTTCCAGCAGAACTCCGCATTATACTGAAATCATTTGAATCAAGTATTTCCGAACAGTTGGATAGGAAGAAAGAAACCTGTCGAATGGTCGCCAAGGTCACAGGATCTAAATCAGTTGGATTCTTTTTTAATTTGGGGACACGTTGTCGTAGTATTCAGAGATAAACCAAATAATTTTGGAGATTTGAGAACTAAAATAAGTATTGGGGTGAGAAATATAAAGCAGGAATGATTTTTAAATGCAATAGGAGAATTCCAAGAACGCTTGCACCATCGACATGCTGTGTAGGAATGGCAATTTGTATATTTATGGAAATAATATTTGTTTATATTGCTTCAATTTAAATTAGTTCTTGGTTTGTAATAATTTAGTGGTAGTAATTATTCCACAATAAATCCAGATAAATAAGTAATAATTGTAATACAAACTGATAACATCCTTTTGTCCCACTGTACAGCATTTTTTCTGCTTTTTGCTAACAAAATATAGATAGAGGACATTTAAAATAATAAATATTACATCATTTCCGAAAAAAGTAAAAATGTGGTGACGTTGTCTTTATACTGATTTCTAGACCAACAACATGAAGATTATTCTTTAACAATTCAGCTGGTCTAAAATATAAAACACTGCATGCCCATTAAGTTGCTAATCATTTGTAAGCTGTTCTTTGTTTACTGCGCAATAAAATATATTTAAATTATATTCTTGACAATTTGTAAATCTAAACCTGTTTTAAGCTAAAGTAAATTTAAACTTAAACCAAAATATAAATAAACGAATTAAATGTGTGACAAAATATACTCTAGAATGAAGCTATTTTTGGCACTACAAAACCCAAGTATATTATTCAGAAGTAAACAAGGCCCTTAATAATTATATTGTCTCAAACTACCTCGTTATTCTAGTATTGCCACCAAAAGCAAACAGGAATTGTTGACGCGTGTATTTCTTGATTCCTAGCTACACATTAATGAAATGCTAGAAAATGTTCTCTAATGAAGGAACATCAAAATACTTGGTAATGAGACAAGCGAAATTCATTATTCTTCACAGGCAGATACGTATTCATTACGCTTTGATAGGGAGATTGTTAACTAATGCAGAAGACTGGATTTAAATTGTCCCCTTGCGCTATTATAGATATGACTTTTAATACAATGTGAAAAGTAACGGGAGCATTTATACCAATTTTGCAGCTTATTTTGGCGACCAAGGGTATTGAATTTTAAAACTCTTGTCCCTAATCTGTCTGAAATTTTTGCAGAAAATAAACCACGGTTTGAAGAGATTATAGCCACGTTGTGTTATTTTATTAGCACTACGTTTCTCAAGAAGAATCTGAATCGCATTCTTAAGGGGACATAGTATTATGTCATAATTTGCCCTATCAAAGATTTCTCCTCTCCACTAAGCACCACAATAAGCATTTCAAATGAAGAAGAAGAGGTGGGTTCGAGTTAACTGTCATTTGAAAGTGTTTTCCATTTTCTACACAGACTTAAAATCATTCTTGACTTAATCTACGTAATGTTTTAATCTTTGATATTTCTTGCAACGTTAAAGAGCAACAAATATTTTTATTTTATTATGCTTAAATGAATCGCATTTACTTCAACGTAGGATACCCATTCGAATGTTTCTACACAAAAAATACTTTATACCTAAGTATAAAGACCGAAAATACCCACTATATATCCTAATCATTTTTGACTCCGCAGTACTTCGTTACGCCTGGGTACTAAATTTCACTAAAATCTAATAAGCGGTTCCAAATATATTTGACCATTTACATAAATATATGACTAACGCTATATACAATTAATATTAATAGATTACTGAATATTGAAAGGGTAAGAGCGATTTTTGATAATGCCAGGCAGAATAATATTATTAATTCAATTCAACAACTTTATAGGATAATAGAAAAACAAGTGACCTTACAAAAAACAATTAAAAATGTAAAGATAATAACAGTTGCCAAGTAAATTTAGATGATAAGATATTTAAAAAAAGATTTTCCTGTCATAAAACTTTCTAAATAATAGGATCTATTCCGATATACTCAAGAAGTGTGAACTTGATTTATTTGTAGTTCCAAGAAATTAAACGAAAATTTATTTTGTGGACATCGATGATAATTCAGAGGTAAAATGAAAACATTTTAACAGACATTAATGAATTATAATGCCACATAGTTTTTTGCTCGAACCATTTATTTGGATGAAGAGATAATTAACAAATCAATTGACTAATGCAGTTGAAAGCTGCAAGCAGCAGTAAATATTCCAGAGAGACATATTTACATTACATTTTTTTATAAATTCAGCGCTGTTCCTCTTTCAATTGCGTAAAAAAATTTCCCTAACAAATACAAATGTTTAATAGCCAAATTTAAATGCAATCCATACTTGTTGCCCGCCCCCCACCTAAAATATCATCAGTATTTAACCAGTTTTTTCCCAAGTTCTGAATATTATAAGTGTACCTGTAATGCCCAAGTTTTGCAACCACTTTGAAAATGATAAGTTCGGAAAAAAATATACACAAAATAATTAAATGTTTTCGAAAAAAAATTTTTTTTTTATTTATGTAATATTTTTTTTTAAGAAAAATTCATGTTCCATTATTGGAACACAGGGAATGGATGCGTGCATTGAAATCAATTTTAATTTTATAGCAAAAAAAATCAATTTAGTTACAAAAACAAAATAATAAATAATTGGACACATGATATGTTTTGAAACAAGCTTCATGTAAATTTATACTACATTTTTCACATATTTTAGTCAAGTTCTCGTGACACCTATTCTGCTTGTTCACACGTTTTAGTTCAGTTTCTGTGACACCTATTCTGTTTGTTGGCTGGAACGATCCAATGATTCATGCCGTGGTATCTAATTTGGTTATGGTTCCGTCCTTCTAATGGCTTAGATGCTTTAGGACGCACTCCAGTTGAAATTGGTTATCATATTTCCTAGCTTGTTTAAGTGAAAACTTTTTTAGGCGGATTCAGCACACTTTTTCCTGAATATAAAATAAAAGTGAACTGTCACGCATGTAACGCTCAAAGCTGTTTGCGTTCGGCTATTCAAGGCTCATTCGCGTAAAGTCGGCTAGAGTCGACTTAAACCACGCTAGAAATAGAGAATAGTCAGTTGCAAGAGATTTAAGGCATTTTTTAAAGCTTTTTTGGTCACTCGCTATCTTGTCGAATTATTATTTGAAAAACGAACTGAAACCGAGCTTCTTTCTGTTGAGCTGTCAGGTGCTAATAGGAAGTGTACCGAAAGGTTTTTAATGTTCTTTGGACAGCTCCATAACCTAGATGTTGCCCTAGATACCATGGAGTATCTCGGACTGCGTCCGTAACCTTTTAGCATTTTGTCCAAAATAATTTATTATTGCACGAGCTCGGTTTATTTTCCTACAAGTCTACGTTTTTCGCTATTGTAATGACTTTGTTTGCTCCAATAAAAAATTTGTCCGCAATATGACTTTCACTTATATATTTCTTCCATATCTTCTTCTTAGCGTGCCATCTCCATCAATGGAGGTTGGATATCACAATGGCATATTCTTCTAGGTCTTTGCCGGATCTTATGAGTTCTCCAAAACTTAGGCCAGTTCACTTGCGTATATTTCTTAGCCATGAGAGCGTTTTTATTCCCGACCCGAGCGTGCCTTCGATATTTCCCTTTACAATGATACCTTAGAATTTCTGACAATTTGTCCCAGATACGCTGTTTTTCGGACTTTCACGAGTTTAAATAGTTCAAGTTCTATTCCCAATCTACGTAGGACGTCTTCGCTCGTGGCGGAAAGGCTTCCAATTTATTTATAGTTTGTGTTTTCAGTGTCCATGTTTCAGCACCATACAATAAATTAGACTAAACATAACACCCTGACACTCTCAGGTGCAGACTAGAACTGATTCATGAATCACAAGTACAAAGCAATTCTTGGCTGGTTCTATTCTAGATCTTATTTTCACACCCGGCTCCAACCTTCAATCCACCCAGCATCCCAAATACTGGAACCTATTTACCTGCTCCAAAACTTATTCGTCTATATTAATTAGTATTGGGACATTCTTTGATTTTTTGATAACCATTACTTTGGTCTTTTTTATATTCATTTTCATCCCAAGCTTCTTCTTCGCAAGCCATATAAACGTTGTTAAGGAGACACTGTAGGCCCAGATCCGAGTCAGCGATCACGATAGTATCGTCGGCGAATCTGATGCTGTTAATATTCACACCATTAACCTTTACTCCATCTGTGGTGTCCGCCAGAGTCCTACGAAATATATACTCTGAGTAAATATTGAACAGCGTAGGCGACAGCACACAACCCTGCCTGACGCCTTTGCGAATATCGATCAGTTTAGACGCCTAGTTCTATTCCACGAAGCGAATCTATAAAGAAGTCATCTCTTACTCTATCAAATGTCTTATCGAAGTCGATAATGCAGATAAAAAGGTATCTCTGTTGATCGTAGCATTTTTCCTGAATAGACTGAATATATAGGTGCAGATATCTTCGCACTGACATTTGACATAATCAAGGGAACAAGTAATCGCACCTATCACCTACTTGAAAAGTTTTTAAGCTCTTTTAAGAGCTTTTGTTGACAAAAATAAAATTAATTTTTTTTTTAAATAAACAGATATATAAAAAATACACGAGGAATCAAAAAATCATGTCAAAAAGATGACATTACACTTGAAAAAATGTCAAATTAAGCTGTGGCTGTTTTATTTGATTTTTTAAATTTTTTTTTTGAAAGTATAAAAAATTGGCTTGTTCAGTCCTCGATGGATCACCTTCTACCTCCTTACCTAATCTAATTAATAAGTAAATTGATTTAATCGTAATATGAAGATGATTGATGGTCTTATTTATGTATTTGATGACATTAATCTCGCCTCGCTGAAGCTTTTAATTCTGTCGTGTGATTTTAAGCACACACTGTTTTTAAAATGAATTTGTGGTATACGTACCATGACGGTGTTGATGCTTTAAGGATATCTTTTTCGTATGATTTTTGCCATTTTTAAATACTGGTTTTAGCAGGGTGATTTTTGCAACATTCTAGTCGCGTTTTAACTTATTTTTCTATTATTTGTAAACTGAAATATGTTAGTTACAGCGGAATTTCAAATTGACTTAAAATCGTATTAAAATAAAAAAGTTATATAAGAACAAAGATCGTTGAAAATGAATTTGACTAAATATATTCAAACAACAATCCCGACTTTTAATTCGGTCTCTTAACCAAGCAATCAAATTTGCTAATCATATAATTAATACGATATTTTGCAAACTGTTTATTCTTCACTCACCCTTTTACAACAAATACAATTATTTAAAAAATTAAAAAGTGACGTTTTAATACTACAATAGTAAATGTGTCAAAGCTAATTGTAGCGTGTAAATTGTTGAACAAGGCGAAGTAATTACTTGTAAGAGCCGAACAAGAATTAGAAAAGAAAGGGCAATGAGGCCGTTCGCGGGTAAGTGGTCAAGTAATTACTCTTCTTTTCAAACACTTAAGAACTTATTTCCCACGGAACGCCTCCCGTAAAAACAGGGCAATCAAGTGCTTTTATTTTAAGTTTGCCAAATGTATGCCCTATTGACTGTATGTGTATTAGTTAATTGCTTAACAACCGGTCCATATGCCTGGTTCACTCAGCGGTATTAATATTTATAGGTGTGGGTCGTACAGTTGTTGACAGTGGGCGAAGGTGCCACTAAATTTTCTAGTATCAATATATCACTGATTTTTAATCATTAATATTTGAGTAAGAAAATTTTGGTAAAAATACCCGGTGATATATCACTTTAGCATCACACTAATTAAAATGTCAGAGGTATACTAATCGTTGGTGCACACAATTAGTTAACAATATATGAAATAAAAATTGCGGATCATGCATTTGTTTCTTAAATATTTGTGTTCAATGTTGGTGTTATATTTCGTCGCGCCGCGGCAGATTTTGTTGTTCGCGCAGGAATTTGCCTTTGCTAATAGCGTCTACCAACACCAATTTTGAACCTTCACGCATGCGTACGTGGTAATTGAGATATTTTTCAGTTGTTTTTCTTGATTTTGGGCATTGCCTTGGGTCAGTTTTGTTTGGTTGCGCCCTGGAATCGAGCGAAGGGCCAGGCGTGAAGTGAAATACTAGTCCAATGGTCGAAAATTTGCTGTAGGTAGACGCTTGTCTAAAAACAAACGAAGCGAAGTGAAAACGTAAGTAAGCACGATTTTACCCGTTATTGCCAACATGTCAACAATAATATACCGATAGCGGAGATGTCTTATCGAAAAGACCGTTGATTTGGAACAAAAAAATGATTTTCCAAAATTTCTATGAGACAAATTTTCATTTAGAATCTGAAAAGACCCCGAGAGCTTTAGCTCGATGGGTCTTTTCTTTGAGATTGCGCGCTTGTTTCCTTACTTTGGTTAATTTAGGGTTTGTCTGGGTTAGTTTTGGTTTGCTTGGGTTAGTCTGGGTTGGTTTTGGTTACTTTGGATTAGTGTTGGTTAGTTTGGGTTAATTTTGGTTAGTTAAGGTTGGTTTTGCTTAGATTGAGATAGTGAAGGGACAAGCGCGCGTAGCGCGCTTGTTTGCGCGTTTATTTCCTTACTTTGGTTGATTTAGGGTTAGTCTGGGTTAGTTTTGGTTTGTTTGGGTTGGCTTTGGTTAGTTTGGGTTAGTCTGGGTTGGTTTTGGTTACTTATTTAGGTTAGTGTTGGTTAGTTTGGGTTAGTTTTGGTTAGTTTGGATTGGTTTTGCTTAGTTTGAGATAGTGAAGAGACAAGCGCGCTTATTTCCTTATTTGGGTTAATTTAGGGTTAGTTTGGGTTAGTTTTGGTTTGTTTGTGCTGGCTTTGGTTAGTTTGGGGTGATTTTGGTTACTTTGGGTTAGTGTTGGTTAGTTTAGGTTAGCTATGGTTTGGCAAGCTGCTATTCTACTTTTTGAAACATTTGGGATTTTTTTTTAAATTTTTGGCGTCAAATGTGCTTTGCGAAATATGTAACGTGTCACAAAACACTTCCAATACTGTCTAATACACGTTACACGAAAATAAATTGCAAAGTTCGAAAAGAGCGCTAAGTAAAAATTTACCCTTTTCTACGTTATCTACAAGGTTAATTTGGGTTAGTTTTATCTGGTTGAGCCCCCGGAGCGAGCGAAGAACGAAATATTAGAACAACACTGGGCTGCTGCCAAATGCGCAGGTCCGAATGTCGAAAATTTGGTATAGGTAGAATGTGAGTATTTCATATTTTTTAGGTTAGAAATGTTACTATTTTTTAATAAAAAAGCCACCGTCCGCACTTTTTTATAAAGAATCACTCTCTCTAACATAGAAAATGTTCTTATTTTTATCAAAAATTTCTTAATTTGTGTGACGCTAAAGTGTTATGGACCCAAATACCCTATATAAAAACATCAAGACATATTAAAGCAACTTCTATAAATTCAACTTCACCTCGACTTCAGCATACCAAAATAAACATCAAAGATCCTACTTAAGCTATTTACTTAGAGATTAAATGTATTCTGATGCATGTTGTGCGCAATGGAGCATTCATTATTAGGCCTCAAACCTAATTGAGATTATAGTCTTGCAGTTAAGGTAATTTTAAGATTCCTCAATTTAAGTCTCACCCAAATTATAAAATCATTATCCCTTGATCTTAAATTTTAAATCATCAATACTGTAAATCTGAATTTATAAAGTTCTGACTAAGTAACAGACAATCACAGGATGCGCTAAATAAAGATTAATCCTCTAAATAAAACAATTACGAATTAATCAAGTGGCAGTCATAATATCACAGGACAAATAAACAGTTAAAAAAAATAGTAAATCAAATGATTTAATCTAGGAAGAAAATATGTAGTCATTTAAGATCTACAGGGGGAAATCGAAGTGAGCTCAATTCGGTCACCTACTTATGAACAAAATCTAACCGTCGTAGTTATATAAGATGATCCACTGCCATTAGGCTTACATCAAATTACAAAAAGGGGGTAGCATTTAAGTGAGTGTACGCATTACAAGAATAAATCACATAATTACTATAATATTTGCAAAACAGTCGCTAACCGAGATAATATCAGATACGAAAATGAAGAAAAAAGTATTACTAAGCCAAATTACGATAAGAAACAGTGATAAATACGATACAAGAAAATAAACGACTTAAGGTCATTTAATGGTAAGTTCGATAAAAATACGGTAAATAATTATATGACCTACAGTAAGGGCGTAGTATTTAGGTAAGTGTGCGTAATACAAAAAAAAAACAGGTAAATCAAATAATTACGGCGATATTAGCAAGACATTGGCTAATCAAGATAATAACAGATAATTTCAATAAGACATTCGATAACCGAGATAATATCAGATACAATATTGAAGAAAGTATGTATCAATTAATCAAGTAGTGATAAGAAAGAGTAATAAATACAATAAAATGTAATTATAAGTTAAAAGTCACTTAACGGTAAGCTCGATATAAAATAAGATAGTTAATCATAGTGCCTACTTGTTTGCCCATTACCCCTGCTCACACAGAAGTGGAAATCACTGGCAGTGATTGATGGCTATTTTCCACCCCACCCGGCTACTTGGCTGGTCCCAATTAAGGTTCTTTACTGCTTTCTGCGAAGCTGCACGTCACACCATGCGGTCTTCATCATTTCTACAAAATAACTCTCTAAGCCAGGGAGAGACCGGGGGCAGAATGGGGATTTAGCCCCGAGGCAGTGATAGATGCGAGCAAGGACCCAAGTTAAATATAGAAACACAAGGCAAAAGAAGAATATCTTAAAACGGAGGTACGGCTTCGAGCACTTCGGAACTGAGGTACGTTTTATATTTTAAGATATAAATTCTAAGTTCGGAATAATAGGTACTAATGCAAGGAAAAGAGTACAACTACATAAGTCTACCGGTGAAAGCTATATTATTGGATTTGGGAGCATTTAGAATTTTACAAGCGTAATATTCCATTTAATTAATAAATATTGGTAGAATATTTCCATAAAACACCATTTTCAAGTATTATTATTGAGAAAATAATTAACATTGTTTAAAGAGCTGCAGACTTTTAGGAACGAAAATGTTATAAGATTAAAGTGATTTATAGTTCAAAATTGGCATAAATTAAAAACATCTTGTAATGTCTTAATTTCTTGGAATCAAATTTTCTTTTTATCGATGCACATTACATTTCCCCAAGATAGTAAAAAGAGGAGTGAGCTGACATTGAGAGACAAACTAAGAAATGTTACGATAAGCGATTTAGCAATTTAATAACTTCATTTTTGTCCGAGTTCACTTCATTTACGCCTATACAAAAATGTAATTATTTGAAAATTGAAACAGAGACGTTATAATGCTACAATAGTAAATGCGTGTAGCGTGTAAATTGTTAAACAGGGCGAAGTAATTACTTGTAAGAGCCGAACAAGAATTAGAAAAGAAGGGTAAGTGGTCAAGTAATTACTCTTCTTTTCAAGCACTTAAAAACTTATTTCTCACGGAACGTTTGCCGTAAGAACAACGCAATCAAGAGCTTTCAGTTTTTAAGTTTGCCAAATTTATGCCCTATTGACTGTATGTGTAGCGTGTAGCACGATTAGTTAATTGCTTAACAAGCGGTCCATATTCCTGATTCACTCAGCGGTGTTAATAATTATAGGTGTGTGTCATAGAGTTGCTGGCAGTTGGGCGAAGGCGCCACTAAATTTTCTAGTATTAATATATCAATGATTTGTAAGCATTGAAATTTGGGTAGGAAAATTTAAAAAAAAACCATATACAAAAATATCGAGAAACATTAAAGGAATTTCTATAAATTCAACTTTACCTTGACTTCAGCATCCCAAAATAAATATCAGGCATCCTTCTTAAGCTATTTACTTAGAGATTAAATATATTCTGAGACATTTTGTGCACAATGGAGCATTAATTAGGTCTAAAGCCTAATTGAGATTATAGTATTGCACTTAAAGTAATTATAAAGTTCATTAAGCTAAGTCTCACCCAGATTATAAAATCATTAACCCTTGATCTTATATTTGAAATCATTAATACTGCCTAACTAAAATCTGAATTTATAAAGTTCTGACTCAATAACAGTCACAGAATGCCCTAAATTTAGATTAATCCTCTAAATAAAACAATTACAAATTAATCCCGTGGCAGCGATAATATCATTGGACACATAAACAGTTAAAAACAGTAAATCAAATGATTTAACCTATGCAGAAAATATGCGGTAAATAATTATATGACCTACAGTAAGGGCATAGCATTTAGGTAAGGGTACATAATACAAAAAAGAGGTAAATCAAATAATTACGGTGATATTAGCAACACATCGGCTAATCAAGATAATATAAGATAATTTCAATAATATTAGCGAGGCATTCGTTAACTGAGATAATATCACATACAATAGTTAAGAAAGTCTGTATCAATTAAGCAAGTAGTGATAAGAAAGGGTAATAGAGGCAATAACAGATAATTATCGATTAAAAGTCGCTTAACGGTAAGTTCGATATAAAATATGGCATTGGTTGGTGGTTATATTTCAACCCACACGGCTACTTGGTTGGTCCCAATTAAAGCGTTTGATTGCTGCCTCCTGCGAAGCAGCACGTCACACCATGGGATCAGCATCATTTCTACAAAATAACTCTCTAAGCCTGGGAAAGACCGGGCGGAGGATAAAGATTCAGCCCCATTACCTGGATTAAATATTGACACCATACTCCGAGCCTATACCCTGACTATCTTATTAAGTTTGCTTTTGGTAAATTAAATTATAATTAACAAAGCCGGGTTAATTTTTTAAATTAGGAGTAACAATTTAAGGCGTCGAATTTGACTTGTAATCCACACTTTCAAATACATACAAATATTAAAACACGGTGATCGGTGAGTGTGTGTCTGAGAGGAGAGAAATTATTAGACCTAATGAGTCCAGAAATCTGTTTGGATGAACACGTTGTTAACCTTCTATCAGCAAATCACACCAATAATGAAGGATCGTCTTTTAAAATCCAAGATTAACTCCGCAAACCAAAAAAAGACGTTAAGGCATTTTAGTGTAGTTTCTTACCAAAAGAAACATCCGCTGAGGAAAGGATTATCAGTGACACAGTGATCCATTTCTTTTTCTTATTTTCAAAGTAAAGTAAAAAGGTTAAAGGTCATTAGGTTAGTAATAAACCTGCAAAAATATTTTATCTCATTTAGTAATATGAATTTTACAGTTCTATAAATCGTTTTGTAAGGGCACCTATTACAGAACTAGTGCTGTAATAGATGCCTTTACAGCACTAGTGCTGTAATGAAAAAAAAACCGGTTTTATTAACATTTTGCTGTTAAATAAAATCACACTTTTTAGAAGAATGATTTATTTATTATTAACAATTATAAAATTAATTATCAATTATTAATTAAAATTAATTATTATTAAATTATAACAGTTAAGGTTTATTATAAACATTAATAATACACTTTTTGCAGTTAGAAATTAGTATATCAGAAGTGGATGTGATGGAGCCCTTTACGTACGAATTTCCAATCATAAAATCCGTGTCTGACCCCATGAACTTCTTTGCTATTTGCTTTTTATTTTCTAAAGAATTCTCAAAGTAGCTTTCTGCCGTAGGAGAGGATTTCCAGCCCCCATGATGCTTTAACATCTGCATATCTGCACCACCATCAACTAGAATGGTGGCTGAGGACCTCCTAAAACAATGTCCAGTGTATCCTTCGGGATTCTTCAATCCAAGTTTTGTTGCAATCTTTTTTGGTATACTTCCAAAACTATTAATTCCGACAAGCTGGGAGGTACACTTTCCTTTTCCGTAGAATAAAAAAAACCGCCTGTGAGTTGCATTAAGGGGACGAAGTTTAGCATATTTTCGAAAAATACTTAAAAAGTTGACACCTGTCACATTTCCTTCTGTTATAACAAATTCTCGGATAATTTTGGTTTTCGAGCATGGAATCACAATTTTTATATACAAATCATTGTATTCAATATGATCCAACATTAACTTAGTTAGTTCTTCGCGCCGACAAGCCCCAAAAATGCCGATTATCATAACAACCTTTATAAGTTAATATGTTTCATCATCTGCAGTTCTAAGAAACTTACATACGTCTTCCTTTGTAAAGACTTTGGACTTTTTGGCTTTGTAACCCTCTGAACTTCTTTTCAAAAATGCGATTAGTTGAGAAAATCTGCTTATATCTTGACTGAAATCATAGTTCTCAACATTGAGTAGTGAGTCCATACTGATGGTTTCTGGGAGCGTTGCTTTCGGGAAAAATAACCCAAAAGGATTTTCTCAGACACCTCCTTTATTTTGTTAGCTTTGCATTAATCTTCAAACTTCTGGTACTCCAACTCATACCGTGCCTTGGATTTTGTCGAAACTAAACTTGAGATCGCTTCGTTTGGCGCTGCTTCTATAGCAGAGAGTAAACTTCCATCAGAATAGCTCATTTTGAAAAGCGCTTTTTATATTTGGATTTGGTTGACAAAGTTTCGACAGTAACCATTCGAAACAGTAACCATGCCAAAAGGTAACATAAAAAACTTGATTAGTAAACTTAATAGCAGGTGCATTTTTACAGGTGCATTTTTATTTTTAAAAATGCCTTTTGCCAAATATTTTTATTCATAGATGAAAGTAGATAAAATTATGTACAATATTCTTGTTGTAGATTCATATTACTACACTCGATGTTTTATCAACAACTTTAACATCTCGTGTTGTAATATGAATCTTTACAACACTAATATTGTAAATAACTATT
>MU183355.1:27443-52850 GCA_016904865.1 Pissodes strobi
CCTTTTTTAAAACATCTTTAATTATAAGACAATAATTCCATTTAGCGCATTAACCTTATGAGTAAAACAAGGAGATTTTAACGGTTTCAAAGTATCGAAAAATCCATTATAATAACCCTTTTGGATAGGATAAAAAACAAAATGGTATATGAACATCTAATCTTATTTTGAAATACTCTACATATATTTAAATTATTCACCAAACCTTTTGGGCCACCCTGTATACATTAAAATAAATTTTCTATGGCGAGATAATTTACTTTCCATTTAAATGATAATATAGGCGCGCGAAAAAATTTACTTAAACAGATGTCTTGTCTTCGTAAGGCTCGGTTTTCTAGGAATTCAGGATAAACGAACCATTATTAATCATGATAGATTGCAAGCTTTTGTTTTTATCGCAAAGCTTTAGAGATGGTGGTATTTGCGGCCCAAACCTAATAAAAGAAAACGAGAATAAGTAACTTTCCTCACACAAAGTTAAAAGTAGAATTTGCTGAATAAGACGAAGTGTGGCTAAAGGGGAATTAAACAGGGCTACACAATCTCACCCCAATTGTTTACGCTGGCCCTAGAAGGAGTTTTCAAGAACTTATACTGGTCAGAAAAGGGAGTCATTATCGACGGCGAGAGATTAACACATCTCAGATACGCAGACGACATAGTTCTGTTCGCCAATGACGCTGAACACCTGGAAAAAATGTTTACAGATCTGAACCAAAAATCAAGGGATATAGGCCTCAAAATCAACATAAATAAAACCAAAACTATGTGTCTGGTGGATCCCAATATCATAATAAACAACAACAAAATAGAGAATGTAAAGGATTATACATACTTCGGTCAACGAATAACTTTTGGAAAGGAAAACAAAGATATCGAAATCGAAAGAAGCGTTAGATTAGGATGGGCGGCTTTTGGCAAAACTAAAAAATATACTCACCAACAAAAAAATACCCCTGTATCTGCGATCAAAGCTTGACGACCAATGCGTATTGCTAGTAACCACCTACGGCGCTCAAACATGGACCTTCACAGGGCAAATGGTAAACAAGCTTAGAGTATCCCAAAGAAATATAGAAAGAAGAATATTAGGCGTCTCTCTGCGTGAAAAAAAAACGAAATGAGTTAATTAGAAGCAAGTCTAAAATAACAGATAGAATAGATCGGGCAGCACAGCTTAAATGGGACTACGCGGGACATATCGACAATAGGTGGAATGGAAGAGTGTTGCGATGAAGACGAGGACCGGCAGAAGAGCAAGAGAATGACCTACACACGTTGGTATGACGACATAAAAAAGGTGGCGGGACTTCCATGGATGAGAATTGCCCAGAATAGAACAAAATGGAAAGAACTAAGGGAGGTCTTTACCCAATTCTGGACGCTAAACGGCTAGAAGAAGAAGAAGTGGCTAAATTGTGCGGTAAACACCCTCTCCGGTTTCTATAGTAAAGTACCATCCTTTTGACAATAGAAGCAGTTAAAATACTATTAAGCTCTTTTGCTTTTTACTGCTTTTCCTATGATGCAGTATAAACTTATTATTAAATTTAAGCAGTGTATCAAAAGTGACATCAAAATATTGCAGCGTAGTTTGTGAATATGCAAATCTTCTTTAAAACTGATATACAATTAATTCTTTTAAAATAATACTGCCTTCTCACTTGATAGCAAACGAAGATATATATATTAGATAAAAGTACCGACCATTTCATTTTTATGAATGTCTAAAATATCTCACTTCGGCACAATGACTATGTAAATGGCTTTTATGTTAAACCTACATCTGTCAAGGACATGGCGGACCTAAAGCAAGATTGTCATAACGTCTCAAATTCTAAGGTTGATCAAATATTATAAAACGGTTTCATTTAAAATTTTTACGGAAGTTTTCATGCAAAGTACCGAGACACCCCAATTTTGATAAGAGTTCGTATTGTACTTGGCTTAAAACGGCTGGATAGATTTCAACTTATATTTTATATAATTCCTACCTTTGGTCCTTATTGGATTCTGCCTAAATTAATAAAACTATGTTACATTACATACACATACCGAAATATATCCATATCTAAAGGTTTTCAACATATTAACTATGGAATTGTAACAACATTAATTTTTTGACCGGCGCCGGCGGTAAAATCCGACCTTTTCAAGTATTTCCTAAATGTTGTCATATCATTTTAGGGATCAAATAATTTTTGAATTTATGAAAAAGAGGATTGAACATTAGGGTTATGAAAAATGTCATAAGAAAGATAAAACGTATTACCAAAATAATATTTTCCTTAACTTTCCGGATGTTGAAGATTATAAAAGCTATTTGTGCATTGTAACTTGCCACTCGAAACAGACCATTAGTGGTTATTGAGACCCATGTTTTAGAGTAGCTTGCATAGTAGACTGTTTTGTAGTAAATCATGCCATATGTTGCTTCCCATTATGTGCCGTAGAGATTGTTAGTTTTCTCTTAATAATACTAATCAACGATGGAATATCAATCTCGGGTTTTCTATTTTGTTTCTTATTTTACCTGAGAGGTTGGAGGTTTATATAAAATCTGACTTTCAAACCGTTTATGATTTAATGTTTGCTGTAATAATCAAAGACAATAGTAGTTTTACTATTCCCTTTACTATAGCTATGTATTTATTTAGTTTATATATATTTTCTTCAAATACGTTAGCTTTCCTACAGTGTTTTACGCCTTGTAAATCTAATCATCATATATTGTAAACATGTGATGCTAGAAATGCGCATTTCAAGTGTTTTTTTCAACTAACACTCAGGGCCAAAGAAAGTGAATTGTGTGTGCTAACCCACTTCCTACACAAACCATATATTTTCATAACACCTAGCTAATTGTCAAAAATTATTAAAATGTTCGCATCCTCGATCGGTGCAACATTTAGTTTGCATTATCAATATTCGATATTATTCCCTCAAATTACCCAGGATATAAGATATATAAACATAAACACAATGCCCGTGGCTTTATGAGAAGACATTATGGAGTCATACTGTTTTTTTATAAACGTCAATCTGTTACGGATACCTTATATCCATTGTTTATAAGGTAAAATTAAAACTAAAGGTAACCCTGAGTTATTGCCGCTCTTCGGGCATAATCATCTAAGTAACGCCCTTGGTATAATCAAATCAGACCGTATATTATGCTTTTGCAAAATAGTGCTTATATTTGTCAGTGAAAAGGCAAACGTGCATTGGTACAGCTTGCAATAATTACTTCAAAACATAAATGTAGCCAAATTTTATTACTCAATTTCCAGAATAGAACACATCAGAGACCGAGGTATTTAAATTTTTAAAATCATTTTGCACTTCCTTTTTGATTGTACCCTATGATGCAGTTTAAATGTGTTATTGAATTTGAACTGTTTTAGGCAAACCTACACTGAAAAAAAATATTTTAAATATTTTCCTACATCATTGTATTGGTTTTTTTGCTTTAGTATGAACCACAATTGTTAAGTTCTTTACAATATTTCCTGAAAAAAGAACGATTCGTTTTAGTATAATGTAATAGGAAATTGTATCAAGATTAATGCAGTACCTACTTATTAATATCAGCTTTAGTACTGAGTCGTGTTTGAATATTCTACAAAATTGTTGTAATATCAGTATTACAATAAACATTCCCTATTCCACAAATATGTTACTTAACCATATAATTTAATGTTAATATTCCCACAATAGTTTTCTATGAAATTGTTGCAAACAAAAGTATTTATTAGGTTACGTATTACACAATCTTGCAGTACATAGTGTCAAAGGGATATTATACCTAAGTTATACTTAAAAGGAGGAATTCATATGCTACAAAATTGTAATCAACTTTCAAATCGTTGTGTGGTAAAAATTTCCATAATATTTTGAAATATCGTTGAGTGTCCGGCCTTATTGTGTTGCGTTTAGTGCCAAACTATTATTACTTCTGTGTCACAATTATTAGCAAATATATATTACAGAAATTTGTACTAAAGTGTTTGAAAGTTATAGTAAAAATTACCGAATTATTTTGGATTTTAAGTATGAAATGCCGGTAAGCCAATAAGAAATAAATGAAATTTAAAATTATGGGGCAATATCGCGCCTGCCAGTTTTGAATTGTGACCTTATCATCAAGCCTGTGGATGACAATATTCTTGGTTGCCAAATTTTATCTTATTCCTTTAAAATATTAATACTACTCTTATCGATAATTAAACTAGGTATTGGAAAATATGTGTATTGCCAATTATTGTAATCAATTATAATTCTTACCGTACCTATGTAAGTTTTCTACGAAACAGCGAGTACTTTTTGCGCCCATAATTGTGCAAAACATAAACGTCGGAAAAACTGAAAGCTGTAATTTTTTAATTGTAATGCACGATACACTTTATAAAACACAGAATTCGTCTTTGATTAGGTATGTGAAGTGAAAAATCCGATATTCGATTGTTGATCTGCTTTGTATAGAATCAATGCTACATGAAACCGAAAGCAAGGTTTGAAAAAATATATTAAAACGTAAGAAGTACCAAGTGCTTGACTGATGACTTGTAACATATGACAACAACGCAGTTGAACCGATCATACCACCTACGGAGGGCTATGTACCACCATTAGCATCCAATAGTGATTCTTTGTTCAGTGATATTATTTAATATAGGTGTGTATTAGCAATACTGTCAAAATACATAAGCCAACTTAAACTGAATACTCAAAGTAAGCTGATTTTTTTTGGACATAACTTTAATGTGAGACTTTGCTATCGAAGCAATTCGTAGTGTCTCAAAGTCCCACACAGATGGCGTCAGATATTTCATCTGGCGGCATATTAAAGTTCTAGTTGAAATATAAACATTGCAAGAGTCCAACATTGAAATGTTGGTATTATCACTATACTATTGCAGCAGTGATTGCAGCAAAATGCACTACTTTAGGATTCCAAGTAAGGTCACTGGCGTTCAATAATAATTGCCACAAAACATATAAATTCATGGCATTCATTTATCGTAGCCAACGCTATAGTATGGTATTGTAAGAACTGATAATCTAGAATTGTAGTAAGTAGTATATCCATTTTGTTGCGTGAATCTATATATTATTGAAAGAGTACCTGCACGATTATGTGCTAATTGAAAACCACGAGAATAGCAATCTAAACTATTTATAGGCGGAATAAGTGCAACAAAAATAAAGCATTAATGTCTTAGTTCATTTGATGCGCTTTATTATTATAATTTTTATTATATAGTGATTAAGAAATTTTCACACAAAATTGGGTAGATTTTACTACGCGATCTAATTACAATTGTATAGAAATAAGTACTGCAGATTGATGCCTAGTAATATTTTAGGCGCAAAATATAGGGCTATTTTCTACAATTGTCGTATTGAATACTAATTTTTTTCCGTGAAAACTTCCTTCAAAATATTTCAGCGACCTTTGTGAAGGAATAACTTTGCCTACAATGGTAATATTGCATTCACTGGATAGGGTTTCTTTTTCTTAGTTATAAATGTATTTCTAAATAAAATTGTTGACAATTGCTCTCAATCACAAATTGTTAATAAAATTAAAAAGCCTAAGAATGACATCATACAATCACCAAAAATAAATTAAAAAAAAAAAAACGGAAACGTGACGAGGGTAGAAAAATGCTTCATCAATTAAAAGTTACATTCATGAAAGATTTTTGACCAATTTGTCTAATTTTTAAGTGAAATATTATATATATGTTAAACTTGGAAATACCTTCTTTTTATTCTCGATTATCTGGCTATATTTCAAGTTCTCTCTATTACTCACTCCTTTCAAGTTTGCAGCATATCTTAAACATGAGTATGGTAATTTATCATATAAGTAGAATGTATGTTCAGTTCAAATTAATCGTTCAACTCGCCGAACTTTCATTGAAAACAAATTATTATTGAGCAGAACGTCTCGATGCGACGTGATTTGTATGACATATTTTGGTAAAATTTCATACTGTCTAGCTTGGCTGAAAAATTCTGATGTGAAAATATTTATTTTGCATAAAAAATACCCTAGTTTCTGCAGGTTGTTGAATTTTCCCTTGAGCTGTTATTAATTATATAACATTAATTCAAATTTAATGGTTTTTAAAATATTAACACTTCAAGAGAAAATATTTTAATTTTTAGGCCAGCGGTAAAATAATTCTTGTCAAGCAATACTTATATCATATGAAAAGTATGCCATACTAGAAATCAAACTTATTTTCAAAATAGTATAACAGGTCTCAAAATTAGAATTAATTTTTGTATAGATTTCAGCACGTATTAAGATATTCGCATCCTACATCGGTGTAAAATATTAATTTAGGGGGCCGAAAGATCCCACTTAAAGGAATATCATTTTTCTTACGAGCGTACGGAAAATCGACGGTTCCATGAGTGCGAAAAGTTCAATTTTTTCGCACAAGTACATAAAAAAGTTAATTTTCCAAAAATCATCATCCTCCGACTACCAATCCGAGATATTTCAACGAACTACACATACTGGTAACCAACATCAAAGCCACTTACATTGCAAACTCATCAATCAAGGAACATCAGTTTCAATCTACGTGCTGAATCAAGATGAGCTTAAATAGGCGCTGATTTTAAATAAATTGAAAAATCGTTCATTTAACATTACTATTAATCATCTTCATAAACCATAAATAACTTACTCACCCGATGCGCGTTTCGCTAACCATGTTAGTATTATCAGGATCATCAGCATCGTATCCTTAGGATGTCAACATGATTAGCAAATGCGCGTCAAATCTGTAAATTGTGTTTCGGTATTGTGGATAAAGCTGTGTTGTCCAAGGTTCCAAAACATACATTGGTACAGCATATCGCGACCTAGTTTCTAAAATAGAATACATTCCCTTCAGCTACCTGGGTAGTTAAAATTTTATAAAATCACATTGCTTTTCCTTTTTGATTTATAGCATCTGATACAATATGAATATGTTATTAAATTTGAACTATGTTTTAGGCAAACCTACTAACAGCCTTTAGAATAATTAATTAATAATAATAATAATTTCCTTTATATCCAACACTACAATGGTAATCTTGCATTGACTGGATGGGGTTGAAATGTTTCTTTTTAAATATGGACGTATTACTAAATAAAATTGTTGACAATTTGTTTCAAACCCAAGCACAAAATCGTTAATAAAATTAAAAATTAAAGCCTATGAACGATATCCTAGAGTTATTAAAAATAAATAAAAAGACAGGCTGTAATAGAATATTTTATCAGAAAGGTAATCAATGGAGAGATTTTTGACCAATTGAGCTCCTTTTAGGTGAAATATTAAAAATCTGTTAAACTTGGAAATGCCTCTTTATTTTCGATTCTCCGGCCATATTTCAAGTTTCTACTCACTCTTCTTAAGTGCCCAGCACATTTCAAACATAAGTGTGATAATTTATCAAATTTCAATATAAGTAGAATAGATTTTCAGTTCAAAATTAACCGTTCAACCCTCTGAACTTTTATGGAAGACGTCGATGCATATCTATTTTGATTTGTACGACATATTTTGGTAAAAATTCGTGCTGCCCAGATTGACTAAAAAATGCTGAAAGAAAAATTTTATTCTGTATAAGTAAAACGCTTTAAATTCAGCAGATTGTTGAATTTTTCCCAAAATCCTAATTATACGTCATTAACCCAAGTTTAACGGTGTTCAAGATATTAACAATTAATTTTAAACAAAATAATTTTTAGGCCAACGACGGTAAAATAATTATTTTCAAGTAATACCCACATTACTTGAAAATTATGCCACATAGAAGATGGAACTTATTTCGAAAATTATGTCAGAAAATTTTTAACGCATTTTTGGAGCTTTCAACAGCTATTAAAATATTCGCATCTTACATCGGTGTAATGCTTTAACTTGCGCGGCGAAAAGATCATACAAAAATCGACATTTCTGCACCCAAATAAGTGCGAAAAGTTTAAAGATACAAATTTCAAAAAATCTCCAGTATAAATGGTATTTTGATCTTTATCCTCCAACCACCAATCCTATATATCGCAATGTAATACACACTATGTTAACCAATAGAGCAACCTACATTGCCAACCCATTAATCAAGCAACAACCGTTTCAATCTCTGTGCTGAACCAAGATGAGCTAAAATAAGTGCTGATTTTAAATAATAATAAAAAATTACATTTAAAATTACTATTAATTATCATTATTAACTCTAACACAGGTTTATTCAAAATACCAAAATACATTTTAATTACTGGATGCGCATTTCGCTAACTATGTTAGCTTCATCAGCACCGTCTCCTTCTGATGTTAATATGATTAACAAAATGTCCATCTAGTGTATAAATTGTGTTTCAGTCCTGTGGAAAAATTGGTGTGGCCGAAGGTTCCAAACCTCGACCTTGGTGGCATCATCATTAAGCTCTTTGCTATTCAATAGATAACATTGATATTTTTGAAATATTTGTATTTTTAATAATAAACTACACAGAAGAACAAAAAAAGAAAGAAATGTTTGAGTTCTTTCCGCATGATCATAAAAAAATTGTTGTACCTAACTTATGGGTAAATTATTACATTTTACTTGGGTAAATGACTATTCCTCGCCAAACTTGGTTTTCCATGAAATTAGGAAAAGGGAACCATTATCAGTCATGTTATATTGAAAGTTTTGGAAACGTTCCTGTGGAGCTTAAAGCTAATAAAACGTGTTAAACGATGTATTTTTCTAATTCGACATGAAAACACAATACAAATTATTGTTAAAACTTAGATTTAATTTTACCCTTGCTACCATACTTTTGCGCCTTTTTTGAATTTCGATAATAATAAATCAATAATTCTCCCGGTCTAGACAATTCTTTTTTTCTGTGCATTTTTATGCTACCGATCTCGTGTTTTCTATTTTGCTTCTTACTTCATCTAAGAGGTTGGAGGTATACATAAAATGATAAAATGATACTCTTTTCACTAATTTTTGATTTGCTGTTAAATGTCCCGGAATATGCGCACCTATACCCAAAGAAAATAGTAAGTTCACTATTTTCTATGTTATAACCATGTATTTAGTGTTCGATATGTTTAGATTAGTTTGAGTTATTTTTAGTTTTTTCCTTATTTTCCACTATTTTTAATACCTTTATAAGATCCTTGTGTATCACACTATCGAATGTTTTAGGATAAACGATGAGATGTAGTCATATATGTTTAACGTTGAAAGGAATGAAAGGGAATCTACATAGGAAACAATTCATCTGTCCTGCCTATGACCCAGATAATCCACACCAGATGCGAAAAAGTGTCGAATATCGCGTACAGTCTCAGTGACCTCGCCGCGTCGAACTCACGCTACCTGCACCATTGCTTAGCAACAGTTATTTGAGGGCGCGCAGAAAGATTGCCCGCACCAATGCAGTTCTATTATTTATTGTGGAGACAAAATATAAAATAAATTAATTTAGAAAAGAAATATGTTCAATGTTGCGAAAAAACAAAAATAAAAACATTATTTTCATCAAAATATTGAACACTTTATTTGTAACATGTTGCATAGGTACGTAATCAAAAAGTTTATTCTTGATGTATTATCTTTATAACCCATAGAACTGGCAAGTAAACAGAAAATCACACACTATAAATGTAAATATAACTGCGCTCCGGGCTCCTAGTTTAAGTCATCATGCTTCGCTAGGCATAGCCGTCTGATTTTCACCCTTAATTCTATTTTTCTAGGGCTGTTGGCAGTGATACCTAATGGTGTTTGGGTTGCAGCTATCGTGACAGTGCTTGGGCGAAATCGCGAGGGGGCTAGCGGGTGCCTTTATCTAAAAAATTTTAATGCTCAAGGAATCTCAAAACTAGATATTACGATTCGTAAAATATTGAGTTAATAAGTTAAAAAATGTGGTCATTTATAGAAAAAATCATATGTTTACTTCTTGTTTGTAAAGTCGAATTTTTTTATCACACTACATTTTGATTAGTTTTTTGTCAATAATGTTTCTATATTTATTTTTTAAATAAATTAGTTTTGGCTATATTAATAATTTAAAAGTACTTACTTGCTAAATATGTAGTTTTATCGGCAAAAGACGTCGTTAATACATTTTTCGGCTCCATTTTAGGTCTTACTCTTATTATATCTGTAATATAAATAGAAATCTTAAATCTTCAAAAAATCTGACATTTTGCTACGGGTTTTTTTGACATTGAAGTTTTACTTTTATGTCATAAGGAGGTTACTATAAGTAACGGATGTAAAACAACTGTCACTCTTGCTGAGAGCAAAGGTAAATGTCGACTGATTGAACAATGACGATGGTATGTGAAATAAAACAAGAAAATAATAATAATAGTAAAAATAGTATCTCAAATATTCTCCATTAAAAAAGAGAATAATTGAGATTTGAAACATATTTTTTGAAATGTGAAAATGTATATTAAAAACAAAAATAGGTACAAACAGCGTTTCCTAGGTGAACCAAAATCTAATAAAGGCGACGTTTGAAGAAAATATAGTACGATTTATTCAAAGTAAAAACTACCTATTGTGATTTATCTATTATTGTCGACATTCATCTAGCAAACTTACAGCCTTTTCTTTTACTCGTAATAAGATAAAATTATATTACATTATTTTATACTTTAAAATTTACATATCTATAATATATAATTTTAATATAATATATATAATTATAATCGTATATTTTTTCTATATATGCCGAAAAACACTTGCTTTCAATGTGATCCTCTCATAACTTATAATTAATATTGCTTTTTTCTAAAAGATTTTCCCTTCCAGCTGGTTAAAGCTAAGGGTTAAATCAAAAATGATTGCATTTTTATGTCATTAAAAGAAACCAACAATTTAGCAACTTATAATGTACTTATTTTAATTTTTTTTATTATACTTCTTCTGAAAAAGTCTTCTTTTCATCTGTTTTTGCAATAAAATAAAGTGGGCTATTTCGGGCCAGGCAGCGCACGAAAACAGCGTACGGAATAATTAACGACTTTGGTTATTTTCTGTCATGGTTTTCATTTATTTTTTGACACCCTCTTACAGGATTTGTTATAAGTTAGACCAAAACTGTATATAACTAAGCTGAAGTATTATTCCCATATTATCTATTGGACCTATCAAAATAAACAAACGAAGATGGCAAAACAAATTAATAAAACCAAAATATTTTTATAAGTTGATCATCCCATATTATATATTCTGCAATAATAAGAGCCTTCATATCCTGATTTCAAAAATATATAGTTTTTTGATATTATGTTCAGCCATTTTTAGGACATTTAACTTTAAAATATAATAAATCAATCGAAATTTTGATTAGATTGCATTGAAAAACAAAGTTTGGTTATTTTCTATCAATTAAGTTTATGCCCATGTATTAAGTTCATTATTTTCCTTAGTTTGTGTTTACAAATTTTGGTTAAGCAGATAGATAGATCATAAATAGGTACTTATGAAAACAAATAAAATTAGTAAATTTCAAGTTTCCATGAATGAGCAATGATTTTTAATGTGTAAGTTTTATAAAAAAATGGCTTAATTTCTTTTTTTATTGTTTCCATTAATATTAAAATTTGAGACTTTATAACAATCTTGATCAGGACCGAAGTATGATCTTCCAGATATTCATGATGGCACAAATAGTCGAGATAATTATTTAATTTCTCCATTAATTTTTTTTCTATCGAGTGAGAATACAGAATTATTTAAAAAGAATCATTTGCATCTTTATTTTTAAATAAGAGTTGCATATTTGCAAAGGACGTTGCAATATTTTGAAGTCACTTTTAATACACTGCTCAAATGTTCTAACAGATTTACAGCATATAATAGAATACAAAGATATATAAAAAAATAGATAATAATTATGAACATGCTAACATTGTTCCCCTTCTTCTTTCCTCTCCGTCCGGCGACGCTGTTTCCGAAGACACCTAAGAGTATGTCTGTACCATGGAGAATAGGACGCTTGTATTTTTTTGGTTGTTGATAAGCGTCAAAATACTTTAGATTTTTTCACAAAGCGACAAATATTTTTAACAAAAATATAAAATTTGTGTGATAATAAATGCCGTAAAGACGTTGTTAAGTGACATATATGACTATTTTGGTCATCACTTTTTTGAAGAATCATGCATCGATGGCCACTGCCATGAATTAATAAAACTCATCTTGAGACAATACTTCAAGATAAGAATTCATCATAAGGTAACCCAAAGAACCCAAGCATTGCGTCAAAACAAATCATAATATCAATTAAACGTAAATTGGTTTTTTCCCGAACTGTAACTTAAAATTTATTTTTTTAGTGATGTTCATATTTCAATATTAATAAATTATTTTTTATGTCTAGTCATTTTCATTTTTGTAATGGCATATTATTTTCTGCTTGACAGCAGGCTTATTTCAATATTACCTGACTTTAAACAGGTGCCCCCTAAAATGTTGGGCCTATGGTGCGCCCCCGGGAGAACTATGGCGCAGGCGCGTCGTTGTAGCCGTACATGAATGAAATGTTTGACACGCTTGGGCCGCCATCTTCATTATATTCTGTCATTATTTTATCCCCGCTTCACGCTAATATTTATAATGTTGGCATGTAAACATTTGATAATTTATCAATGACCTGCTCTGTATATTGTATTTTATATGCCTTTGATAGGGAAGGCAATAAAATGCAAAACGAGTTAATAGTATTTTAACTGCTTCTGTCGTCGAAAGGATGATACTCTATTTTAGAAAGTGGAACAGGATGTTTATCATACAATTCAACCACACTTCATCTTACTCAGCAAATTTTACTTTTATCTTTGTGTGTGGAATATTACTTGTCCTCTTTTTATTTTATTAGGTTAAAACCGCAAAGACCATTTTCAAAGCTTTACGTTAAAAGCAAAAGCTTGCAATCTATCATGATTAATAATGGATCGCTTTTCCTGGATTGCTAGAAAACTGAGTCTTGCAAAGATAGGATACCCGTTTAAGTAACATTTTTCGCCCGCCTAGATATTCTTTTAAATGTAGCGTAAATTATCTCGCCTTAAGAACTCATTTTATTGTATACAGAGTGTCCCAAAAGATATGGTCAATAATTCAGGTACAGGTAGAATATATTGAAATAGGATCAGAAGTTTAACTAATATTTTCTCAGCAAGTAATATTTTGCCCCCCAGGCACCCCCGTGGAGATGATTTTTTCAATATTTACAAAAACGTTAAAAATATAAGCTTTATTGATAAAGTTTATGCCAATTCCAATTTTTGTACTGGTACAAAAAAAGCGTCAAAAGTAGGGGAGAGTATGGTAAAAATAGATACTTTTAACATTAGTACTAATTGTTTTCGCAAGTTTTAATGCATATTTCGATAGCTCAGCATGTCCCCTATCAAAGGCAGACTGTAAAAAATGGGTCCCTTTCCTCTGTCACGAGCTGCTGGTATATAAAATTTGAAATTTACCACGACTGATAATGGTTTCCTATTCCTAATTTCCTGCAAAATCGAGTTTGACAAGGAATTACCTAATAAGTGGGAAAATTAACACTTTACCGCATGCAACCGCAGTTGATTTGGAGTTTGCTCAAGCATCTAGTGAGAAAAATTGTCTTTATGTATGGGTTAGGTTGAACATTGTTTTTACGAGCGTGCGGAAACAAAATCCAACAACATTTTTTCTTTTTTGTCACTGTTGTTCGACTGCTTCAATAACAAAAGCGTTTTGTGTAGAGTTTACTATTAAAAATACTTTTGAGTTTTAAAAATAGCAATGTTATTTAATGAACAATAAAAAACCTAATGATGCTGCCAGGAACCTTCGGCAAGATACACTACAACACAGTTTTAGAAGATGGGTGATGTGTATCTAGGATTGGCGGTTGGAGGATGATGATGAGGATATGATTTATGCTAGGGATTTCTGCAAAATTTTGAAAATTGTACCTATAAATCTTTTCACGCATTAGTGTGGGAAAGTTAGCACTCATTTTGATCCAAAAATGTCGATTTTTCGTACGGTCGTATGAAACTAATAATCCTTTATTTGGGACTTTTGACCATTCAAAATAACTAGTCGGTACAAACAAATTATTTTTATTTTATTATGACCACAAAGGTAGGGGTGGCAATTAACTGTATAATTAACTACAATCAAAAGTAGTGGACTGTATTAAGATAGGGGCTGAGGGTTTTACACATAAATATGAATTGAAACCAGGTAGGTATGTTAACGTACTTTAATAATGCAATTATGCATTTGCAATTGATGTAAAAAATATGTACAATTTTTAAATACTTCTTAATCTACGTGCATTCAATCATTCACTCACATAAAAACTAAATATACAAAGGTTACTTATTTCTAAATAACGACTAAAACGGTCTTGAGCATGTAATTTAAAACTGAACTATGTTTCTCCTTTCTGACTTTAAGTGAAATGAACTTTTATTCTTTCAATCTAGCACCTTTCTTTCTTACGGAATATAATCTCCAATGCTTTACTTCACTCTAACCAGCTAGGGATCTGACTTCTAATCCTTGAATTGAATTGTACAGGCACAAATTGAGCTACCAATTCGGTACCGCCATTTTACTGATTCTCTTCAACTACAGGGAAGACACAACGCCACGTCGTTTCTGGCTTTAAGGAATTGCTTAAAGCAAACTTAAACGAGGTCTTTGTCCAACGTTGATAAACATAATAGAGGTACACTAAATATTTTCTATAAATTGTGCATACAAACGGAGAAATTGCTAAAAAGGGTGTGACCTTTTGGCGCGAAAGCGGGAACAGAACTTTCGCTGTTGATCGAGTGAAAGTCTAAAATGCACTTTTAGAGGCTAGAGAGCGGTGACTGGACCGATCTAGAACGCGAGAATAACTAACAAAATACGAGAAAACCAATCATTTGCTTCAAAAAGGGCTGCGACGGGGGCAGTTGTTTTGGCGCTAACTTTATGCGGAGCGGTGACTCGATCGACGCATCACTTTCGAGTGTTGGCAAGGCACTGATAAAACTAATTTCTTCTTCTCGCTGGCCGCCTGACGCCAAGCTAAAAGTCGGCTGAGAGTGGGGATACGCGGGAAAGTAAGCGTGGGTTTCTTTTGAGAGGGTGAAAGCATCTTTTTTTCTTTCTTTGACATGTGGTTTTTAAACAACACTGACTGAGACAAGGATATATTAAATTGAAGACGATTTCAAACGATTTTCATGATGGTGTGAAAAGTTGCTCTAATATAATTTATTATACCGACAGTACCGGTGTACAGGTTCGGACTAAGGGATCGTAATGAGGAACTGAAATATGCTGATTTAAATATACACATTTTTATTTACCTGGGGTTAAATAACTCCATTTTGAGTTTAATTACGGTTCGTTCATACTACAGACATACAGGGTGTTATCACCAAACTATACGGTGAAAAACGAAAGTTATACACGTGTCGGAAGGTTTCCCCAACAATCACATTTGAACTAGGTTGCGAATATTTTAATAGACTGACAACTGGACAGAAAGATGTGAAAATGTTGAAGCCTGTGGCATTTTGAAAATAAGTGTATTGGTCTAATTATGTACGTATCACTAGAATTCAAATCTGCAAAAACTATGTTTTCTATTTAAGCAAAAATTCAGCATTTTTTAGTCAACGTGGATAGTACGAAATTTTAACAAAATATGTCGTACAAATCCAAGCTGACGTGCCTTGGCATTTTACAAGAAAATAGTTTGTTTTTCATGAAAGTGGGATCAGCGGGGAACGGTTAATTCTAATTGAAAATTTGATACATTTACATATTTCTGTTTAATATGTAATATGTAAGAAAGAAGCTTTGTTTTACTCATAAAGTTTATGCGCCAAAACGAATTTTTGTCCTTTCATTGGATATCTTTGAAAAAGGTAGCAAAAATTAATATTTATTGCTTTCATGTTAACTTACAAAAAAAAGTATTATGTACCACCCTTTCTTGGCTTTAAATCGCAAAGAACATTTTCGAAGCTTTAGTAAAAAAGAAACTTGCAATTTATCATTACTGTTAATAGTTTCCTTTTCCTAATTTCTTGCAAAATTAAGGTTGATAAGGAATCAGTTATTTACTTAATACGTGTGCGCATTTTTAACTGGTTATATGTGAACCGGCTCAAGACCAGGGAACACCTAGCTGTAAAGCTAAATTTAGGTTAATTTAAAACTTCTTTTCTTTCTTTTTCCTTTTCTTCTTCCCTCTTTCTTGTTGTACCTTCCTTCCTATTATTTAAATAATAAATGTTAACACCAGTGTGATTATATTACCTTTTTTATTTTGAGACCCACCTAAGTTGGCTTGACTCGAGGTGTTCCTTTGTTTCCTATTTCTTTTAAGTAAATGAAATCTGGCGGCGCCCAACAGTTAATTAATTTTGTTACCTCGGTTGTAATCAAGTGTATGTTTTCTTATTAATAACCGAGAACACTTCAGGTTAGTCACATCTTTGATTTTCAGCAGCCAGGCTGCACAGCTATACCAGCCCATAAGTAGCTAAGCCGAGCTATTGCGCTTATGTTTGTTTCTTCTTTTTAAAAGGTTTCATTTGGAATTTGTAATAACGCATATAACTTATCAATCAATTTTATTCAACAATCAATAACATTCAGTTCTATTTATTTAGATTCATTTAAGTTTTGTTTAACATAAAATTGTATTCTATTGTTTAACCAATAGTAATAGCAGATGCGCTCCTTTTTTTCAATATAATTATGGCATAAGAATGGCGCACAACGTGAGACGTCTAGAAAAGAAAGTTTTTTTGAGTTGAGCGGTATAATTCTATTTTCGGAAGCGTGTGTTGCATTATTCTTTTTAGGAAAGCCAGGCTATTACCTAAGCAATCTGTTATATTGAATTCAATAAGTTAGCACTATAGGTGTTTTGTCCGTTTTATCAGCTTTATTCGCTTTGATGGCTTAGTCAAAGTTTACAGAATTAAAAATATAAGTTGATTCACTCCGCGCCATCGTCAAATTCCACTCCGCCACTCCCCGCCTGCCCGGTAGACTGGTGCCAGTCTACAGTGGAGAGCTAGATAAATTAAGTTTATTTTAAATTTGTTTACGGTCCGGCGTATAGGGTGAGATTTCAAAAATAGCGTTTGTTTTTGGTGGATTTCTGAGTAAAATGTCTAGTCGAAAATCGAAATATTTGTTCAGTAGTTGATTGTGAAAGACGAATGGCAGACAATATATCGCTCTTTAGGTGCCCAAAAGAGTAGGTATGTATTAGTTTATTATAGGATTTTATTTAACTTCACTTGAATGTTTGGGTCAAATCTTACAAGTTAAATTTGTCCTACTTCCCATCAATGTTCAATATTAATATCGATTTATAGTGAGTACAATAGAGTATGTATTAAAAAAAATTGCAGGTGTCGAGCCTGGAAAAGTGCCTTAGAATTTATAGGATCCCACAAATATGCGAATGATACACCAATGTAATGTCATAGCCATATTAGAATGTGTGGTTTGCATTTTAATGAAAACAGTTTTGCAAATTCTTCTAGGAGCTGTATGCGTTCATATGCTGTTCCATCAACCGCGTTACCAACTAAAAAAGGTAACTTTTAATCAGATTTGCAAAATAATGTAAGATGGGTGCAAATATAGGCTTATCTAAAAGTCTAGTACTTTAAATTTTGTGCTAATTAGTCAGTGTGGTAAAATTAACGAAATATAGAAATTGCTAAAATGTTGGCAAAATAATTTATAAAATTTTGCAAAACCATGATGTAGTTCATCCCCAAAATAAACTAAAATAAAGAACTTTGCACGGGGTATTAAATTTCATACTTACCTATTTTACAAATTTTGTTTAAATATGTAATCGTATTTACCGTAATTTTTTTAAAATATGCTGAATAAGGCCTTTACATTTTCATTTTTTTTATGACTTCACAAAATATATTTTTCAAAATTTTAATGAAAACATATTTCATTATTTAAATTTCTCCATTTATTACTTACTAAGCGGGAAATTTTTATCCCAATAGCGCTTTGACCAAAGTAAATCGCCTCAAACTCGGCTCTTATTGCCTCAATACCCCCTACATTTTTTTTACCGTCGCGTTGCGTCCTCGGCTCGCCTTTGATATGACGATTTCATAGAATTGGCACTTAGTGTACCAACTTATATTTTTAGTTCTGTAAACTTTGACTTAATTGACATAGCCAGTCGTCCTAGTTCTGCAGGGCGTATCCCAAACTTTGTTTCTGTAAATGTAATACGAGTATATCACATTTTTTTATGATTTCGAATTTTCTATTAAATTCGGCATATTTTTTATAACTTTATGAGTGTACGGAGACAAACTGGAAACAATTTTTTCCATTTTTTGCCAATGTTTTTCAACTGTTTCAAAACCAAAAACCATTTTTTGTCTAGTTTATTATTAAAAATACAATAGTTTTAAAAATAGCAATGTTATTGGAACCGTCGGCAAGATACACTACACAGTTTTATCCACAATACCAAAACACAATTTACACACGCGACAAGCGTTTCGCCAGTCATGTTACCATCGTCAAGAGATTATCAATATATCTTATGATGATTACTAGTAATGCACAATTTGTCAAATTATTTAAATTCAGCGATTATTTCAGTTCATCTTGATTCAGGACAAAGTTTAAATCTGATGTTGCTTGGTTGATGGGTTCTTTCTTGTTTAGCAGATGGCTGATTTGTAGTGTATCTAGGATTGGTGGTTGGATGATGATAATAAGAATACGATTTATACTAGAGATTTTTGCAAAATTTTCAAAACTATACCAATATATTTAGAAAATTAGTTAATTTAGCACTCATCTTCTCCTTATTGTGCCCTGTCAGGTCCCCCTGACGTTGACAATCACGATGGCGAGCTGATCCCTGTCTTCAGCCACCCTAAACAATTGTTCGACGCTATGTATGCCTGTCCATTCCCGGATTTTCTTTAACCAGGAGATTTGTTTTCTTCCTACGCCCCAGCGGCCCTCTATTTTGCCCTTCATTATAAGCTGTATGATTCGGTAACGATTTCCTCTGAGAACATGGCCGAGGTATGCCAGTTTTCGGCATTTAACTGTTGTCAAAAGTTCAGGAACTGTATTTGTCCTGTCTAAGACTGCTTCATTTCTTTGCAAAGCTACCTATGGTATTCTTAGCATTCATGTATGTAACCACATTTCAAATGCTTCTAGACGGTTGATTGTGGCAGCTTTCAGTGTCCAGACTTCAGCTCCGTACAACAGCACTGACCAAATGTAACATTTAATCATTCTTTGTCTCAGCTTTAGGTTCAGGCTGTCATTACAAAACAGTGATCTCATCTTCTTGAATATTGCACGGGCTGATTCAATCCTGCATCTAATTTCTTTATCCGGGTCGAGTTGCTCAGTGATGTAGCATCCGAGGTATTTAAAATTGGATACTCTCTCAACGTTCTGTCCATTTATCTGTAGTAACGTGTTGAGGTGTGGCTGACGGCTAAATACCATAAACTTTGTCTTAGCAACATTTATATTTAGTCCCATTTCCTGTCTCACTGCACTAACAGAATTTATGAGATTTTGGAGACCCTGAAGATCATCGCATAAAATAGCCGTATCGTCAGCATAGCGAATGATGTTAATCAGCTCGCCGTTGATTTTGACTCCGAATTCTTTTTCATATAAAGCTTCTTTCAAGACTTTGTCAGAATGTAGGTTAAACAACAGTGGAGACAGGACACACACAACAAATCCAACGCCTCGTTGGATTTGACGTTCATCTGTAAATCTTCCATTGACTCGAACGACTGCCTTCTGTCGCCAGTACAGGTTCTTAATTATACGTAAATCTTTTCCATCAACACCAGTGTCTCTCAATATATTTATAAGCTTTTCGTGTTGCACTCTGTCCAAGGCCTTTTCATAATCAATAAAACACACGAAGACATCCTTACGTTGGTCTCGACATTTTTGGAGAAGAACATTCAGAGCAAACATTACTTCTCTGGTACCAGGGGCATTTCTAAAGCCGAACTGCGTCTCGTCTAAATCATATTCGCATATGTTTCTTATTCGAGCGTGTATAATGTTGAGGAACACCTTTAGCGTGTGGCTCATCGGGCTTATTAATCTGTGATCGTTGCATCTCCTGGCTTGTTGTTTTTTGGTAATTGTTATAAATACAGATTTCAGCCATTCTTCTGGTATTTCTCCCGTGTTGTATATATAATTAAAAAGTTTGACTAAGATATCAATGTTTTTCTCGTTGATAATTTGAAGGAGTTCTACTGCAATGTCATCTGGTTCCGTTGCTTTTTTTGTTTTTGCAGATTTTATATCAAATAGGACTTCAGATTTTAAGATCTCAGGTCCTTCGTTGCCGTCTATAACAGTCATCGTGGTCGGTCTATTGTCCCTGAACAGATCATCTATGTATTGGCACCATGCATTAAGAACTTCTTCCTCGTCTATAATGGTTTTGCCTACGTTGTCCACTAAGATACGTACGGGTCTTTTGTTAAACAGACCAGCTACCTCTCTGACGTTTTTGTACATGCTAAAGGTACTAGTTCTTCCATTTCCTTGCATCTATTCGCCATCCACTTTTCTTTTGCATTCCTGATTTTGTTCTTTATTTCCTTTTGTTTGCTTTTATATTCCTCTGTGTTGTTTTTGCATTTTCGTCTTTCTTCCATGAGTTTTAGGATCTCTTCAGTCATCCACCGTTGTTTTTTTGGTTTGGTGTTATTTGCTGTGTTCTTTTCTATTATTTTAATGATGTGTTCTCGAAATATTTTCCACGTTTCGTTTACCGTATTGCTATTTATTACTGTCATTGTGTCGAGGCTGTCGTTCAGTTCATTTTCCAGTTTATTGGTGTCCACGTCGTTTATGGAAAACTTTAGTTTTTTGTTGTTTTTGTTTACGTTTTTAAGGTTAATTTTTATGTTGGCAACTAGTGGGTTATGGTCCGATCCTATGTCTGCACCCGGATAGGTGGTGACCCTTGTGACACAGTTTCTAAACCTCTTGGCTACCAGGATGTAATTGATCTGGTTTCTTATTATGTGCCCAGTATTATCGCCTGGGGCGGTCCATGTATATAGCCTTCTTTTGTGTAGTTTATACCATGTGTTCGTTATAACCATGTCATGCTCTTGAGCAAATTCGTACAGTCGGTCGCCGCGCTCGTTACTCTCACCCAGACCGTATTCACCCACTAGGTCAGATCTACGACCTTTGCCTATTTTAGCATTGAAATCTCCCATAATAAGATTGATTTCATTTTGCTTAAGGCGATTAAAAACTTCGCCTAGTTGTTGGTATAAAATCTCGGTTTCATGATCGTATTTCTTTTCCACCGTAGGTGCATATATTTGTATGATATTAATGTTAAATGGGCTGGCATTTAGTTGGAGTATTATAATCCTGTGGTTTATAGGGATAACCTGTTTTACGTACTTTTCCAGTTCTGATTTTATGAGTATACCAACTCCATTTCTGTGCTGAGTGTAGCTGTCTTCGCTGCCTGAGTAGTATATAATGCCCTCGTCATGTCCGATACTCGTTGTTTCCATCCGTTTAGCCTCTTGGATAAGATTATCAAACCTACCAGCAGCGTACAGGCTTCTGACGTTCCATATGCCGATTTTTAGTTTGGACTTTGCTACTTTGAGCCGGGAGATTCTTACCACCCCTTGCTCACCTAAGAGCCGCCCGGGACTAGGGGCCGAAGCATTTATGTTTCTCGCCATATCAATATCCTGGGGAAAAGTTTAGCAGTGTGGTTTCCCGTTGCCTTCACTGCTTTATGTTCAGCCGCTCCTAACATGGAGAACAGTCGCTGTTTGCAGCCGCTCCTAACATGGAGAACAGTCGCTGGTTGCAGCCGCCCACTCTGGGTCAGACGCTGCAGGTTCACCATATCTGGCTATCCTCACTCAGTTTAGCCTGCAGGTCGATGCAGTTTCCCGAAGTGTGGCACGTGGAGCCATAAGTGAGAATTGATAGCCCTGTGAGGACCAGTCATCGCCGACTACTCATTGACTATGTCATTGAGTTCGACCGTCCTTGATGAAAGGTTCTACCTCTACAGCACAACCCCATACACCCCTTCGCACTCATATAGATCCGAAATGTCGATTTTTTGCACGGTTATATGAAAATGATAATTCTTTATTTGCGACTTTTCGGCTATGAAAAAATAATATTTTACACCGATCGAGTTTGCGAATATTTTACTAGTTGCTGTAAATCGTTCAGAAAGGTGTGTTATAATAATTTGAAAATAAATTTATTTCCCCAACTATGTAGGTATTACTAGAATTAAAAAATCTGTAAAAACTAGAGTATTTTTTTAAGTTCACTATTTTTTAGTCAACGTGGACAGTACAAAATTTTTGCAAAAATATGTCGTACCAAACCGACGTGCCTCGGCACTTTGCACGACAAACTTTTTTTTCCATAAAGGTCAAAGCCGGTTAATTTTAAACTGAAAATTTGATAAATTATCATTTCCTGTTTAAGATGTGTTACACACTTAAGAGAAGACAGTTGTAGAGAGAACTTGAATGTTACAAACCGTTTGCTAAGCACGTCATAATTACTACAACGATTCGGATTTACACTATTATACTGTCGGGCACAGCGTGTAAGTGGCGGATATAAATTGGATGCCAAAATGGTTATTTGTTTCCTAGAATATAAGGAGATACATTAAACATTTTACTATTTATACAATATTGAGAATCAAATTAATTATTTACAATTTTGTAAATGCAGCACATTAAAACATTTTCTTCTAGGGATTTCATCAAGTTTTAGCAATATGTAGGACTGATGAGAGAAGCAAACCTTTTACATAATGAAAAATGTCCCCTGTTTTTCCAAAGATACCTCACATTTCCACTTCGACTGTACGTCCTTGCTAGTGTAAAAATTCGATTTGATAAGAAAATGTTCACTTCGATTGTTCTAATATTCTGTTTATTGTCAGTGACGACTATCTGTGGTGCTTTGCAAAGGTTTTTCATTTGAAAATTGATGTCATCTATTTAATGGTCGTAGAATTTTACTGAAATAGTTTGACTTTGGTGCTCAACCTTTAAACTCGATAATTCACTATAATATCGCCATGACGAGTTCCTGAGGCATCCGCCTTTTGGAGCATCGCTCCTAAAATATTTGCATATTCAGACAGTACGAAATTCCTACGGCAGTTTCGCGCATTTCAAATTATATTTTCTCCCACATCGCTTCCTAGTTACCATAAATTGTCACTTGGCACTACAAGAAACACGTCACTTAAGAACAGAGCGACAGAATCATGAATTCACACCTGCTTAACAGATGATTTTAGCCATTGTTTGGAAATTTTTCCAGAATTGCATATGCTAAAAAATGGAGACTCTTGAGGAATTCACCATGAATTCTGTTGGAGCCTAGGACGTTTCCGATTTTTTACTTGTATAATAGGTATTTGTATTTTCTCTCGTGCTTTAGATATCTACCTTTTGTAGAATGATGGGTGCTTCTGTTGCCATAAAAATTTTTGTTTTACTGTTTATGATAGTTCTTCCTTGATTATTCTTGCATCCTTCCATCCATCATCTTCTTGATAGTTATACCTAGTTGTTCATATTTACGCGTCGTGTTCCGATTTCCTTCTTTTTTCAGCAAACTCAATATTTCCTCCATCGTTCTTCTGACTGTTTGTGGTTTGAAATATGTTTACCTGGGCTGTTCAATTTTCTCCCTAAATTCGGATATTGTTTTTTTCTGATCTTGTTCCGTCGATATTATTTTTAAATTTTCTGAGAAATTTCTGTTCTTATTTTCTCATGCTTAATTTTTCCCAAAATGTATTTTCTCATCGTCGTTTTAACGACCAGTTGATGTCTGATCCGATGTCTGCACCTGGGTATGTTAAGTTGTTTGTTGTCTCGGTGCTTTGATACTGAAGATATAATCAGTCTGATAGTATAACGTGTTTAAAATATTGACCCTTTCCACCCACTTTTCAGCAGCAATTCGCATTCTTAATAGTTGTAGACTATGAACTTCAGATATAGTTAATATATTTATTTCTGTAAGCCTAGAGACAAAGAGGCCAAAATTAAACATGCACGGTTTTTTAACAATCCATTTCTATAGGAATCATCAGGTCTTTGATCCCAATATCAAAATATACAAAAAAATAACCTTTAAAAATTAGATAATTTATATTTCACTTAAGGATAATTATGCACCGGAAAGGTTTCCACTAAATGGCATATCTTTTCCACGCAAGAGTTGGCTTTCTAGGAAACAAGGAAAAGGAAACCATTATCAGTCATGATAGATTGCAAGCTCCTGCTTTTAACGTAACGCTTTGGAAATGTTGCATTGCGGTCAAGCTAATAAAACAAAGCTAGAACAAGTAACTTTCCCTTCACAATTTCACAGAGATAAAAGCAGGTTTTGCTGAGTAAGACAAAATGTGGTTAAAATGTATGCTACACGTCGTGTTCTAGTTTCTAAAATAGGACAGCATCCTTTCGGCGACAGAGGCAGTTAAAACACTATTAAGCTATTTTGCCTTTTACTGCCTTCCCTCTGACGCAGCATGAATCTGTTATTAAAATTTAACCGTGTTGTAGACAAATCTATTAACACTGACATCAAATGATTGCAGCGTCCTTGGTAAACCGATAAATCTTCTTTATAACCAGCACAGCAAAGGATCCTTTTAAGTTATTAATTTGTTTAAAGCGTGGGAGTATTTTTTTAAATAAAATTTTGATGGATGTACACAATAAAAACATCTACTATTATAAGACTGAAAGTTATGTGACTTGTGAATGGATATAAAGTAGATCATACTTGTATATATATATATATATATATACAAATTCAAATTTATTTCCATAAAGACATACAAAATGCATAGGAATTGTCATACAAAAATATTATCTAGTAAATAAAATAAAACAGACACTTAAATATTGTGTGAGAAATACTCATTTAGAGAATTAGAATGAACACTTCATTAGTTTCGCTTTGGTCTGGGATTTAAACTGTGGAGGACTTGGCAAGTTTTTAAGTGACCGGGGAAGATGATTGTAAAGCTTTAGTGCCATAATACCAGGGCCTATAGCCGCCTGAGTCAGCCTTGACTGCGGAATGTAGAGGGCATTCGCATTTCGGGTTTCATAACTATTTATATCACCACACAGGTCGAAAGAACTTTCATTTTTATGGAAATAACAGACAGGAGTATATATTCCAAAATAGGTTCGGACACCCTGCATATACACCAATATACATAAATATTTTTTACGTCCCTAGTCTATAAATAGCTGGTTCAGGTTAGCA
>MU183355.1:57850-108353 GCA_016904865.1 Pissodes strobi
TAACTGAAATGATTATTAACCAAACTTAACAACTCAATCCCGTGGCAGCGACAATATCAGTAGACCAATAAACAGTCATTCAATAATACCAAATCAATAAAATAGCCTGTGAGGTGAATATGTACATATATATACAGTCATTATATAGCTATAGGTAAACGAATTGAGCTCGAGTCGACTCCGATATCACGGCGAAAAAATAAATTTGAAAATTTTAGTTATGTGAAATAAATTACTGCCATGAGCTTTACAGCCAAGTACAATAAAAAATTACGCAATCAGTTATTCTGACTCTAGCCAAATGCATTCTCTAACTGAGATAATATCATATATAATATAGATTAAATTAGGTATCTCCGTAGCAACTATGATGATGTAGAAATATATATATTAGGTAATTTCGATAAGCAAGATAACCAGATCAATTAATGAAACTAGAATTAACTAGAATAAAAGCAACAGTCATCAAACGATCTACAGTTGTTTAATTATAAAATCATTAATTAAAATGATATATAACGATAAGCTATATGCGCTAAGGAAAGCAAACGACCTACAGTCGTTTAATTATACTTTCATTAATTAAAATTATATATAACGACAAACTATATGCGACAAGGAAACAAAACGGCCTACAGTTGTTTAATCATACATTCAATAACTATAATTGATATATTCTCTCAAAAAAGAATATATAGAGCACCTATCAAGCGGCGCTCCGAACGGACGTACCTATTGAGCAGGTTGGATCACCGAAAGTAAAGTCCCGAGAAGTAAGGAAGCGAGAGTATCGATAACACAAATCGGCCAGTAAAAGAAGAAAATCGCACTACTGTAATTAGTAACATTTATATCGTTACACCCAATTTAACATGAATTCACGTCGAAAGGCATGAGAAAATGCCTTGGAAAATACGTAATATCCTTGAAAATATCTAAGTTAGAAGATGCCATTGAATTAAAAATAAAATGCATTTATTAGTACGTACGAGTGTTTTGCAAAATGCGAGGAGTATTAATCAAAACAATAGTTAGTCGACTTTTTCTTAGTAAAGCAATAAGCATATCTAGTTATTTTTCCATGAAGAACAATAAGTGGAAATATTGTTTGAGCAAAAGATTTTCCCCAAAATTATGAAAAATCATTTTAAAAAATTTAAATTTTCTCAACTTTAAGCAAACCAGCCTTCACTTTAAATTCGGGTTTGTGATGGAATTAGAAGCAGTTTTTACTAATATTTTTTTGCTAATTTCGTCTTAGGACCATTTTACGTACATTTCGAGACACAAATTTTTAAATTTCCGCCATATCGCATCTAATGAAATTAGATTATTTCTGATTCTAAATCCTTGTTTTTTTTTAAACCGCAAAGGAAAAGAAATTACCATATGTCACATACCTTTTGGCGGGGATTGGGTGTAACAGAAATAGTGATTGTTATTTTAGAAATAATCTAAAAATTAACAAAAAAGCTAATTTACAGCAAAATGCATTTTAATTGATAATTCTTTGAATTTGACAAGCAAATGTTGATACATTGGCCCTTTCGTGTATGGCATGAAACGTTAACGATCACACAGAAAATATTTTTTCTTCAAACGTCAGTAAATCCGTCATTACTCGACTGTGTAGGCGGCCGTGAAGTTTCGTTTTTCCTCCGCCGGAGCTTTACTTTTCACTTTTCCGCCGGCGGAGGTAAAAGTGTTGTCATAGCAACATAGATACAATACAAACAGGCAACAAAATAAGCGTCAACAACTCAAGATTTATTAAACTAAAATTTGTATTTATCACTCAATTTGTGACTGTATTTCTAAAAATCACTAATTTAGGAACAAATTGGTTATTATTTAATCGATCTTACTCAATAACTGCTTATCAATACGGAATTAAAACGCAATCGGAGACGCAATCTTAAAAATTAATTATTGTGGACAGTGTCCACTGACAGCTTTATGTTACATTACTATAGCAACAACATGTGCCTATTCACCGACACCTGTCTAAGCCGCCTTGCGAACCCACTTATCTTTAATAATAATTAGATATTATTACTATTAAAAACAGATGTTTTTGCATTAATTTGTCGATATTTGAAGAAAAAACAGCATATTTTATTCGGAGGAAAAGTTACTTTTCATGGCTTGCTCTCTATTACCAGCCTCACTCCGTTCGGCTGTTAAACACGAGCGCGCCATGAAAAATATCACTTTTCCTCCATATAAAATAATATACTATTGCTGGCTAGTTTTCCGGAAAGGCGTCCATTTTCAAAGCTACCACTTTGTGGTCCATGTATTCGATCTTGAAAATAACTCTCCAATTAAAAAATTACATAAATAGTGATTTTAACTTTAAAACTTATAAAAATGACTATATACGACACGCAATGTAAAGAAAATTTTTATATTGCATATTCACAATTTTAGAAGAAGTGATAATGCGAAAATTATTTTCTGTTACAACATGGTAAATTTTTCAGATTTTAACTGTATTCCCGAAAAGAAAGCATGAAAAATCAAATTCTTAAAAAAATTTAGTCAAATGCTTGTTTTATGTTCCATGTAAATTTTAGGAATAATGTTATTTCGTTTAAATAAATGCTTAAATAGAAACAAAATAAATCATGCATGTAAAATAAGATGAAATGGTGGTCGAAGTAACAGATATTTCCAAAAAACAAGCAAACATAAGCTGGGTCTTTTCAATGAATCTCCTTGTAGCGTGCTTTGTTTATCTTCAGTGTCGTATATAGTCATTTTTATAAGTTCGTCTTTGCAGCAGGCCTCAGAAAAATGCCCATAATAATTTTTAAAAAGTTGAATTTTTACTAAAATTGTCTTTTTTTGATCTTGAAATCGTCAATTTGCCTTCATCATAAGATAATGGAGATCTGGAGCCTAACTGATGAGTCTTTTTACTTTTGATTTTTATGCAAAGTTCTCTGCATGGGTCTTGTTAATTTCACTATTTATGACATTTTCAAGTCACGTTAACAAACAGTTCTCAATTTAAAATGTATTATTCTTTAACATACCTTTTTGGTTATTTTTTGGACTATTTCTAAAATAAAAACACTATTTCTGTTACATACAATGCTCGCCAAAAAGAATGGAAAAATATGGATTTGTTTTTCTGATGGGGTTTGGATAAAACAAGCTTAGTCAGTAAGCTCTCCTTCATTTAGAATAAGCCACTTCTGTTAGATGTAATATGGCGGAAATTTAGGAATTGGGGTTTTGAACTGTACGTAAAATGGTTCTTTGACGAAATTTAAAAAAATATAATGTTACATTTTTCCCGTGGGTTCTGACAAAAGCACAACTTTTATTATTTGAAATAATCCTCTCTTTATGCCTTATAACTGTTTACATTTAAACACACTATACTACCCTTATAACTTTACAACTCAGCACTCAGTGGTTAACTAACTGCAACACGCGATTTGCAAGCTATTTATATCTATTCAAATATATAACGGGGCAATTCCGGAAGCGTCCGCACCGCTTATTCTCGGCCCGCCTGCATATATAGGGAAAATAACAGCGATCAGGAATCTTCTCGATAGGTGATGATTCATGCGTAAATAACGTAGACGCGGCAAGCTAGTTGTATAGGATAGCCCAAAAACATATAGATGATAGCTAGCCGTAACAATATTAATAAAAACAGTTTCTAATTACGCCACAAACTTAAATTTAAAATGTAGGCCGGTTTGTTTAATGTTAAGAAAATTAAAATTCTTTAGAATTATTTGTAATAATTTTGGAAAAACTCTTTGTCCAAGCAATGTTTCCACTTACCGTTTGCCTTGGAAAAAATGTACCAATTTTTATTGCCTTTTAAAGACAAATTCGACCAAACCAAACCTTCAGCACAAGTGCTATTTTTTTGGTCAATAATCCTGGCTTATTTCAAAACACTCGTTCGTATTTCAATGGCATCCTAACTCTACTAGTGCTCTTCTAATTTTAGGTTTATTCAGGAATCTTATGTGTTTTCCTAATTATTTTCTCGTGGCCTTCGACGGGAATCAATGTTGAATTGGGTAACTATGAGATTGGCAAAATTTAACTAGATTTGTTATAATAAAAAAAAGCGTGAAATACAAGTCTGTGGTCGGCACTTAAAAGGTCATAAGTGGAAATTTGGCAAAATGCGGATTTTTGTGTCACTTGCTATAAAATATCATTTTGTTCAGTCCCTTAAAGCGACATAAGTCTATATAAGCTATTTTCTTAGTTTATTCACACTCAGAAAATCGTAAGTCTTAATAAAGTCATTTTTAAGACATGTAAAAAGGCATGTGTGTGCTTATACAGTGTGTCCAAAAAAGTATGCAACATATGGGAAACTTCTTTATTATTGGATTCTCAGAAAATTTTATTCTTCATAAAAGTTGGTGCTTGCCCTAAATCAGTAAACAAGTATTTCAAATTTTACGTAGTGCTTTTAGTGCGGACGCAAATGTCATTTTTCCGAAATTGCGTCAAGAGTAAAGTACCTTAATTTATAAAGATACAGCAAAATCTTATAAGGAAAAGTTCTTCCAAATTAAAAAAGTAATCTAAATATGAAATTTAAATTAAGTACATCAATTTTTAATTTCCCTTTTTTTTCTCGATTTTTTTCTCAAAAGTTACGCCATCGGTGAATTCTTTGTTCTTTTTTTATTAGTATACTTGCCAAGCAACTTCAAAATATTGTTTCAGTTTTTACAGAGATAAAAGCCAGTTTAGGTATCAGTGTGTTGCAAACACATTTAAACAATTTTGGTCCAAAATAATTGTCCACAATAATTATTACAAAATACAATTGGAATGACTGACTCAATAATAATTAATTTCATATGTCAGAGCGAAGTAAAATTATTGTTATTTTTTTTGTTTTTATTCCAAATGCATGGCCTAATCTTCAAACATTTTATATGGCTTTTTAGGATACTTGGGCATATGTTACTCATAGGGTGCAAAAGATAAATAAATTATTAGTTGTTTTACATGAAATGAAAAGAGTTGGGTCTATTCATGATTTTGACTGAAAAAAAATTTGAATCAAAAGTGTTTAAATGTGTTTGCAACACACTGATACCTAAACTGGCTATTATATCTGGGAAAACTGCAACATTATGCAACTGTGTAACTAATTTCTATCTTAAATAAATTTTGAAGTTAATTGGGAAGTATACTAATAACAAAAGAACAAAACATTCTCCAGTGGCGTAACGTTTAAGAAAAAATCGAGAAAAAAAAAAGAAAAATTAAAAGTTTATGTACTTAACTCAAATTTCACATTTAGATTACTTTTTAAATTTGGAAGAACTTTTTCTTATAAGATTTTGCTGTATCTTTATAAATTAAGTTTCCCATATGCCGCATACTTTTTTGGACACACTGTATATGATATGATAAATAAAATGACACAAGTCTACATGTATTGTTTTAACTGTTTTGCAATATGTTAAAATTAAACCATAAGTCGACTTACTACCTGAGGGAGTTTTAATTTATAAATAAATTAAATAGCAAGTATTCTTAAGCCCTTTTTAGGGTTTAGTTTTAATCACGGATTCAAATGACGAGGATCGAATAAAAGCGATACATGCGTACACTGCGCGTGAGCTGTGGATTTTAATGCTAGTTCCATTCTTATTCTGCTTGTTTATGAGACACTTAAATTTGTCTCACATAATAAATCACTGCTATACCAGCTTCTCAGTTTTAATAATGACACTCGACAGGCAGGTGGTATTATTGTTTTAGCAATAATTTTAATAATCCAGTTCCTATTAATTATTATTATATAGGTGAAGTGTAAAATTAGTGTAATACCGAAAACCAGAGGTGGTAGGACTGAGATAATCTCAGCTGCATGCAGAGTTGCGGTACTGAGTACTCAAAGTACTTGAATTTAGTATTTAAGTAAAAAAGTACTTTAAGTACTTTACTTTAAGTATTTGGAAAAAGTTGTTACTGATACTTATTTTTTTAAGTGTTTGTCAAAATACTTATACTTAATACTTAAATTTTACCTTTAAAAACTTAAGTACCAAAAAGTACTTGAATATATTTCAAGTCCCTATAAGTACTTAAAATATATCAAAGATGAGGTACTTAAGTATTTTTTCACAATTAAATTAAAACAAAAACATAAGTACTCTGCTAACGCTGCTCAGAGGGCGACGACGCAAAAAAAAATATTCGATTCGTACCAACTGCGAAATTCGCCGGGCTACACGCCCGTAAACTAGGGTTAAAACGATTAGTTTGAGACCGTTCTTCTCGTTACTGACATCATTTTATATTGTGAAGATTGTGATTTGTGATTGTTTTTGTGAAGAGTAAGTTGAGTTTAGCTGAGTAAGGAGTACCGAGTATATAAGGATATTCAGACTTGGGTGGTGTCCGAGGTAGAGTCTCGTAACAGAAAATGAAAACAAAGTATTCGACATAAATCATTCTCATTCCCGGTCACGTAATGATCCATTTTTTGACTTTGAAGATGAAGAAGAAGCACCAGAAACCATTTCTTTGTTATCTCCATCCTCCTCTCAAAAAATACCTAATTCCAGTTCACTTAGTGAACTAGAAGTTTTAAAGTATCTTAATGACAAAAGAGTTAATTTAGAAATGCTAAATGATTACAAAATTCTTAAAATGGTTTTTATAAAGTTCACTACCATTTATGCCATCTTCCACCTGTAGAGCGTCTTATTTCTTTTGGTCAGATAATAAATTCTCCGAGAAGACACGCTTTAGGTGATGCTAATTTTTAGAAATTAGTTTTTATTAAAGCCAATAAGTTATATTAACTTTATCATCATATTATTTAGATTTAGTACTTTTAGTAGTTACTAATTAAATACAATTAGATTATTAGTTAAGTTCTGAGTAATAAAACTTAAATATAGCGCTTAAAGTAAAAAATATGTATATTTAATACTTAATAACATAATTTAAGTTCTAAAATGTGTACTTAGGTACTTAAATATAGGTACCAAGTAGTAAATACTCAAATGTTAGTACTTGAAGTCTTAATACTTAAAAATACACGTAAAGCAGTACTTACTTATTTTTCTCAAGTATCCCTTAAAAAACTTATACTTAGTACTGGTACTTATAGCGAATTTGAAAAATACTGGTATTTAATACTTCAGTACATTTTATGGGTACTTACAACAGCTCTGGCTGCATGTAAGACCTACAGCATTTCTTGCAGACGTAAGTTTGTGTTTCATTTAATTTTATATGGTAAGACATCTGTATTAAAATACTAAAGAAACAAGATCAAGTTATATTCTGAAGAATATATTATGCTCTGCATGCTATACTAATTAGACTATTCAGAAACGGAATTATATTTTTAGGAGGTGTAATAAACAGAACAAATAAAGGGACACGTGTCTGGAAACCCTCTTTAAATATTTTGAATCTAATCAAGAAATTATTAATGTCCATTCTCCAGTAGTAAGACAACATGAAGAGCTTTTGAGACAAGACAAGACAATTATGAAAACCAAAAACTCTCTAATGCTGTGTTTGAATCTTTTCACGTGGAAAAAAAATTAAGCAATATTTTGAATAACGATACTTCGGGAGCTATAGCTTCTGAAAATCTTGTTATTATCAATAACGAAAGTATTACCCATCAAGAAACCAAAGACATAGAAACAAAAGAGACAGAAGAGTTGGAGCAAGAAGACACTGAAGATGACTTAAATAAAGATCGTGACTATATCCCTAATTATGAAGAAGTTAGCGACGATGCGATGCGAGGAGTGAAATGAGCGAACCAGGAAGTGTAGACCTAACACTAAACAATGAAGAAGGTAAGAGTAATGAAAAATGCTTTTCAATTAAAAACGTTATGGAAAGAAAGCAAAACCGAAACACTGGAAAAAAGTACTCAACAGCAAAAGGTAAAATTATAAAAACTAGAAGATTAACGCCCTTGCGCGATAACTGTCGAAACAAATGTATGGAAAAACTTGATGAAAACATGAGGCAGAAAATATTCGATGAGTACTGGTCTTTGGGAACTCATGACCGACAGGTGGCATATATTGCCAGTTTGATTACGTCGAGAGAAACATAAATAGCAAGGGCAAAAAAGTGGACAATTGCAAGCCTATAAAAAATAGAGACTCTACACATTCATTTACAATTTTGAAATAAATGAAACTAGCAAGTAATTTACAAGAACTGCTTTTTAGCGACGTTGTGTGAATCTGAAAAGTTTATTACATGCACAGTAAAGAATACACTAGCGTCAACTAGTGGAATAACTACTACTGATCAAAGAGGTACCCACGCACCGATCCATAAGACTCAGCAACCTAAAATAGATGAGGTCATGAAGCATATACAATCCTTCCCGGCATATGAAAGCCACTATTCCAGAGGGCATACACAAAGAAAATATTTAGCTGCATGCCTTAATGTAAGAAGTATGAGCTTTATTGCGATTGTCATCCTAATAAACCTGTGTCAATAAAAATGTATGTCAGAGAGTTTGGTAAGTTGGGGTTAAAATTTAAAAAACCAAAAAATGATACGTGTTCAAAATGCGATGCATTAATGGCAAAACAAAACAATTGCGACATTGACGAGGAAAAAATCTAGATAATGCAGGAATTAGACAAACACTTAGCTGTTGCTGACCGCGCATATCAAGCAAAAGATAGCGACAAACAAAAGGGAAATTAGATCCTTCATATTTAACTTTTGCCTTTGATTTGCAGCAAGTATTGCCAACTACATATCTTTTCAAAATGTTTTATTTGCGTCAATTAGCTACATACAATCTTACCATTCACAACTTCATCTCTGATGATTCCACCCATTTCATGTGACCGGAATGTATCGCAAGTAGAGATGCTAACGAAATAGCGTCTTGTTTATTTCATCAGATTAAGGCAATTCCCCGCGAAGTTAATACTGCTGTATTTTGTTCTGATAAATGAGGTCAGTTTGCGCTCCACCAACATCCATCTTTAGAAATAATCGACCACAAATTTCTCGTGCCTGGTCACACTCATTTCGAGTGTCATGTTGACCATGCGGTCATTGAGCGCGCAAAAAAAAGAACTTGTACTGGCATCCACGCGCCTAGGGATTGGTACCAACTGGTTGGCACAGCGAGTAAAAAGAAAAAATTTGCGGTAAATATTATGGAACCTAAAAATTTATTTTGCTTCTCAGAACTAATTTCAAAAGTGCCTTTGCAAAACAAACATACAACCTGAGATGAGAGCCGCTTGTTGGTTTCATTATACAAAGGAACTCATGGTCCAATATAAATGCAGCTTAGATGAAAACGAACCGTTTAAGGAAGTCACCTATTTTAAAATGGGACAAAAAACTTAGTAGCCTAATGAGCTACAGCCTTACACAGTTGTATAAAAATCCACGTCCGATTAGCGTTAAAAAAAAAGAAAACTTACTGGAAATTGTGAACATGCTAGAAACAGAGGTGCAAGAATACTACTTTAACCTGGCAGTAAATAAAAAAATAGACAAAGACATCGATCCTGATCTTGATCGGTACAATCCTGATGAAGAGGTCGACGCTGCCTAACGTTAAACAGTACATTTTCTGCATTGCGTAGTACTTTTTTATTTAATATAAGTTTGGTAGTCACAGTCACACATTTTTCAATAAAAGTTCCAGTGTTCCGACCTTTCATTGTTACGTTCTAGGCACCCAAATGGAAATTTATTTTAAGCTTAAGTTGACATAATACCTTTAGTGTATCTTGTTTCACATAGTACGAAATATAAGTAGACATATGTATTTCGTAAAGACACTTGCTAAATCATTTAGTGTTGTAAGTGTACTTAGGCCCTTTTTATTGTCTTGCATTTAATCATCTGCAAAACTAGTAAGGGAACAAGTATTTATTTTCTAAGTTAATATAGGGTTTTTAATAAAAAATAACACGTTTTCTTAAAGAAATTTATAAAAAACGATACGTGATAGGTAAATCACCAACACAACTACTTCACACGATTTCAGGATCAACATTTAAACTTTAACAGCTGTTTCCGCAAGTTGTCAAATCTATACTTATGACCTTTTAAGCGCCGACCACAAAAGTGGTTTAGGTTAAAATGCGAGGTGCATTGCATTTAATTGATTTATTTTGTTCGTTAGGGTTCTATTCAAGCAATAATTTAAATGAAATGACATTATTCCTAAAACTAAGAATTTGGTCTTTAAAGTTTTCTTTTCGGGAATACAGTTAAAATTTGAAAATTTAACCATGATGTGACATAAAATAATTAGACGAATTATTTTTCGCATTATCATTTCTTTAAAATTATGAAAACATATATTCAACCAAAAATTTAGCTTTTCTCGATATTCATGTATCAATTCAAAACCAAATGTTAATTAAGGTATCGTATATAATTAAAAATAGTTTTGTTTAGTAACTTTTTCAAAATTCCGACGAAGAGAAATTTTACGTATGCAAAATACAATTTTTAAAATTACCACCGTATCGCATTTGACAGGTCTAATCAAAGTAGCTTATTTTTTGTTTTAAAATTACTCAAACAGGGAATTCAACAAGGCTCTTGCAGATAATTTTATATAGGGATCAAAAGGAGAAAAATTCATCAGTTAAGCCCTATATCCCCATTATCTTATGATGAATGTAAATTAATAATTTCAAGAACAAAGAAGGACAATTTTAATAAAAAATATCTTCTTTCACGATTATTATGCGTCTTTGTGAAGCCTGTTACAGGGGCGAACTTATAAATATGACTATATACGACACTGAAGGAAAAGAAAATATTTTAATAGTCAATCTCCCAGTTATAAACCGCACACTACAAGAACATTTATTTTCGACATTCAGCTAATATTTGCTTATTTTTTGGAAACATCTGGTACTTCCACCACAATTTCTTTTTATTTTATATAAAAGGAAAGTACACTGCGGACGTAATTGGATTGAATAGTATCGGAAAATACCCATACTCTCATAGCAAGATCAGGTCCAGGTTATACCCTATCCGCCATCTTCTACTATTAAAAGAGACGGGTTGCTTCTGGTCGTGAATGAGGCTTAGTTCTTAGTTCTTCGACCGCGTTTATCTTCTGATAGCCCCACATTTTGCCGTAGCAGTTGAAGTCTCCTATTATTACATGCGGGTGAGTGACCTGCTGATTGAAGGTAAAGCTCTCACCCGACGGTTTATATATAGAAGAGGCATAAGCCTAAAGCCCCCATGGAGGATTTGGTTGGTGAATGGTATATCGAAGCTCCATTATCAACAAAATTGTCGTGACAAAGAAAATATTTCTTCGAAGTAATGACAGTACTAGGCAACAAGCAAAATCCCAGTTTATACAGATGTGCATTTTTGCAGAAGAATGGAAAATGTTATTCTTGTCAATTTTAATACTTCGAAGGCCTTACAAATTGCAACCAATACATTGACTTTTAATTATTAAGGATAATCAAATAAACAAAAACAATAAAAATCGTTATTTTTCGTTGTTTTATTTAGTTTTTCTGTGTTTTTCGGTTTCTAAGAGAGATATTAAGGTACTTACATCTAGTATCAGGAACTCAAAAAAATTATATAGTCAGTTTTAGAAATTAATAGAGTAATAAAATGGGGAATTCCGTCTAGTTTGGCTGAATTTCGTGGTCGTTCATAGGCGTAGATAAACTTTTTACACCTGTAGTCCTTTTGCGTAGCTATTGAGGTTTTATCTTACAAATGTTTGCCTTTTTCTGCACCTGTAAATTTGAAGCGGCTCTACTAAAATTGTATAGGTAGAGAAAAAGGCAAACATTTGTAAGTAAACAAATTAAAAATAAATAACATTATAAAGTTATTTCATAACAAAAAAATTTTTGGCCGCTTAGAATTATTTATTATATAGTAGAATTTAAAAATTTGTAAGATAAACATGAATCCTCCGCAACAATATAGAACATATCTACATTAATGAAGTTTTATTACTCTATATAATATTTTAAATCCCTGTAATTCTTTTGTATACCTATTAAGGCAGGTTTCAGGTAATAAAGGTATAGATTAGAAATACTTCTAGTATTTGCTGTTACGCCATAGTGTTAATAGCATTATAAAAATATTAATAAAATGGCGACATTTACTCCAACGGAAAGATGTCCTAATAATTCTCAACTATCATTGAGATAAAAAGTTATTATTTTAAATGTACGCTATTGCATGAAACATGATTACCCAAGTTTTATTGTACAAGAAATTGTTGAACAATGTTCCCGAATGACGGGAATTGGAAATAAATAAATAAATATGCTTTATTTGCTTGATTACATTTACAAAATATTTAGCATCGTCCTAAAATGATAAAATAAAAAGATAAAATAAAAAGATAAAAAAAAATCCTAAAATAATATTTGCAAATAATGATAGTTTAAAATACAAATATTTATAATTTAATATAATAATAATAATTGTTTAAGATACAAGTAATAATAGTTTAAAATACACACAATACAAACAATAAAATAATTAAATTTAACGAACAGACAATAAAAAAAAAGAAACAAAACCGATTATTGTTACAAACAACACAGATAAACGCTGTTACATATTCTATGTTATTCATAAATTCTTCTATTGTGTATGGGCAGATCTACAGGGTAAGATCCCTTACTCTAAGTTTGAACTTACTTAATGGCAGATCTTTTTTACAGGAAGGTATAAAGTTAAATAGTTTTATAGCTATTATAGCTTTTTTATGTTAGAGATAGCCGATGTTGAGGCAATAGTAAATTGATGCCAAACCTGGTGTCATAATGGTTGTGTAATTGGGTTTTGCGTGACCTAACAAATATCGAACACTGACAGACAAATAAGCCCGGCAAGGTTAGAATTCTATAGCTCTTAAACAAATCTCTGCAGGTCTCCCAGGGTTTCCGTTTTCCCAGAATTCTTAATGCGGCTTTACATTATAAATACATGTTGTCATTCCGCAGAATTACTCCAGAACAAAAGCCCGTATGATATTCGCGATTGAAAAAGACCCATGTAGGCAGTTCTAGCTACTTCCCGTGGAGCCATCGCTCTTATTCTGCGAAGCAGATATAAAGTGGATGCCAATTTTCTGGTTAACTCATTTACGTAATTTTTCCAGGAAAATCTGTTATCAAGATATATACCTAAAAATCTCATAGATTTGTTTTGTACTTGCTCCTTCAAAGAGAACGTAACTATCTCATGTTTATCGAGATTAAGGCTCAGATTGTTGTCTGCAAACCACTCATGAACTCTTTGTAGTGTCGTATTCATACTCAGTTGGAACTGGACAGAACTAGTGTCATGGTCGAGTAAGGTATTATCATTGGCGTATTGTATTGTTTTCATATTTGTGAAGGTTGCTGGAAGCGCATTTACCTTGTGGCACACCTGCTGCTATTGGTCGGGCTGATAACAAGATTTCACCATACTGGACAAGCTGTGAGCAGTTTGAGAGATATGATTGCACCAGATGAAGTGAGTTGTCTCTCACACCATAGCACACTAGCTTGTTCAGCAGTATCTGATGTGACATGCTGTCGAACGCCTTCGAGAGATCGCAAAAGACTGCAGGAACAGACTCAACCCTCTCGACGCACTCCACCACATGCCCCACTAGTTCATTCACGGCATCGGTTGTCGACTTCTCCTTCCTAAACCCAAATTGGACAGACGAGAGAAGACGACATTTCTCCAGAACTAATATTATACTGTTATGGAAAAAAACCTCAACAGGCTTCGACAGAACAGGAAACTCCACCGTCTTCAAAATATTGCGGAAGAGAAAGGTGTAGGTCAAGTGGAACCTCACAAGAAAATTCTAGGAATACCAGCAACTCTCCTTGATGAAGACACAAATGTATAATTCAAAGAAAAGTTCACCCTTTTTATTTTATATAAAATTTTGATGGAGCTTGGCCAAGATGACGGTATTCTCTTGATAACCAAAAAATTCGTATGGACAACTTTAAAAATATGGATATTGCCTGGGAAAAGCATAACCCAAAAGTATTTTTGCTGGAAAGCGATGAAATTGTTTGCTAGCAACGAAAATACTGAGAAGTAGATATATAGCAGTACCCCAAGAAGCAAAAAAATATCTTGATCAGATAACGCGTAGAATGACACTTATCATATATTATTATGTTGCATAAAAATAATCCGTTTTGAAATGAAAGCTGTGTATAATTATTGCGATCTTGCTAAAATATATTTTTTTTATCAAAGGAATTATTGATGTTTCGAAATTGTACTAAATGACATCCTCTATTATGTTTTATAAACCACATGAATTTTTTAATGCCTAATAAAAACATTTTATTCTTATAGAAATTGACAGAGAAAATATCTTTCCGACCTTCGCAGTCGTATAATAAATCGTCACTCCTTAAAACGGACTTTCTTTAATGCTTTTTTCCTTCTGGACATGGGCAGTTAAAATCATTATCTCAATAAAACTGATAACTTAAGTAGAATGTGCAGACATGAAAATGCCAGTAAAAAAAGCTATTTGGATTGATTTATGCCTAATACTAAAACATATCAGATTTTAGTGTTATACGAAAACAGTAAACAGATGAAGCTTATTAATAATGGAGATGAGAAGATTTATAAAACTTATACGACATTTCCAAAATAGCTCCGGGCTTGAAAAACAAGTTTAGTAATATTGGAAATTATTATAGACAGAATTGTATCTTAGCTAAATATACCTTTAGAAAGTTTCATGCTTCAAACACTTCAACATATTTTTAAGTCTATGTTATTTATTTGTATTTCTGAACTTACTCTCTAGTTTGCAAGTATTATTGTTATGCCTTCAACTAAATTTATCTTGCCTATTTAATTATTGTAACCCCTTTAGAAATTTTAGACAAAAACTAATTGGATATTGAATTTCAGGTCACACCGATAAAGTGAACTGTATGGCCGTAACAAAGCAGAGTCAATATTTGCTCACAGGCTCCAATGATATAAGCATAATAGTTTGGGATCTAAAGGGATTAAACATGAAGCTGAAGATATTAGAGCACATGGCTCCGGTCCTGTGTATCACGAGCGCCCTTAATAACTCCGTCATTATAACGGGTGGGGAAGACAGTAGCATTATCATAAGCTCCCTAGCGACAGGGAAAGTTGTTACTAAAATTGATCACCACCGTGGACCTGTTACCGCTATTAAGGTGAATATTATTTTCCTAACTTAATGGATGCTTGCGAAAACACACCTGGCATTTAGAACGACAGCGTTCGTTCAATATTAAAATATTCATTTTAATATACTGTAATTAATTAATCTTGTCGGTCTATATTTATTTCATAATCATTATTCAATCGATAGAAATTTTCAATTTTTGCTAATATTAGCGCACGAGTAAATAGCAGCGGCAAACATAATAATAGAAGGTCTTACGTTACTTCTAAACAATAACTGGACATCGGGCACAGAATACTTATGTAATTGCCTTACAATTTTTTATTATTATTTTTTTATGTTTAGCTATAATTTAGCCATAAAATAAGCTTAATAAATTTCCACGCAAAATATTTACGGTCATCTTTTTTTGTCATAACTGCATATTACTGAATTGATTTTAATGAGGGCTGCTTCCTGAATTATATTTTTGATTCTCGAATTGAAAACAGTGAATGCATGAATCCAATGCAACACAGGTTGCAACTTATTAAATATTTAACTGCCATCTGTGGAGTTCTCATAGGAATTACAGCTAATAATAGAATCTGTGTATAGGTAAGTTATGTACCAGGTTTGGCCTTCCCAGACTCGGTCCAAATCTATTTTGTTAGATTAGGTACTTATAATAAATAAAGTACCTACGCTATATTTTGTGAAGTTGCATGGTTATATGTAACAGCGACGTCCTAGATGTCGCAAACTAAATCGAATGCTGATCATCAGCTTGTGTCTGCGGTGTTTCTATTTCGCTGAACTGTGCGTGGAATATTATCGACAGTAAAGCGATAGGTCCGCCACATTTCTCCGATGTTCAAAGCTATTAAGGTCTTTAGTCAACTCTGGGTGAACCACAAGACGGACTACTCTCCTTTGTATGGGTCAGATGGTCTTATCTGGGCCTTATAAAGCAGTAAGAACTGATATTTTGTATAAAACTTTTTTGCTCTATAGAGTGTTTTTAGCTTTTGTGCTACTGCCTTGGCGATTTTGGTGACGTGCTTACGCCAAGACATGTTTTTTAAGTTGATGCCCAGCAAGCTTATGGATGAGATGAGGCCAGAGTCAGTATTTATCCTGTCATTGATAAGTCAGGTCCTGCGGTGTTTGCTTTTTATAAGAAGACAGCTGCTTGAGTCGTTTCTGCGTTAAACTGCTTTCCTCGCCCCATTCCACGATGGCGTTAACATCATCATTGATGGCAGCAATCTGATTTTGTCGCTCGCGTTGGGAAAGAGCAGCAGTCATTGAAGTTTGCAACATAAATGAGGATATAAGAGTGCTGCCGTCTGCAAATCTGTAAATAGAATTGGTTGTCCTGTCCAAGAGATCGTTGATTAGAGTCGAAACAATGTGCGAGATAATATACACCATTGAGGAATTCCGGCAATTATTTTAAATTCCTCCAAGCGATGTGCATTAATAACAACTTAGATGCTTCGATTCCATAAAAAAATCATTCAAGGCATGGAAGTAGGGCTGGTGGCAGTCCGTATGCTTTCAATTTGCTTAACACTCCGTCATGCAATACCCTATCAAATGCTTTGGATATGTCAAAAGTAACTGCACGAGATTCGCCGTAGCTTTCGATGGCTTTGGTCTACAGGTAAGTCAGAAGATCTCCCGTTGATCTGTGCTTGCGGGAGCCATGCTGGCGATCGCTTATAATGCCTTCGATTCGAGATATTTTAAGAGCAGTTCGTTGATCAGTTTCTCCATGTTTTTGGACATAATGGGACCTAAGGCAATTAGACGGTAGTTATTTGGATTCGTGTTCTTCGGAATTGGTTGCACCTGAGCGCATTTCCAGCTAGAAGAAAAACATGCAGTCCTGTATGACAGGGAGAAAAACCTGCATAGTGGCGCTTTTAGTTCAGCAGAACATTTCTTAAGCACTATTGAGGGAATGTCATCCCGTCCTGTGGCCTTGTTAGTTTCTAGGTCTTTGAGTATCCGTTTCAATTCGCGTTGTCGAAATACCAGACCTGGCATTGAGGAATTCATTCTAGGGATAGTTGGGGGAGGGATTCCACTTCCTTCCTTTTCCTTTGGCTGTTTGCGCTCTTAAGCCATCATCTTTGGTCATTGGTGGGATTGACGTCTTTGAGATACCCTGATTGACAGCTTTGGCAACTGACCAAAAGGATCTCGATCCGACTGTCGAGAATCTTATTCTTCATCTGCTCGTTATCTCCCTCGTTGTTTACACTGGTTTCTAGACGTGATGAATATATTTTGATTTTCGGCGGTAGGCCGCATTTTTAGCATTGACCGCTCTTGAACAGTTTTGCCTAAATCATTCCATACCAGCTAGGATAACTTGCGTTATCTCATCATTATATTCAGAGGTGTTTTGGTTCCTAAAGCAGATATCTTTGCTAGGAAAAGATATATATATATATAAAACTCGCGAGGCTCACGCCACTTTGCAGAATTGTAGTGCCCAACCTTTCTGGGTTTTGATAGTAAGTTCACAGATTGCGAAGATAAGATTTTGGTCTGATAAGCCCCGCAGCAGGTTGGACGGTTACAGTGTAGAAGTCAGGATTAGTTGTTAAGAATAGATCTAGGAGGCTAGCAAAGTTTCTTTAACGCTCAGAGATCTGGTAGGCTCATCAACCAGCTGAGTATGTCCGTAACTAATAGCAAAAGTCTCGGATTCCCGTCCTTCATCGTCCTTTTTGTTAGAGTGTTTCAACTAGTAGATGTTATGTCCTGCTATGATAATTTCTGCCTTTGTATAGCTCATCCACATAAAATCAGTTTAATTACCGAGATCTGAGAAAATCCGTTTATATTGGTAGTAAGTAAGCACATTTATTAATCAAAAATTACAAGTTTTCCTTAAGCTAGCCTAATAACTAATTATATCGATACAGATTTTAAATGTTTGCTTTCCGGCGCGAACAATACTCTGCATCCGATTCTGCACTGCAGGTGCGAGCGCTTTCGGATCAGGCAAACTACTCCCGTTGACTATTCATATTCCCTGGGTTAATCCCTTCAATAGTGTTGCAATACTCGGTCTATGACTGCTTGTTACTTGAAACTGTGACTATAGTGATTGAATGAAAGTGAAGTATGTGACTACAGGGAAAACTGTCTGAAAATACCTGCTTTCCATTGGACAATACAAACATTTAATATATACAATATATACATTGAGTAAATGAATCGATTCGCGATTCATCTCTGTTTCAATATGCGAAAGAGTAGACTATGAGTTTATATATCATACTTTTCGACGTCATTAGGGAAAAAATTTAAAGTAGCTTGCAGAATTACTCTTTTGTCGCCTTGGCAGGCTTCAAGTAGCGCTGCGAAGTCTTCAAGTGCGTCAAGAAGTTATTTGCAATATTTACAAGTGAGTTTATTTTATAAATTACTTTACGCAGTCTGCTAAAGTCGTCAATTATAGGAGTATCTGAGATAGCCAACGGTTTGGTACTTACATTATATTTTCTTTTAGTACTATCACTAACTGCACTTTGCTGGCTTGCACTTTGCACATTCACTTTTAGCGGAAGGAAGTCTCTATTGTACTCCTCTCGGTCTGGTCTTGCCTGCGTGTTCCTCCATGCCGGCTTCTCGAGTAGGGGCGCTGGTTTGAATGTCGTCTTCATATATTGCTTGAGTGGCTCCAATTGGTTAACTTTAAACAGATAGACTGGGCATCCTAAACCATTAGAGCGAAGCTCGCCACCAAAATTCGCGCGCTTGACAGCGTCAAGAGTGCATTCATTTAGTAATTTGTTGTGAGCCAGCGCATTTACTGCAGCGCCACTCTTTCTTACAATAGGTGAGTGCATGTCACTGGCACTGCTTACACTGCATAATTGTTTTGGAGTTTTGCGGTGGTCCCAGGAGATACGGACGCTCATGAGGTGTCTCCATTGCGTATTTAGATGTTTTAGTGTGACGTTAGCATCAGTCATCACTAGAAACATAGGTACTCTCGTTTTCTTCATTAGAAAAACGCTTTTGATACTAGAGTTGTGTTCCGCAATCAAGGAATTTCGAACTCGGTTGAATGCCCCCATCAAGTCCTTTCGAGACAAGCGCTTTTTCGGCATATAAATGGTACTCGACACGATCATTGTCAAACATTATTTTTAGCGTATTCCAGTCCTTGGTGTCCTTGCATCATATGACAATGCTATTTCTCAAATACTTGAGTCTATGGTTTTTAATTCCAGCAGCTTTAAGGGTGCCTGTAAAGTCGTGATGACTCACCAGGCCGTCTTTAGTTACGATGGGCGGCGGTGGTGTCGCCTTCGTTTTCAATGGCGTTTTAGGCATAGGAATAACTCTCTTAGGCCTTAGTCTGGTTGATCGAACTTCGGTAGAAGTATCTGAGTCAATATTTTCCTCAGTGTCGCTTAGCGGTTGAAATCGGTTGCTGGTTTCTATTAGGTGCACCGCCTACATCCAGGTAAACCTTTCTAATGTTTCTTTTAAAAGGCAAAGTTTTAAACGGCACTTTAAACTCAGGTTCCTTGGACTTGGATGTACCTGGGTCGGTATCCATGTGCTCAATTGTGGGTGGCGCCAATTCGACGACTGTGGGCGGGGCTAAAATCGAGTGATCGGCACATTTTTTTTTGTTCTCTAACTGCGCAGTGACTTGAAGGTCACTGTTGTCGTTTCAGGTTTTCCACTTTCTTCAACCTTCTTTTTCTTGGAATAGTGGGCGACGAGTCACGCTTACCTTTGGCTAGGGTAAGAGGCGACGTTTAAGTAGTTTTCTTCGTAGACTTTTGACCGCAGTCAATTTTAGACTCTACGCCTTTCTTGTAACTCTTGATCTTTCTAGGATGCATTTCACGGACATGGGCAGTGCCTCTAAAGTTCGCTTTTTCCAAGTCTCTTGTAGGTCGTTCAGGTACTAATGAGAATACAGAGAGCCAGTGATGGCACTCTCTGCATATACCCTCATTTAGTTGTAATAAGGACTAGTTCTTTGAGAGTCTATGCCCTCTCACTGAGATCTGAGGTGCTCGACGCCTCGGAATTTCCTGCCTCAGACATTACCGTAAAGTCCGAGGACTGTCTCCGGGAACTGAGAACTATGAGATCTTTGGTCCACTACCGAAATTTGTCGGCTAGATAGTATTAGAACGCCAGGTGAGTCTTTCGAAATACGAGAGTCGAGTAAAGTACGGTTGAGGGCTCGTTACACTGGAGACCCCCCGAATCCTGACACTCGTCGACGGTCAGAGTGCGAATATTTATATTGGTATTCGCTAGGTGATCTATGCAAGCAACAAAAAAAATTTGGTTGCACCATATGTGCTTAATTATTCCGTAAGTTCGTATGTTTCTTCTCGTTGGCAACATAAATCGTCTCCGTATAAAAACAGCTAATCCAGAGTTGTCTAACTCGGGAGTATAGGTCATATCTAGGTATATTCGAGTCAACATGAGTAGTGCTTCATTTCACTTTTGTTTCTGATAGAACTAAAATATGACCCTTACTTGATGTGAGGTGCTGGTATAATTTGACTCATCGGGCATTTTTGGTGTTAGAAGGGAAAAATATGTCCTTTCAGGAACCGATCAATCCATGATCATACAGAGAGAGGTTATGGATAGGACATTTCGTGGATATATGCTTGACTGTAAGGGGAGAGTTACATCTATACATATGGGTTGGGGTGACCATGTGTCACCCATGTGTGACCCTGAAAATTTCAACCCTCTAACTATACTGGAACATGCTTAATTAAAGAGCCGTTTCACTTTGATAACCGTTTCAACTTTGATAAGCATTTCACTTTGGTAAGCATTTCATTTTTTCTACCATCGCTAAAGAAGTTTCACTTCAAAAATATCAGGAACGCCACTAATCGCATACCAAAATTGAAAATAATAGTCAAAGTACTTTCGGAAATATTAAAAAATAACGATTTAAAAAAAATCAACATGCTCTGTAACAAAAAATTTAAGCCGGATGAATTTTTCTTCGTCAATGACCTGAGGAATTACACTTTTAAAATTAGGATGTCATTAACCCCGAATAGTTGTTTTATCATATTTTTTATATCTGAATATATATTTTAGGTAACATCTCATGGTGATATTATGGTATCAGGAAGTCGAGACGGCAAAGTATGTCTTTGGTCATTGAACAACTATAATCTACTAAACACCATATTTATATGCTCATCTGTACAAATTCTAGACGTATCCATGGACTCAATATGGCTTGTAGCATGTTGTAAAGATAGCAAAGTATATATCAAAACTGTAGCAACCGGTACAGACGTACACACTATCATATTAGGAGAGCATAAGGCTAAAGTAAGTAATTGTACAAATATATAAAGAAACCAGTAAATCTTAAGTTGAAAGATTAAATTGTTTGTAAATATTTCAGCAAGGAGACGTTTTTATTTCTACATTATACCTTAATGATCTAATGATTTCAACCATTATAGTCATAGTAGACTAATAACATTCATTCTGTTAGATTAGAAATATATGTCAGATGCTGTTCATTTTATTTATCTGGATAGAACGTCTTAATCCTACAAAATTTATAGTTAATTCTTAACGAGACTGGTGCATTGTAAAAGAAAGCTTATTATGAAAATTAATTTTTTCCAAACACCTTGTCAATTTTTAATAGAAGACCTTAGTAACATCCTCGCTACTAATGCCGGTAACAGCTATGGCATCGTTTAGTTGCTTAAGCTTCTCCAGATTAGTATTCGATTGTTGAGCCATATAGTCTGGGCTAATTACAGATTAAAGACGCGTTAGCTTGTCTACTTTCCATAAATTCATTTTCTTGCGAACTCTTTCTTAATGATTAATAATTTATACATTCTAACTTCGGCTAAGAATTATTTAATTTTTATGAGGCCAGACCTCCCAGACCTACGTTTCTGAAAAGTCCCCAACTGTTGATGGTCTGATTTAATGTTAGCGTTTTTGTTCTTCTTGGTAATTGTTTACCATGACCAACGAACTAACCTACCAGCCTTGACGCTATAATTATTATCATTGACTTGTGTGAGCTTTTATAGTCTATCAGTTTTCCACGGCAGATAACACCCATACCTCAGACTAGCGATGTTGTATATATAAAATTTGAGAAAAAGAAAAATAGATTATGGTAATAGTGTATGACTAATATGGGGATGACTTTTCATGTCAAATTAAGAAAAACTCTTAATTTTTAAGATATATATTAAACATTATTTCCATAAATACTTTTTAGAAAAATATAAATAGTAAGAGTAGATGTGACATATGTGACCATATAGGGATTTTTTATAAAATAATCACATATATGGCATCCTATATATTGCATTATTAATACCTTTTTTAAGCTTACTCTATTAAATATTATCTATATTTGGCATATGATAAAGAAAAACTGTTTTGATGTTAAATCATATTATTTATCTCATAAAAGTATTAGGGTAATCAGGATTAAGAAAGCCAGAGGTGATACTTACTTTCTTCCCTAAAACGAAGTGTTATTGCAATTTTCTCGAACGGCAGTAACTATAGATAAAATGAACAAAGCGGTAGGGAGGTGTCGTACACAAGTTCATCAGAAGAAGCTGTGGTGGCCAATATTTACTCATCTGTTAGATATTTTGGTTTCAAATGATTGCCTTCATATGCGAAAAGTTAATCAAGTTAATAATTTCGATATAAAAGTTCTCTTATGTCGATGGTTTTGGATATTTTTACATTATCATGATTTAAAGGAAAAACTATCCAATCTTCAAGTGGAAATATTGGACTGAACGGTAGAAACCATTTCGTGTCACTGTGGAATCAAAGCGGATTCAATTGCAATTTCATTCCGAACACTGCGTTACTCAATGTTTAGAACTGGTTGATTGACGGTTAGTAGTATTGTCATGCTGGTTTTGGCTGAATATTACCAGACGAAGAGAAGATCCGATTTTGATTTAAAAAGACACATTTCATAGAAAATGCTGGCCCAGCCTCACCTAGAGTTTTCTTCCAAACAATTACATAAAAAATAAAAATATTCTGTAGGTATGCTTGGTACCACGATTATGCACAAGGTTTGTTTAAACGTTTGTTAGACGGACCTGATTTTTTCTAAAAATGCATTTAAAGACTTGCTACTATTTTACTCGAAAATATCATATTGCAATTTATTTACCTCATACACCATTATGTTAAACTTTAGTTTTAGCTAAAGTAAAATGCGATTACGAATATCTAGTTGAACTAGAACAAATCACTCTTTACGATATTGTACGCAACAGATGCAGATTAAGATTATTCATTGTGAGCTTGTGGGATTTGTAATTCTCGTCATGCTCGAAACAGGCCTTTGAACAGATTGATATGATCTGTCAAGTCACATACCTATATGGGAATATTTGTCTGCCATCTGTTTGTGTTGTAACAGTAAGTTAGTTCTGTCTAATAGAAAATTACAGACACAATATCGATGTACAATTTTCTTCTGTGTTTCCATACATTTATTTTCTTAGGATAATAAATCAGGCATAATTCCACTCGGGTTCAATACTTACGAATTCATGATCATTATTAATTTATATATTCCAACTTTGGAAAAAAAATGTTTTAAGACTGTCTTTGTAAAGTCTAACTTCTAAAAGTATATTGTATTTTAAGGATTAATGGAATAAATTTGCAAAGTGTTTTCCCGAGAGGCGATACTTATAATCAAAGAGAATAGCTTCGGGAAAAACGTGTTTAGTTTAATTGGAAAGGCAACTTACCTCGGAGAATTAAGTAGATTTAACAGATTCTTGTCGAATTCCTCTGCGTTGGAATAAATAAACTAGCACTTAGTTTGTTGTGATGATTATAGAGGATGGGTTATTTATTTTAATATAAAAAAACGGTGTGTGCTTAAGACCACACGACAGAAGAGAAAATAAAGAGCATCAAAAACATATTAAGTTCTAGTTTATATGAAACTAAAAATAATCAAATAATACTTTTCTACATATTTACATATACGGGGTGTCAATTTGGAAACTTCCCACCCTTATTATCTTTCTTGCAGTTAAAAATATGAAAAATCGGAAAGACACGTCAATTTTATTTGTAAGGGGGACACTTTATATTAATATTTTTAGCCTTCTTGTTTCAACCCCCTAGGACGGGTAGATGTCACCCTTAGAATCTTAAATGGGAATGAGGAGGGTCAATTGGGCACATCGTTTTAAAGAGCGTTCAATTCTCTTTTCAGTGGTATTATTTGGTTGCTTTTTGTCCAGAGGTTTCCGAATAACCGCGTTTCAAAGTTGCAGAAACAATTAAACTTGCTGCATTGAGATTTTGCTTTCCAGGTTAGTGTTTACACAAAAAATATTGCATTGGGTCTCCTTGTAGTACAAATGATTAGAAGATTCGGTGATACCATGGGTGTAGCCAGAAATTTTTCTAGGGGGGTAGAAATACTAATAAACACAAAACATCATAAACATTAACGTGTTTTTCTCAAATTCCAATAAGTGGCAACTTCCAAGGGAGGGGTGGGGGAGGGGGTGGCAGGGCCGGGCCTTCCCCTGCCTCCCCCCGCTACGCCCATTGGTGGCATTGTTTCAAACTTTATTTGGGGATTGTCAAAGTAACCTCGAAAAATTTACATCAAAAATTAATCTAATAAAATTTGGATGGTACTACGAGTACCTAGTTAATTTGCGTTCATTCGATGTCTTATCACTGAAATTCCACAAAAAGCTGCTAGTCTATCAACAAATTCTAAAAACACGTTGTTTTTTAGCAAAAAACATGGCCAGCAAATTTAAAAGATGTAGCCAAAACAGAAATATTATTGTTAATACGCTTTTGCTTGTTGGGCTGTTCAGTGAACTTTTATTAAATGCATAAAGTGTGAGAATGGTTTATTTTCTTCAAGAAATAACTGCAATTATTTTCATTTATGGAGAGGTTGGAAAGTGCGCACGAAGGACGGCATTGATTTTCAATGAAAGAAATCGAAATCGTGAAGTAAGTCACAGATATGTGCTGGATTTGGTGGCAAAGTTCTTCGAAACTGGTTCGGGGAGTAATAGTAGAAGAAATAACCTACGAGTGATGAATAAAGGAGCTCATATTGAGGTTTTGGGATTATTTGCGGCAGAGCCCACCTTACGGACAGTAGCAAAACAGACACGAATATCACACGAGACTATAAGAAAAGCACTAAAAATGCATAAACTTCATCCATACAAAATGCAGATACTTCAAGAACTCTATGACGATGATTTTGATAGAAGAATAGAGTTTCGTGAATTCATGAGTCGTCAAGTCAACGCCATCCCTAATATTCTACCGAATATCTGTTTCAGCGATGAATTTTAATTTTTTCTAAAAGGAAATGTTAACAAACAAAATTGTCGATATTGGAGTGACGGAAACCCGCATATTTTTCGAGAAGGACATACACAATATCCTCAAAAAGTTAATGTTTGGGGTGGTATTCTTGGAAATGCCATTATTGGTCCTTGGGTGGAGGAACAGCAATCTTTTTCAGGAATGGAATGGATGCAACGAACTACTCAAAAACAAGCATGGTACCGACTATTGAAAAACATTTAGAATACTGTGTAACAGAAAAAATAGTGAACAATAAAGCTTATATTATAATATGTATGTATAGGTCCCCATCAGGGAATTTTAATTTGTTCTTGTCAAGTCTCAATGAAATTTTAAATAACGTATATCGTCCAAATAAGTATTGTATATTATGTGGAGATTTCAATGTAAATTTTAACTCCGAATGTGATGACTCCTTTTCTCTGTTGCAGCTCGTAAGGGGTTATGGTATGAGGGGACATGTGAGCGGGAACACTAGGGTCGGCCCCACGGGAGGCACTCAAATTGATAATATTTTCAGCAATATAAACCCAACTGATTTAAACTGTTGTATACATGTAACAAATATTTCTGACCACTATGGGCAAATACTGGCCCTCAACTCCATAATTGAGAGTCAGCCCTCAATATACACAAAGAAACGGTTTTATACTACAACAAATATTAATACTCTTGCAGCCTATCTGGCTAATGAAGACTGGCGGGATGTCTACAACTCATTGGGAGTGGATAGTAAGTATGAAACCTTTTATAGCATATTCTATTACTATTTTTCACTGTGTTTTCCACTCTGTTCATCGAGGATAAAAACTGAGGGGAAACAGTGGGCAAATTCTGATATCAAGAACTTCGGGCAGCATGTCAAGGACCTTTATGTATGGTATAAAATGAGTGGTAGTAATATTGCTTATGAAGAATACAAATCTGAGCGGAAGAAATATAGAAAGTTCCTCTCAGACTATAAAACTACTTTAAATGAAAACAGAATCATAAACTCCTCTAACAAAACCAAAACAGCTTGGGCTATTTACAATAATTTGATAAATAAGAAAAAAGTTAATACTAGTAAAATTGCAATCATGCAGAATGACTCATTAATCGATGCACCTCAGGACATAGCTAACATATTCAGCGAAAGGTTTAATTTACCAAGTGACCATAGGAACAATTATAATGTAAAAAATAATATAAGCCATGTGCCTACTATCTTCTTGAACCCGACAAATGAGAATGAGATAATTAATATAATCATGGGGCTCCCAAATAAGTTTTCCGTGGGTCTGGACGAAATACCAACAGTGATCTTAAAACATTCAGCCAAATGGATCTCCCAACCCATCTCGAATATCATGAACGAATGTTTTACGGACGGAGCTTTCCCAGGGTTATTAAAAAATGCAAAACTAATTCCCATCTATAAAAAGGGGAATCGCACAGAACTTGCAAACTATAGGCCTGTTTCGCTGTTGTCAACCGTGTCGAAGGTGTTCGAGAGGGCTATATATGTACGTCTGATGGATTTTCTAATTAAACATGATCTACTAGCAAGTACCCAGTATGGTTTCTTACCTGCTAAATCAACTCAACTAGCTATCTATAAAGCGATAACTAATATAATAGAAAACCTTGATGGCAATCGAAGGGTAGCTGGACTATTTTTCGACCTCTCAAAGGCTTTTGATACGATTGACCATCAAATATTGTTTCAAAGGCTGAGCAAATATGGGATAAGGGGAAACTGTGCATCCTTAATTAAATCATATCTTGTGGAGAGGAAACAGACTGTCTGCATAACAAGCGGCGTGGCCGCCTGTGCCTGCGGCACGCGCGAGGCCCTTCGGGCCTCGTTTGTGTGACCTTCGGTCACATTATTGCCACGCTCCTATCCGTACCGTGGCCTATAATTAGAAAGCCCTTATAATTAGATTAACCAATCGCTAGTCTAATTTTACCGTGATAATTTTCTAATTGGTTGCGATGCTAACCGACTTGTCAACGTCAATCGTTAAATTGTTTTTATCTTTACCTAAATACCAAATATCAAATCTCTAAGTCGTACGATTGCCGAATTATGACGATTTTTTACTTTTTTTTGGTTACCATAGCAACCAATTTTTTAGTATGAAATTATGCTTCATAAACAATCCTAAGTACCATACTATATATTTTATTAATGATATACATATTATTAATTGGTTGCCATGGTAACCGACTTGTCAACGTCAATTGTTAATTGTTTTTTAATCTCTACCTAAATACCATATATCAAATCTCTAAGTCGTACGATTGACGAATTATGACGATTTTTTGCTTTTTTTTTGTTACCATAGCAACCAATTTTTTAGTATCAAATTAAACTTCATAAACAATCCTAAGTACCATACTATATGTTTTATTAGTGATATACATATTATTAATTGGTTGCCATGGTAACCGACTTGTCAACGTCAATTGTTTTTTAATCTTTACCTAAATACCATATATCAAATCTCTAAGTCGGACGATTGACGAATTAAGACGATTTTTAACTTTTTTTTGGTTACCATAGCAACCAATTTTTTATTATCAAATTAGGCTTCACAAACAATCCTAAGTACCATACTATATCTTTTATTAGTGATATACATATTATTAATTGGTTGCCATGGTAACCGACTTGTCAACGTCAATCGTTATTTTTTTTTTTAATCTTTACCTAAATACCAAATATCAAATCTCTAAGTCGTACATTTGACGAATTATGACGATTTTTTGCTTCTTTTTGGTTACCATAGCGACCAATTTTTTAGTATCAAATTAGGCTTCATAAACAATCCTAGGTACCATACTATATCTTTTATTAATGATATACATATTATTAATTGGTTGCTATGGTAACCATGTTGTCAACAAAAAATGCTAACATACTTTCACCTCTACTTATAAATTGACATCGAAAAAAAGAAAAGTTGGGACTTGTTTACACGGACAAAAATGCCAAAAAACGTTAACTTGTCCTGTTTTCACACCCTGTATATTAACAGATCGTAACCAATATCAATAGGCTTCGAGGGTTTGTGGACCTCTAACTCTATGCCAAAATTCAAGTCGCTATCTTCAAAATTGCGACCTGTAAATGCCAAAAAACCGTAACTTGTCCTGTTTTCACACCCTGTATATTAACCGAGCGTAACCAAAATCATTAGGCTTCGAGGGTTTGTGGACCTCTAACTCTATGCCAAATTTCAAGTCGCCATCTTCAAAATTGCGACCTGTAAATGCCAAAAAACGGTAACTTGTCCTGTTTTCACACCCTGTATAACAATTAAAGCAAAAGAGCAAAGGAACAAAAATACGTGTCTTACCGAATACTTTTATTTGACATAAAAAAAAGAATTTTATTCTTATTTGCACGGACAAAAATGCCAAAAAACGGCAACTTGTCCTGTTTTCACACCCTGTATAACAATTCGAGCAAAGAGCAAATAGAGAAAATACGTGTCATACCGAATACTTTCATTTGACATAAAAAAAAAGAAAAGTTGGTCCTTGTTTGCACGGTCAAAAATGCCAAAAAACGGTAACTTGTCCTGTTTTCACACCCTGTATATTTACCGATCGTAACCAAAATCAATAGGTTCCGAGGGTTCGTGAACCTCTACCTCTATGCCAAATTTCAAGTCGCTATCTTCAAAATTGCGGCCTGTAGTCGATCCCATCACATACACACACACACACCAAAAAGTCCGTTATAAAGCCCTATAGAAAGCCCTATATTATAGATAAGGGCTTTCTAACAAGTGATGGGCAAAAGTATTTCTCTGAACCGGTCAATATGACTAAAGGGGTGCCGCAGGGGTCGATTCTGGGTCCAATACTATTTTTGCTCTATGTGAATGATTTACATCGCGGCTTCCTGAGAAGTCTAGTATGCCAATACGCAGACGATACAACCATAATATCAAGTGATATGAACTTTGCAAACTTATCTCCACATTGCACTGAGGCCGTGGAGATGATGAGGCAATGGTGCAAAGAAAATAATCTTAGCTTATACCAAGATAAAACAGGCCTAATGGTCTTTAGCAAGAGCAACTTAGTGTTGGATACAGAATCCCTATATGTGAAGGTAGGCGGCAAGTCAATTTCATCCATTACAGATGTCAAATTTCTAGGTGTCTACCTGGACCCAACTTTAGACTGGACTCAGCATACTCGTCATTTGCAGTCCAGGTTGAGTAGTCTCTGTGCAGTGATGCGTAGACTGCGAGATGTTTTAACTGTGGAGGGTCTCCGTCAGATTTATTTTGCAGGGGCACAGTCCATCATAGGCTACAGCGTAATGTTCTGGGGCTCGTCAACAAGTGCAATTGCGGTGTTCAGAACCCAAAAGCGAATAATAAGAACAATGCTGAAACTGCACCCCAGGGCTTCTTGTAGGTCTCTTTTTGCGGAGTTGGGGATCCTAACAGTGCCATCATTATATTTTATGAAATTAGCGATGTTTGTCAAAAAACATCGACATCTATTTATGTCCAATCATCACCACTATAGTGAAGACATGGAAATTGTTACTAGGGGTAGAAGTGATCTTAGCGTTCCTACTCACAGCACATCTTTCTTTCAAAAGGGCCCTGCTTATATGGCCATCAAGATATTTGGTCTTCTCCCTCGGGAGATGCGGGATGAAGGAGATATCAATAAATTTAAAAGTTTACTTAAGGACTTTCTCTTAAGAAAGTGTTATTACGATTTTAGTTTCAGATCTTAATGTTAGCTCCATATTTTAACATGTTTGATTGTATGTAATTGTGTTGGTGTATAGGTTGTAACTGTTTGAGCTTTTGGTCGGTGTATGTATACTCCGCTTTCTTACTGTATTAACTGTAACTTTGTGAATTATAAGTCAGTGTATATTCCGCTTTACTATGTATGCTGATACAGTTTTGTTTTTCTCTTCTGGTCTGTTGACGTTGCTGTATCTCTCGAAGGATTTTGTTGGCAATAAAGAAATTATTTATTGAAGGAAACTTGACAGGTGATCTGTACCTTAATATGCTTGAAGAGAATATTGATGCTCTTATCATTCATGAGCTAGAAACTTAAATTGATGCAGAGGGTAATTCAGTTTTATAGGAGGATTTGTTAACATTCCAGCAGGACGGTGCTCCACCTCATTATTTTCTTCCGGTCCGACAGTGGTTAAACGAGAGATTCCAGATTTCCGGATAGATGGACTGCCAGAAGGGGACCAATTGAATGGCCTCCAAGATCGCCGGATTTAACACCCTTAGACTTCTTTTTTTGGGAACATCTTAAATTCATTGTTTATAAAACACAACCTGCTGATATTGATGATCTTAAAAGGCGAATTGCAGCAGAATGCCGGTCAATTTTCGGTGAATTTTTCCGAAATGTTAGGGAGGAGTTCGAAAACAGACTTTATTAATAAATAAAAAGTTAATTTTGTCGAAGTAAAATAATCCATAAATAAGATATCAATTGTTTAAACTAGATTTTCTTCCTGTTATTCAACTATTTTAACGGTGTAATCTACTCTTCTAATCATTACAAGGAGACCCAATGCAATAATTCTTGTATAAACACTAACCTGGAAATCAAAATCTCAATGCAGGCAAGTTTAATTGTTTCTGCAACTTTGAAACGCGATTACTCGGAAACCCCTGGACAAAGAGCAACAAAGTAGGATACCACTCAAAAGAGAATTGAACGCCCTTTAAAACGATGTGCCACTTGACCCCCATTCCCATTTAAGATTCTAAGGGTGACATCTACCCCTCCTAGGGGGTTGAAACAGGAAGGCTAAAAATATTCATTTAAAGTGTCCCCCTTACAAATAAAATTGACGTGTCTTTCCGATTTTTCATATTTTTAACTGCAAGAGAGATATTAATGATGAGAGGTTTTCAAATTGACACCCCGTATAAATACTTATCATAAATGTCATATAGTTTTTTGTGGTAAGTAAGTAGACTTATTTGCCTGAAATCACATTTAAATTTAGGCATTTTTTCAAGTAAAAAGCGCGTGTTTTCTACCGATTTTATGGGAAATTTCGAAGTAAAATTTAACTTATAACATCTAAGTCTATATCATTTATGTAAGTATTTATACGGGGTGTCAATTTGAAAACTTCTCACCCTTAATATCTCTCTTGCAGTTAAAAATATAAAAAATCGGAAAGACACGTCAATTTTGTTTGTAAGGGGGACACTTTAAATGAATATTTTTAGCCTTCCTGTTTCAACCCCCTAGGAGGGGTAGATGTCACCCTTAGAACCTTTAACTGAAAGTGAAATCCTACTCCGAAATCTGCCATAAAATTGACAAAAACAGCACCTAATTACCAAAAAAGTCCAAATATTCAGATCCTGGCCCATTTTCCAGCTTTAACTCATTTTCACAGAGATTTTAGGCATTTAAATGTATAAATCTACATATTTTCACATTCACTTCGTGTCAAAATATTGGAAGACGTATTCTTTCAACTTTCCAAAAGCAAAGCTATCTTATTCAAACGGTTTTCTGCATGTCTTCTTTTAACATCGATTTTCTCGTATTTCCCGATCTAAATTTCTCTAAGAAATAAAAATCACCAATTCTGTATTTTCAATCGCATCGATGCGATTTTGTTCTGTTCTACTCATTACCCTCCTCCTTAATATACGGGAGTTTAGTTGCTCTAAATTATTCGATATTCCAGTAATACAATATTACATGGCGACGTGTTGTGTCACAACTCGAAATGGCAAAAAGATTAAATTCAACTACCTCACCATGCATAAAAGGAATCATCATTTCTAAAGTATCTTTTTGAATGATTTTTTACTTAGATCGTCTCAAGTAATTCATTATTCTATAAAAAAAAAGGTTTTCAAGAAAAAAATTTAAAACCTTAATTTTTTTGATCTGCATATCGATGCTTTTACATTTCGCTCCAGAAATTTCCTATCGAACTGTATTTCGGCGTTGACTGATTATGCAGTCAACGGTTTCGATTATTTCAATCCTCGCCATTTTTCGGTGCTGATCAAAATATACAAGCAAAAAAAGTCCTCGCCAATTTCAACAGAGGAGAGAATCTGTTCTTCAAATTTCACCAAAATTACTTATTTTTTCAACACATTTGACGTAATAATTCAGAAACGGAAAATCAAATCGCTGAAAATAATTGACCATCGGCTGCCCCTAAGTGTCGCGTAAAAACATGCAAAATAGGAAAACTCTACTTTCAACCGTTTTCGAGAAAAATGCTAAATAATGTATGTATGCGTATGGACTACACACCAGAAGTGAAACTTGATCCACACAAAACAGAAACGAAGAATCGCCTACGGGTTCTCACAACGCATTAGGTATGCTTCGCATCACTCTCTCTCCCCCCATATCTTATCACATGTTTTCTGTTAAATAATAAAATAATACTTTTTTTATAAAAAAATTGCTGACACAAATGGTAGAACATAGAATGCAGTATGCCCTGGCCCCTTCAACGATTTTATCTTATGCATATTCTTTGACATAAGTGGTAGAACATAGTATACACTAAACCCTGGCACATTTAACGATCGATTCTTGTCAGAGAAAGATAGGCGAGTCTAATCGGTTGACGTGGAAGAGACGAAGATAAAAGATGATTATTCGATGATTGGTTTGAACCAGAACCTCTCTGTGACACCGTGTAACTCTCCTACTGTCTTTATCAGCGGTATAGGGTTTGACGAACTGCGATCAGTGCGTATGGGAAGTTTGCAGTTTGGCAAATGGTTGGGCAACTTACTCGCCTCTTCCCACACGGTGTCGGTAAATTTGCATGCATCAAAGAGGACGAGCGCTCGCCTCGCTGTTGTTCGTAGAGTCATCCATACGTCCAGACATTTGTAGTTCACTTTTAACAACGGCTGGAGATTGTGAGTGTGGTTTTGTTTCACCTTTCACCTAGTAAGCAAGTGACATTTTGTATTGTGGCATTTTTGCGTAGATTAAATATTGTTTATATACATACATACTCATTATTTATGTAGGTACTTTTCTTTATGCAGCATATTTTTACTTTACATTTATTAACTTGAAATCCAGCAGATATCTAGGATTTTGTTTTGAGGGGAGTCTGACCATTTGCGGGATAATAGTTTCTCAGGCCTAGAGCCATAAAAACCCGCCCCATAACACGACAAAAGCAGCCGCAGCAATTGTCACAGAATCATCGCTATTCATGTCTATTTTCAAATTAAACTTTCTGGCGAACATTCGGCGTTTCCCACTTTTTCGATCGGAGTTTGGCAATGCCGAATGTTCGCCAGAAAGGTTTAGTTTGAAAATAAACATGAATAACGATCATTCTGTGACAATTGCTGCGGCTGCTTTTATCGTGTTATGCGGCGGGTTTTTATGGCTCTAGGCCTGAGAGACTATTATCCCTCAAATGGTCAGACTTCCCTCGAAACAAAATCCTAGATTCCTGCTAGATTTCAGGTTAATAAAAGTAAAGTAAAAATATGCTGCATAAAGAAAAGTACCGACCTAAATAATGAATATGTATGTATATAAACAATATTCAATCCACGCAAAAATGCCACAATACAAAATATCACTTGCTTACTAGGTGAAAGGTGAAACAAAACCACTCTCACAATCTACAGCCGTTGTTAAAAGCGAACTGCAAATGTCTGGACGTGTGGATGACTCCACGAACAACAGTGAGGATAGCGCTCGTCCTCTTTGATGCATGCAAATTTACCGACACCGCGCGGAAAAAAGCGAGCGAGTTCCGAACCATTTGCCAAACTGCAAACTTTCCATACGCACTGATCGCAGTTCGGCAAACCCTTGCTCGGAGTTCGCCGAATGCCGCATGTGCGGCCCCGGCTTAATATTCAGTCTCGTTATCTACCCAGAAGAAAGTGTGCTAAACGCGCAAAAAGAAGGTTTCAGTGCAGACGCGCCAAAAGAAGTTTTCACTTCAATAAAAATCAGATTTTCTTGCATCTAATGATCAGGTGCGTGGCCAGATTATTTCAGGATTTTAACTCAAGTGGCGAATTAAGTAAAAATTGTTTTTTTTTAGAGATTATGTTTGGACAATATATTTTCCATAGGGTGGCATAGTTACAGAGTCTCCAATGATGTATATAACTAACTTCATTTCATTTTGAGATTTAAGGAAGTAAAACGCATTAAACAAACAAGTAGTTGAGCTAAGCTAAATTACCTTTTACGTTTTAAAACTTCCCAAACCGATTATACGAATATCAGATCATATTTATTGAAATCACTGGGACACATCAATAAAACTATTCAACCCTCTATCCGCGTGTTAAAAAATCTTAAATCACATGGGACGTTGAACATTTTAATAATTTTCATTGCTATTATTGCAACTTGAAATTACTTGTTTTAAGGAAATTGAAAATTTTATCTGTACATTTCACAACCTTTTCCTTCATGGAATATTTTTGGCTGGTTTTTATGTATTTTGGCCTACAGAATCCAGCTCTACCTTAGAATTTCGGTATCAGCATTTAATCATGAAGGATGCGAAGATATTTTGACATTAAAAACGTAGTAAAAACGCCCATACCTACTCAACTTATTGGCTTAAAACAATTAGAAACTTATAATACTGTTACATTTTTCCTTCGAGTTTTGTCAAAAGCACAACTTTTACTAATCTCTTATTCCTTAACAGTGTATAACAACTAATAGATATTTACAATGCAACTCTCAATGATTAACTAACAGCAACACGCGTTTTGCGCGCTATTTATACCCAGTCGAATTTATCGGGAACATTCCGGAAACGCGGCTTCTCTATTATTCTCTGCCCGGCCAAGTACATGTAATTAATTAATATTAATAAATGCTGCAACGGGAGTCCATTAAGGCCGCACTATACATCGGGAAAATAACAGAGCTGAGGGAAATGTTCTCGATAGGTGATCATTTATGCGGAAATAATGTAGTCGTGGCAAGTTAGTTGTATAGGGTAGTCTAAAAACATACAGGTGGTCGCGAACCGTGACAACACATTTTATTAAAAATAAGTTTAAGAATACATGAATTTTAAAATACTTTTTTTAAATATTTACCTCCTTTTCTCGACGATGCAAAGTCTCGGCGAAATCTTTCGTCATGCTCAACTAATACTGCTCCTAAATTTTCGTGAAATCGAAATCAGAATGGAGGAAATCCCTAAAATTTATTTTTGCAAAAAATATACTAGCAAACATTTTCAAATGCATCCCATGCTACTCTTTCAGTGTTATTTAAAGTTGACCTAAAGTTTTCATCTTGGAACAGTTTTCTAATTTGCGACGCAACAAATCTTTCTTCTTTAATATTTCTCTTTTATATATAAGGAAGCATCTTCTTCATTATTTAGTGCTTTAGCTACGTTTTTATAAGGCCTACCTTAATGTGAAGCGGGGGTAAACATATATTTCCTTCTGAACTAATACTTCATATGCCACATTTTTAACACCAAGCTAAGATTGACATATATCTCTTTGATATTTGTGACTGACCTATGGAAACTAATCGATATTCGTTGTCACTAGAAAGTAGAACAATGTTCAAATTTGTTTTAGACAAATCTCTAAAATGCCGCCATTGATCCAGTGCATATAGTAAGTTCTGTCATTAGGCCGATTATATTGTGACAAAATATAATTTCGCCTTCCATTGCAAATGTTAATGTTGTTTGTGTTTATCTGAATTTCATAAACTTTCTTAACGCCTTTCCTCCTTCTTCTTCGTAAGCTTCAAGTCTCGGGCAAGATTATCTTGATTCAGTTTCTGGCTATATATAGCCAAGCTATAGCTTGGTCCAGCTTTTGGTGAACGTTCTTCTTCAGGACCTCGCTGTGACACCGTGTAACTCTCTCCTACTGTCTTTATCAACTGTATATCTCCCGCTCTACTTTTGATCGCTTCGCGCCGTGTCACATATTTCGTAACGCATCACACATATTGTAACGTGTTCACCAGCTTACTCTCCAGGTACAATGCGCCTAAAAAAGCTTCACTTCGAAAACTCCGGTAATTGTCGTTCCATATTTTTTCGTTCCGAGCGGGTATAACGACGACGCATTGGTTATCTCTATCTCGCTCCCCTGACTTGGCTTGGCTGCTCAAGCCGACTTTACCTGAATGGTGTATAATGTGTATAATATTCAGTCTCGTTAACTACCCAGAAAAAAGTGTGCTAAACGCGCAAAAAGAAGTTTTCAGTGCAGTCGCGACAAAAGAAGTTTTCACTTCAATAAAAATCAGGTTTTCTTGTTTCTAATGATCAGAAGCGTGGCCAGATTATTTGGGTGCCGCAGGATATTTACTCAAGTGGCAAATTTTAAAGGAAACCTTAATATAAAAATGGGTTTCTTTAGAGATTATGTTTGTACAATATATTTTCCATAGGTTGGCATAGTTACAGAGTCTCCAATGATGTATATAACTAACTCCATTCCATTTTGAGATTTATTGAAGTAAAACGCATTTAACAAGTAGTTGAGCTAAACTAAATTACCTTTTACGTCTTAAAACTTACCAAACCGATTATCCGAATATCAGATTTTTTTTAACACCAAACTAAGATTGACATAAATCTCTTTGATATTTGTGACTGACCTATGGAAACTAATCGATATTCGTTGCCACTAGAAAGTAGAACAATGTTCAAATTTGTTTTAGACAAATCTCTAAAATGCCGCCATTGATCTAGTGCATATGGTAAGTTCTGTCATTAGGCCGATTATATTGTGACAAAATATAATTTCGCCTTCCATTGCAAATGTTAATGTTGCTTGTCTTTATCTGAATTGCATATACTTTCTTAACCCCTGTCCTCCTTCTTCTTCGGAAGCTTCAAGTCTCGGGCAAGATTATCTTGATTCAGTTTCTGGCTATATATAGCCAAGCTATAGCTTGGTCCAGCTTCTGGTGAACATTCTTCAGTTTCCGATTTAGAATTAAGAGTCATGGCAGAGAATGGGAAACGAGGTATCATGGAGCACTGGTCTGGTTGCGGAGAGATTATTGGGGTAATAAATGCTGCGCATGGTTTTGCTAGGAATTCCTTTGACATTCAGGCCGCAAAAACAAGTCATGAAGGTTCCCTCTAAATCGTTAGAAGTGCTAATGGCATAAATGTATGATTACCTTTCAACAACTTTGTCAATTATCTCGAACACGAACGGGAACAATTTTTTGGAACACATAATTTGTCTTGAGCACTAATTTTACAGCTACAGATAAAAGTTTTTGGTGCGCTTTCACAGTAATTCGACACTTCTTACAAACACGTGATTATATTTTTGGTGAATTAAATACGCTAGGCACAAAATGCAGAAAATACGAATAGATGATCAGTAATCTACTGCACAGGAACAACTGAAACAATAATTAATATATTCAGGATAAATTGTACCAACTGTCTGAAAGTAATAAATTTGGCGCCTGTTTATTGCCTATAAAGCCTTCAGTAGGCTTAGGTTCACCTTTGAGAAAATACTCGTATATTTTATAGGAGGATCTTTGTGTTAAACAGTGATATTAAAACAATGTTATAGCTTTAATGGGATGTTCAATGCTTACCTATTTAGTAGAATCAAAATATGCTTAATAATAAATCATTAATCAGTTCGAAATATCCCCCACTTGCTTCTCAAACATTACTAAAATGAATAATCTGACGCCTAATTCTCTGATGGCTCTATATTCAGCTGTTCTACGGATTTACAAATCGTGGAACTTAATCATCGATATTACATGACCTCAGAGAGAAACAGTCATTTTGGCTAAGATCACGAGATCCTATTGGTCCCTCTCTACCAAGACACCTTACAGAGAATATATCACTGAGTCAATCAATATCTTTCTCCAGCATATTTAAATAGACAAATAGACCTCTCTAATCAAAATACTGTTTATAAAGAGAGGCAGTAATACAATATTTAACAAAGTTCTTGCTCTGACATCTATTTTCTCTAAGTGTTCAGTATGACACCCTCTAAAAGTTAAAGTGTTTAAAAATTATCACAAAAAGCGATATTCTGTATTATGTTAGAAGATCTATTGAAACTTTCTGTTCCGTGCTTGGTTGGTCCGATACGGATCATCTTCATCCTATGCCTAACAATTTCCAACTTATATGAAGGAAATTTGTGATGTTTTGTTACCTTGTGGACTAATTGAAATAATTCTAATTAAAGTAGTTGAATCCGCTGAGAAAGAACGCCAATTTGAGCAGCTTCATTTAAACCTTTGGATCCATTGAGCTTTATATTGTCTACAATCGACGTAAAACGTTTCTGTCGGATTGTCTTACATTGACAATTATAGCTGTTCTTCGAATAGATTTATTGAAACAAAGAATAAACAGTTTTTGATGATTTTATCTTCACAATAGCTCTGTTTTTCGTTTTTAAACAAAAGTTATGATGTCTAGTACCATTATTTAAATTTTCTTAAAACTCACTTGTAATCCAATCATAAAAAACTAGACGGGAAAATGTGAAGACAGAAAACCCATCGACCCTCTTACTATTAAAGATGTATAAAGCGGTGGCTTAGGTGGTTGTTTACTTATTTACGTAAAAGTTGGCCCCCCAATAGAATTTTATTGACAGGTCTCAGCGGTTTCCCCAAACGTGTCTTGACACCTCACAACAGGGGCGCTAAATTTTAAAATGAACGCAGGCTCTTGAACAGACTGATATCAAAATTTGAACAAGTCGCTATGGAGTTATTTATTTGTCAATATAATTTCGGTGCCATGTGATTATAATTATTATATATCGGCTTAACATTCATATTGCTAAGCTATGTGGCTAGCTTGAATTAGTCAAAAAATATCGACGCATTATCATCGTACATTTTATTGCGTTTTTACCATAAATCCGATTTCTTATGCGACTAAATCTTGCTCATTATTGCTCAATCTCGAAGTATTTCATACTCAAACGAGAAACAGCATATTTTTACTAAATATTTTCTGAAAATGCGATTTCTGGAATAAAATGGAATATACTTAGGAAGAGTGTCTCTATTTTAACTGGAATTCAACAATGCTATCAGCCTTATATGATTGTTGTAAGAGATTTTCTGCAGGGTAAAATCTGCAGGGTAAAATGTTGAAGTAAACTACTATATTAAAAACGTTTATATTTATGAAGATTATGAAGATTCGTTGGATAACTTCAATTCAACAGCGTATTTAGATAAATAAAGAGTCTCCTTTTAAAAATGGGTTTTATCTCTAAGCTTAGTTTCAAAATTAGAGAAAGCAATAAAACAATAGAAAATCATCCAGGAAGCCAAGAAAGTTCTAATTTTACAGCAGCCTTGTAAAAATATACATCAGAAAGTTTGTACCTTCCGTTCTTTTTCAACTGTCGACCCATCCATAAACTCGTTTCGCCTTATATCGGCTCGTCAGTATGGCTATAGGGTCAGCAGATGAGAGAACGGTACTTGAGGCTTTAAACAAACCCAGTGAAATTCAAACCAGTAGTGTGTTGTAGCCGGCCCCATCTATCCGCAACTTGCTGCAAGTTTAGTGGATATAGACAGTACTATACTATAATCATTATTGGCTACTACTTGACCTGTGTATGTCAGGTGAACCTAGACAAATGCATCAGAAAGTTTGTACCGTCTGTACCTTCCGATATAATCATTTGATGTTTTTGGATCAAACGCAAAAGCCGCAGCACGGCAAAAACTAGTTTTTACTCTACATGCAGCAGCGAGCAGTCTGAGAGGGGAGATGCAAAAAGTATTAGCTGATGCAAAATTATTTCCTCAGTTATTATTTGCTACGTCATGATATTTCAAAGAGCGATTAAGGTAATTTTTAATACCTGATTCAAATGAATAAAACTATGTAACAAAGTTTTACAAACTAGTAACGTGTAATAAACTCAAAAACATTATAAATAAAGGTAATACCAATTAAAATAATTTATTTGGCAGTTTGTAACTTGATTTATTTATTAAAAACATGTATAAAGCAAAATATATTAAATATCTGACAAATATTGTGGGAATTTAATAAAAAGGACATATTAAGCTAGTAAACTACATTTATAGCTTCTTAAAGGTCTCAACACTGCATTACTTACGCTATGAGTATTTCTTTCGCATTTTCTGCGAAATCGTCATTTTTCGGAGATGGCTTTGCGAGTGGAACTGTCCTCCACTCTAGCTGACTTATTTGGCGTCTTCTTTAACATGGCCAATTAATCGGGTGCATTTCTCAAGTGATTGGCTGCATTTGTGAGAATTTCTCTCATCGCGCTACGTCTGCCGTAGTACTTTTAACATTGAAAATGTTTTCCTGTTATGGGGCATCAAATTGTGAAAAAGTGCATGCTACATTTGCCACACATGACGTCATATGCGTGAGAGATCATGTTAGTTTGAGTTAGGGTTTATGCGGACGGAATATGTTCAAATGACAAAAATAAATTAAAACTACTAGTATAAAATCTATGGGAACAGATTAAAAAAAATTAAGTAAGTTAAAAGTAACTCAAATTAACGGAACATTGCGGCCAACCAAAACTAACCAAATACATTAAAATTGGTTATGACGTATCGGATCCGGTTCAAATTACTAAAATAAATTGGAACTAACTGAAACAACTAACCAAAAGCATCAAAAAGGGCTAAACCGTATCGGGAGAAATTAAAAATATTAAAGTAAGTTAAAATTAACTTAAATGAACCGAATTTTGGTAACTAACCAAAACTAACCGACAAAATTAAATTTAATTATAATGTATCGGAGTCGGTTGAACTGACTAAGATAAATTAAAACTAACTGAAATTAACTGAAAGTTTTTTGAGAGACTAACCAAAATTAATCAAAAGCCCCAAAAAGGCTACAGCGTATCGGAATAGTTTAAATCATTAAAGTAAGTTAAAAATAACCCAAATTAACCGAATTTTGGCGACTAACCAAAATTAACCAAAAACATTAAAAGTGTTTATAACGTACCGGCACCGGTTCAAATGACTAAAATAAACTAAATGCTAGATTTTGAGACAAAAATTACATTTTATCGAATATCTACGTTATTTGAACTCCTATCGAAAAACTTTATAGGAGCTTTTCGGTCGACCTTAAGAAGGCGCAGAAACTGGCGCAACCGACTTGAAATATCTCCTTCCGTTACTACACAAATGAAGAAAATATAAAAATTACGTTTGGTCGATTTGGAAAAAAAACGAAACGTCATGCAATAAAACTGGATACGGTACATCATAGTACCCGATGGAACCCATCTCTTTTCCATTTAAAGTTTACCTCTAACTCTTAGCGTTTTCGAATTATAGCCGATTTAATGAAAATCTCGATTTTTTTCCGAAAAAAAATATCCGTTTTTATTACGGAAACAATTAAAGGATCCATTTACATGTTATTAACATAAAATATAATTTTCAAAAGCATATACAGGGTGGTAAAAAAATTATTTTTGAAAAAAATCAACTTTGGCAGTATATATATTTTTTAAATTCGACGACTCAGATACGAGCTGAATGCCGTCGAAATACACATTTCTGGTGGTATGTATACGACCGTTCTCGAATTTAAACGGCCGATTTCTCGAAAACTGTTAATATTTTTTTTTCCGTAAAGAACGTTTTTGTCGGCCCTGAGGTCCGCTACCTACATGCCGAATTTCAAATTGATCGAAAAAAAAACGATAGGTTTCACCGATAGGTTCCACTTCTTATGGGCCAAAATGAAGATTCGGTCGATAAAAAATACGCTTTTTCCCCTTTCCCGGAATTTTTCTTTTTTCTACCGGAACCTACCCTTTAAAAAACGTGTTTCGCGATTTCCCCGACTTCTCGATAAACATTCGGAAAATGTGTGGGGGCGTGAACGGTGGGGGGCGTGAACGGTGGGGGGCACCCACTTACCAGCCAACCCCGACTCCGCCTTGCTTCGCTCAGAGCTCCCGTTAAGCCAGAAATCGCGAAAAACCACGCAACCCCCCCCCCCCCTTAAAGTTGAGCTCCGGCATCCCCGATTTAATTACAGGTTGCTCCCACGTGGAACATCTATCATGAAAATATAGACCATGCAGGTCATCTAATTATATCGGAACTTACCGGTTGAAAAACCGCGCGGGTGCCTATTCGCCGGATAGGTCATTATTGACTCCTTAATTGGTCTGCTGTAAGGGGCGGCTAAATCCTGCTCGCCTCGGGCGGCCTAAGGCCTGGAGACGGGGCTGAGTTAGTCGTCAAAGTTCGGCTCGTTTTGGTTAGTTTTAACTTACTTTAGTTTTTGTAACCTATTCAGATATGTTTTAGTGCTCTTGGTTACTTTTGATTAGTTTTGGTTTGTCAATCAATCAGATTTCTGTTAGTTTTAGTTGGTTTTTATGTATTTTGGAATTTGAACCGGTTGCAATACGTTACGAGTATAATTTTAATGTTTTTCTTTAATTTCAGTTAATCGCCGAAATTCGGCTACTTTATGTGAGTTTCAACTTACTTTAATATTTTTAATCTGTTTTGAATTATGTTTTCGACTATTTTTCGTTCAATCGACTTTCGGTTAATTTCAATTAGCTTCAATTTATTTTAGTTACCTATTTGAACCGGTTCCGATACGTTATTACCAATTTTACTGTTTTTGGTTACTTTAGGTTAGTCGCCAAAATTTGCTTAATTTGGGTTAATATTTTTAATCTATTACGATACGTTTTAGCCGGTTTCGGTGCTTTTAGTTACTTTTGGTTAGTCATTCAATCAGCTTTCGGTTACTTTCAGTTAGCTCCAATTTATTTTACTCATTTGAACCCGGTTCCGATACGTTGTAACCAATTTAAATGTTTTTGGTTAAATTATGTCAGTCGCCAAAATTAGGTTAATTTGGGTTAGTTTCAACTAACTTTAATATTTTTAATCCGTTCAGATAGGTTTAAGCCCTTAGTGCTTTTGGTTACTTTGGCTAGTTTTGATTAGTCGTTCAATCAACATTCTGTTAATTCCAGGTAGTTTCAATTTATTTTAGTTATTTGAACCGGTTCCTATACTTTATAACTAATTTTAATGCTTTGGGTTAGTCGCCAAAATTCGGTTACTATGGGTTAGTTTCAACATACTTTAATATTTTTAATCTGTTCGCATACGTTTTGATTAGTTTTTCAATCAACTTTAGGTAAGTTTCAGATGGTTCCAATTTATTTTAGTCATTTGAAGGTTGATTTTTATATATAGGACTGTACACCGACTGTGCGCCTACCATGCTGCGGCCGTCGCGGGTCTTCTACATTTTCACAATAGGACTGGACGACCGCAACACGGTCGTAGCACAGTCCTTTATGTGAAAATGTAAATAAGGCTTCAGTGCGTTTTATATGGAACAGAGAATTTTTTGATTTACAGTGACAACGACACGGTAGGTGCACGGTAGGCGCACAGTCGGTGCACAGTCCTATATATGAAAATCAGCTTTGAATCAGTTCCGATACGTTATAATCAAATTTTATGTTTTTGGTTAGTTTTGGTTAGTCGTTAAAATTCCGTTCGTTTTGGTTAGCTTTAACTTACTTTAATTTTTGTAACCTGTACCGGTACGTTTTAGCCCGTTTTGGTTACTTTTGGCGAGTTTTGGTTAGTCATTCAATCAACTTTCGGTTAGTTTCAGTTAGTTCCAATTTATTTTAGTCTTATTAATCGATTCCGATACCTTATATCTCTCACGCGTATGATGTCATGTGGCCAAATGGACTTTTTCACGATTTGGGGCCCTATACTAGGATAATAGAAACATTTTCAATATTAAAATATAAGAGTGGCTTTTAAAACACAAAAGGTCATGTGAAAAATTCGCAATTATTAAAATATAAACGGTTTTTTGCTCACGCTAGTTATGACGGGTATTTTATTTTTATCGTACTTGTTTTCTTTTCTCACTATTGTCTTTATCCAAATTTAGGTAAATAACGGAATTTTAATAAACCGATTATACGTGTAATTGAAAAACTGCATGCATATCTAATATCTAATCAGAGAACTGTCTTTATAAGTCTTATTTGTTAGGGTCTTTGGGACATCTAAAAAATGAAAATCCTTCACCCACTTTTCTAGTACAATTATCCGCACAACAATATCTCGTCATTGTAGCGATCTTAATAATTATTTATTTCAACGCGAGTCACTAATACACATATCAAGATGTTTGCACACTGACAGTAGTTTCTCCCTCGTAGCGGAGCCATCGGTGGCCACGAACCAGATTGATCAGGATTCGCTTCGACGCTAAAAACTGTCGGCGAAATTGGAAATTTATTTCGAGTGATCCTACCGTATATATTTATTTATACCGTGGTATAAGTTTCTACATCAATCTTATTCTAACAGAGTTCAATGCTTACGAATTCTTGTTAAATATTAGTTTATATTCCCTAACTTAGGTTAAGAATTATTTAATTTTTATTATGCACGATACTTATCCCCTAGTTTTAGAAGAGTTCCCAACATCTAGAATTACTTCTTATTTTAAGTAGTGATAGCCTAAATTTAAATACGTCCTAAAGATTGGGCACCTATAGTCAAAAGAAATAACTTAGGGGAAAATGTGTTGAGTTTAATTCAAATGTCAACTTTTCTCCGAATAATAAAGTAATAGGCTTTATCAGATTGTGACCTAGTTTTTTTTGCAGAGTGAAGTCGATTCATATTTATTTAAGCTGAAATAAACTGCCACTTCACAAGATTATGAAGACTAACGATCAGGATTGTAGACAGAATACTTTAATTTTCCAGGATATTTATATAAATGAATAAGCCCTCATAAAATATGCTTCTTAACATGACGGATTGGAAGAAAGCTAAATATATGTATCCTCAACACACCATGTATTTTATAATCTGTTTTAAATTGACTGACATAATATCTAACTAATTTCGATTTACTTCCTCTAGAAATTTAATATAATTATAGAGCCAAGTTCAACTTGAGCGTAAGTAGATTGCATTTGGCTTGCTATTCAACTAAAACAAACCACGTTTAAGTGCCTCTAAGCTGGTAGATATAATATGTTAATGGACATCAAAGTATGGAGATGTTTATCTATCAGTAAAACTATAACATTATTTTAGCATTTGTATATTGTCATGCGGTACCCATATAGATATGAAGTGAATAATTAAAAAATTACGAAGGCCATTTACTGAAGTAATCAATTGCCACTAAAATGTACTTGTTTCCATTATTTGTTTCTGGAAAAGGGTCAGCTACGTTTGTTTCATTTTCCCCTTAAATCTTGTTATGGGTCCTTGACCTGCGGCACAGGTTGAGCACTGCCGGTACCACGATTTCACATCTTGGTAGTAGTTGACCGAGAAAATCTGTCGCGGATTTTGTCAATCGTTTTGTCTACTCCGAGATGAGCACCAGATTTTCCATTATGAACTTATTCGAAAACTTCCGATATCATCCTTCTTGGTATCACTAACTGTGTCTCCACTATTACGGTAGTTGTAAATTTTGAAATGTCCAGTTTTGTTACATCTATAGCACTGATTTGAAATATTTCGGTTGCGTGGCCTATATTCTAGTGGCTCCCGGAATCTCCCTGTGGCTTCGGTTCGTTTCTTCAAAATTTCGCCCATTTCAGTTAGTTCGCCGCTGTTCGTCGGCTTTTCTTCCTTGACTTTTGGCTTAGAGATTTTGCAGGCCGCCTCGACTTCTAGAGCTGTACCCAGAGTTTCACCGCTGTTATCAAATTTAGTTAGACGGAGCATTTTCTGAGGTTCTGTATCTCTGATACTATCAATGAAATTTTGAGCAGCATGCTCCTCTTGAAATTCTTCTGTTGCTCCTGGGTCGCCGATTGAATGAGACGTCTAATGTCTGCCTCAAAGTCTTGCAGGTTTTCACAAGATTTCTGATGCCAGGATTTTACTTGCGCCTGATACAGTTGTCTTCTGTGTTGGTATCCAGTATGTAGTGATGTAGCCATTTCCTCGCAATTCCAAACATTGGCAATAGCAGCGGCTTCGAATTGTCTTTTGCACATTATCCAGGATGTTTGGCCGTCACACGTTGGAGGTTTGATATTCTGTCCTGTGGCGAATACCCTCTCGGTGATTCCTTGATTTTATAGTCTGGTAACTTCTGCTTGTAGATATCTCATTTCTTTCTGTACGATTCCTACTTTTTTTGTACATTTCCAACTCCTTTTTGTACATTTACAACTGTTTTTTGGACATTTCCTACTCTGTCGTGCTAATAAAAAAGAGCGAATGTTACAATTATCTAGTTTTGAAAAATCGGCGATTGTAAATATTTTTTGGATTTTTCCCTTTTAAGACTTTTTGCGAGTTGTCTTTATAATATATTCCGCTTTTTCTAACAGGTTTATTAGGCCATAATCTTTATTTTGTAAAAAAATTAAGCATCTACACACTGAAAAAAACTGACATATACGAAAAATAAGAAAAGCGAATGTGCTGAGTCATTAAAAATATCACGACCGTACCAAAGAAAAAGAGCGAATGTAACAAATTTGCGACATTCGCTGTTTTTAATTATGTTGACAGAGCGTTTCAGACCAACATGGTAGTAAAAAAAAGCGAATGTTACAAAATTGCAGTGTTCCCGTGTCGTTTTTTTGGACTGGTTTATATTTAATTGTTGGGGGTTTTATTTTTGCTTAGCTTTTTGTGATTATTAAGTTACACTGATTTTCTTGGTGCAAGTTATATCATAAGTCAAAACAAAATAAAACCAAAACATACTTAAAATCGTTTAATAGATAAATAGGAAACGTCCACAAATAGAGCCACAAAAACTCAAGCGAGTTAGTTAAAAATATTTTTATTTTGCTTATATGTGTCCGTACGACGGCGTCCTGAGGTCACACTAGTGAAAATATTTCAAAACAGCTCTGAGATAGATAGTCAGAATTCTGAGATAAAAAGTCAAAATTCTGAAATAAAAAATCAGAATTCAGAGATAAAAAGTCAGAATTTTGAGCTTAAAAGATTACGTAGGAAATATCGTAATATCGATCCAGGATGCTAGTGTTAGCAATCGTAGTCGTATTGGAGTGCATAAAACAAGGCTTAAAGTGTTGTTGGATTTGTAGCAACCTCTAGTTATAATAGTTAAATATAAAGCACTTACATTACCATTTATCTTTTTATCTCAGAACTCTGACTTTTTATCTCAGAATTCTGACTTTTGATCTCAGAATTCTGACTTTTTATCTCAGAATTCTGACTTTTTATCTCAGAATTCTGACTTTTTATGTCAGAGTTCTGACTTTTTATCTCAGAATTCTGACTTTTTATCTCAGAGCTGTTTTAAAATATTTTTCCTTGTGTGACCCCAGGACGCCGTCGTAGTGTTCGCGAATACCTATGTATTTATTATTATTATTACTGAAAAGGACAACCATTTTGAATTAGAGTTATTTTACCGCAAATAAATGATTGTAAAAGAAGGATATAATTAAGTATTTTGTTTATTAAGGCGAAATAAATGTTCAATGTAGCTAGGCACTTAGAAGCTAATATTAATTATTAGGTAGCTAGTCAATATCATCCTCATCACTACTCAGAATATGGTATGTTTACTTTCTGATATATACTTAAGTCTACCCAGAATGCCTTTTTATGTGGTGGCATTAGTTTAATTAATTAATGACAAACTAATTAATTTTTCTCTTCTCTTTCCTAGATATGTACCTTAGGTGTTCGTCCCGCTTAAGAGTTTACATAGATTCGCTTCTAGCGAAATGCGCTGGAGACGGATAATATTAAGAAAGAATAGCGAATGTGCATTTAAAATACAAACAGAAGCGAATATGATATCCATAGTGGTCATAATGCTAATAAAGAAGAGCGAATGTGCAGTTCTCTTGAAACATTCGCTTTTTTTGCACTCTTCATTGATATATTCGTCTTTTTTTGTAACATTCGCTAATTTTTCTAAGTTTTGCGGTTTAAAAGTGGATCCAGGAGCACATTCGCTATTTTAAAAATAATGATTATTGAACAATTCTAGTAAAAACTATGCAAAATATAAAGTTTATGTGGAAAAGGGTCTAAAAATGCAAAAAACTTAAAATCGAAAAAAAATACACATTCGCTGTTTTTCATTGGCACGGCAGTACTCCTTTTTGTACATTTCCACGTTCTTTTTGTACCGTTCCAACTTCTTTTTGTATACCGTTTACTTCTTTTTCAAATTTCTCATTTTGCCAGTCCAATATTTTCTGTAATTTTCCTTGCTCGCCTTCAATACATTCAACATCCATTTCTGAATCTGATCCTGTTCCCTTTGCCTTTTATCTTCTTGGTCTTGAAAATTTTCTGAAGCCGGTCCTGTTCTATTTGCCTTATATCTTCTTGATCTTGAAAAATATTCTGAAGCCGATCCTGTTCTGCTTGTCTTTTACGTACATCCTCTTCCCCATCTGCTTGCCTTTTATCTTCTTGATCTTGTAAAAATTTCTGAATCTTCTCCTGTTCTGTTTGCCTTTTACGTTCATTCTCTTCCCGATCCGCTCGCCTATCAGCATTTAGATTTGCCATGAAATCGGCCAACATTTTATTTATTTGCTCCATTTCTGTCGTTTGTTGCCTTGTATTGACCTTAGAATGTTATAAAATGTTCCCAGAATCCACCAATCAAAACGGTCGCGTTGACGTACTTGTACCCTCTTCTTTCGTCGAAGAATACTTCATAAGTCCATGGGTTCCGACAAAATCGCAGCTTTTAATTTTTTTAAATAATACTATCTCTATATTCTATACAATATCTCTATATAGTTAAGCATACTAAATTAATCTTATAACTTTACAGCTATTAGATCTTTACAACTCAGAACGCAATGATTACCTAACTAGCTCGCGTTCTGCCCGCTGTTTATATACAGTCATATATATATCGCGAATACTCCGGACAAAGCGAGGCCTCTCTATATTATTCTCGACCAGGGTGCGCGCATACCACAGCTCCCAAATTTTCTCGGCCGGCGATACGCTATTACGTAGACGCGACAAGGCTAGTTCTATAAGGTAGCACAAAAACATTCGGATGGTTTCTAGCCGTGACAGTAAGATATACAAAAAACACTACTTGTGTTATTTACATTTTATTTGATAGATAATATTGACGTTTCGACTAGCTTTTTGGTCTTTTTCAAAATCTTAAATTTAGAAGAGACGTTTTTCGGCCTCTATATTGTCACGAGTAGCTTAGGGGTAGCGCGTTTATTTAAAGAATAACTCCTCAGAGAAGAGCCTCGTCGCGATTAGTACAATGACGGGGTTCTTTTAATCTCCCACTGGATGTTCTACTCGTGAGGACACGCCTTCTTTAGCGTGCCGGGGGGGTAACTGAGGTAGATCGGGATCGCGTTACGTGGGGTAAGAAGAGATGATAAAGTAAGCACGTTTAGTTTATAACAATAACAATGTATTAACGATAAAACTTTAACAACAATTATTGGTCAGAAAAAAATGAGATTCTATTACACCCGATTACTACGGTGCGCATGTTTTCTCAATTTGAGGTACTGTTTATAGGTCTTTGTTTACTGTCTTATAATTTATAGTTTTTCTTAAGGGTTGGGTTTTATTTAAGAGCACTAAGAGATTTCACTATACTTTTTAACTGACTATTTATACACTTGTCTTTCTCAACACTCTGACAAACTTCTTGTCAAGACTTTACTATGGAGGTTGTGCAACCCCTGGCCCTAGCAGTCGTCAAGTGACTAACCGGTACCAGGTTGGGTAGGAAATGAATGGAACCTAAAGCAGTCGTATGACTAACTTTAGGAGCGGATAGAACCCATTAGGCAGTCGTCAAGTGACTAACCTTGGGAGCTGGACGTGAGACTAAGTCTGCCGAACTGAGGGTTCGGTAGCGTATTTATATAAAACAAAGTGATGATCATTGCA
>MU183355.1:113353-132200 GCA_016904865.1 Pissodes strobi
GAGGGTTCGGTAGCGTATTTATATAAAACAAAGTGATGATCATTGCATGCATAAGGTTCAAAGTCGCTCCCGTTGATTGCTCGCGTTGTTTATAGTTTGCCTTTAATGTTTATATAACAATCTCCAAGTTCAAGTTCAAACTTGCGACAGGGTGATATTTGTTTAGTAGCTTATGCTTTTTAGTAAATTACAATATTATAAAAATCTTTATGAATTTATCCGAGAAGACAATACATCCATTAATGTTTCCAAAATATACCACAAGTCACTTTACATATTTCACAAACGTGCATACCCGATTTAGACATAAGTTCGGAATATGCTTTTTTGTCCGAAGCGACCTTTCATATCACCGCGAGGAAACACTCGAACTGAACAACCTTGACGTCATGTGGCTCAAGTTCACCACCAAGGGATTAACCAAGTTTATATGTTGTCTCTATCGCCCTCCGAGCGATAGAGCCTAACAAAGCTTTTTTTCAACACTAGCTACCACTTTTGACTCAATACAAATAATCGTTCTGGGAGACTTCAATGCCCACAACACCAACTGGCTCCAACATCACAACAAGACCGACAACGAAGGTAGAGAGGCTGAAGCATTCGCCATCAGCTGCGGTCTTACTCAAATTGTAGACGAACCAACTCGAATCTCAGAGAGGGGCGAATTCGCCGTCCTCCTGGCTCTTTTTCTAACCACCAATTCTGACCAGTAAACAGTTACAGTTGGTCCGCCATTAGGTACTTCTGACCTCAAACTTATTACAACGGTTTGTGAATTGCCACTCATACAGAAGGATCCACCATTGCCTCGCAAAATCTGGCATTATAAATCTGCAAACTGGGACGATCTAAGGGGTTCTACCTAGATTTTCCTTGGCTCGACGTCTGCTTTGGTGCTGACGACCCGTCAGTCTGTGCAAAAAGATCACGCAAGTAATCTCCTCAGGAATGGAAGCATACATCCCAAATTCCATCAATTTACCATACCATCAAAAGGAAAGCCCTGTTTCGACAGAAGATGCGAAAGAGCTGTGGGTAGGAAACAGCAAGCCTACAAGTACTGGCAGCAAAATCAGACCGCTGAAAATCGCAATTATTTTGTCGAAGCGAGAAACGAATGCAAGCGTGTTATCGACGAAACTAAGGACAAACACAATCAAAGGATCAGGAATAAACTTTTGCAATGCCCCGAGTGGCTCCAGGAATTTCTGGTCGGTAGCGAAGGCAGTAAGTAACAACTTTACAGAAACGTCTCTCTCACCTTTGACAGACGAACGTGGCATCACGGCGACTACAGCCAAGGAAAAAGCAAACATGCTCGCCAAAATATTTTCTTCGCACTCTACCTTAGACGTCCCCCATGGCAAGACTCTCCCCACCATATCGAACATCGACACTACCATGGCAGAAGTCAAATTTCATCACCGTGATATTCGTAAAATCCTTAAAAATCTAGATACGCAAAAGGCATCAGGACCGGACGGAATACCTGCCATCGTGTTAAAGAACTGCGCCAACGAACTAACACCCTTTTTTTTTCAGGCTTTTTTCTCTGTCTTACGGAGAAGGGATTTACCCATCTTCTTGGAAAGTCGCTCGAGTGCAACCTGTTCCAAAAAAAGGCAAGAAAACCACGCCTTCAAACTATCGTCCAATTGCCTTGCTTTCAATAATCTCCAAAGTCATGGAACGTGTAGTCAATCAGCAACTACTCAAGTACCTCGAGAACAACAAAATAATCAGAGATAATCAGTACGGCTTTCGACAGGAGATATATTGGCCTATGTCACTCATATATGGAGTAGGGCACTAACCCAAACTACGGAGAGTCTCGAGCGATTGCGTTGGATATTTCAAAGGCATTCGACAGAGTTTGGCATGACGGACTGCTCAACAAACTACCGTCCTTCGGACTGCCAGCCTCTCTCTGCAGCTGGCTTGCCAGTTTCCTTAAGAGCCGATCTGTGCACGTTGCAGTCGATGGACACATCTCGGACATATTCACCATCAACGCGGGCGTGCCTCAGGGCGCAATACTTTCACCAACTCCTCATCTATATTGATGACCCAGGATTTGGTCCGCCTAATCCCACCCCTGGCAGCTCCTGTCATACAGTCACGGCAGACGGCAAGAGCGCACCATTTCGTCGTACAACTGGAAACACCTAGAACATCGCTTTACAAGAACTCCTTTGTCTGGCGCACTGCATCACTGTGGAACTCACTGCCAGGACATCTCTAATTACAACTTACAAATATTCAAAAGCCGTATCAATCAACATCTTCGCACACACATCGCTCGTCGAGCGCCATAGGGTCTCCCTTTAGTGTGTGTGCCATTGCCATAAAAAAAACATAGCACTATTTGAACGTCAAAATCTGTTGTGCGATTGAAAGAAGAGAAATGTATATTTTATTTAGTTGGTTGGTATATTTTTGTCATTGATTGTGTTTGTGTTTTTTGTATCTCTATCATTTCTAGGAATTCCCGCTTTCTTTTGTTTCCTTTGGTGGACAGAATTTTTGTGTTTTCGTAATTGTACTTATGATTTGTCATTTTCTCGTGATTGGTTAAGCCGCGCAGTTCTTTTTATCATATTTATGGCTCTTCATTCTATTTTCTAAATATTGACTTGTTTGACCCATATATACACTATTGCAGTTGTTGCATGGAATTTGATAAATTACGTTGCTTTTTTTGTTTTTTGGTGTTTTGGATTTTAATCTGCTGAAATTTCTTGATTAAGGATTATATCCTTTATGACATACTGTAATATGAATGTAATATATAGAAACCACAAATTTTATAATAGTATAGAGAGTAACAAAAACCAACAAAATAAAACAACTAAGTATTTTTCTCCAAGTTATTTAAATGGACTATCTCAACAAATTCAATCGTTATTTAAAAAACTAAATATTGATTATTTAGTATCTATCTTTATTTTTGCTTTACTCGTTTTATAACTGGTAATTATTAGTAATTATATCTCGCCTATGGGACTCGCTTTTCTATCCCGTGGTTTTACCTTGCATAACGCAATAGAAGCACGTTTTAATTTAATTAGTTGTTTTGTTATAACTTTAGTATTGCCAGTTGTCTTTTGCTATACATCAGCGGTAATCTAACTTTGCATTTAAAGTTAGAAAGTTGCACACTTAGACTGATAGCACGTTCTGGCAAATGCATCATTAATTGCAAATTTTCTTACCTTAGCTTTAAATTTTTCTTTTAAATTTGTTCATCCTCATTTTTTTCTAATATTAGGTTAAAATATAATTAAATAAAATGGCACGATTTAATTCAGCCATAGAACCAAATTAAACTTCAGCAAAATTAAATTACGGTTGATGAGTGGCTCCCCTTATGGTATATTTATGGTACATATGCCGATTAAAACTTTTTCTGCCGGCTTGCGGAACTTATAATTCTCCCCAATAACGAAATAAACCCTCAAATAGATTTAAATTATATATTAATGAGCATGTTGTCATGTGGAGATTTATTTGTCAATAAAAATATTACTATATTTATTTATTTAAATATTATTTAAGTTAGCATTAATATTGCCAAACCATCTCGTTATGTTATATGTTTGGAGAGTTTAGGTTAGATAAAACTTAGCGGCGCATTATTGAGAATTCGGCTAAGGATATTTTAATTTCTATGAAGGCCACATTCTCTTTGTCAAGTTCTTCAAAACTTCTTGACATCTGAAAGTATTTTGAATTTTAAAGAGTAATGGTATAAATTTGTAACGTATTTTCATGAGGTGGCATATCTGCAGTCAAGAGGAATAGTTTTATGCAAAAACTGTTTAGTTTCGATTTCTGGCCTTTAGAAAAGTCCTAACCATCTGGAATTAATTCGTATTCCGAGCACATATTAAAGTAATTTCTTGGGAGGCGATACTTACAATCAAGAGGCGTAACTTTGAAGAAAACGTGCTTAGTTTAATTGGAATGGCAACTTATCTCGGGAGTATAAATTAATGAGCTTTATCAAATTTTTATCGTCGACAGAACAGAAGTCCGCCGTATATTTATATAATTTTAAACAAAAACATATTTCTTCCATGTTTTTTATAGCCTTATTGTCTTTATAGTTTCAAATAGAGTGACAACATTGCAGTCTCGCTAACGAAGTATGTAACTAACATCAATTTACTTCATCTTGAGATTTAATACAACTATAATAGTTCCAAATTAAACTTAAGCTTAAGTACATTGTATTTGACGTGTTATCGAACTAAAATAAACCACGTCTAGTAAATGTTATGGAACATATAGGGATATAGTTCGTAATTATCAACATGTTTAAAACAGGACAGATTGATATTATATATTAATCAACATCACAGTGTGGGAATTTTTATCTATGAGTAAAAGCTATGGAACCGTTTTGGTATTCAAATTTAACCTAGTTTTTTCGTTGTATTTCGTTAAACGATATTCATATGATTATGGACTGATAGTCATGTATAGTTAAACATTAATACAGGTACAATTTCATTCTGTTTTTCGATATACAGGGTGTCAATTAATATCATGTACCTAGATATTTCAAAGGATAATAGTATTTGACAAAATAAGTAAAAAATGCCAATATATATACAGGGTGGCAAAGCTAAAAAAAAATTACTTGTATGTCCTAATAACGATGCAGAGCCTCAATTTGGCAACGGTGCAAGAAAAGCTGCTACATAATGCAAATACGTTGTATCTAGGCGCGAACGTTATTTTTACTGGCTTTAATATTTTTTATCAGTATTATTGAAACTTGTGTTAGTTTTTAAAGTATATTAAATTAGCAACTATTAAAATAGGTAGTGCATAGTTAATAAGCTAATGTAACTTATTGGACATAAAGGTAAGTGGATTAATATACTACATGCTACATGGTGCATAGCATAACAAATTTGTAGAATGTACAATATAATATTAATTAATATTACAATAAGTTGCAATAATAATTGGCAGTACTACTAGTTTTTAACTTAATGTAATTTTTGAGACATTTGGTGGCAATTTCTAATGTTAAAATAAAAAATATGGCGCATGACGACTAGCGAATCATGTGCGGATGGCATGGTAACATTTATTTGACAAACTGCGGTGTTGCCGTATTTGATAGAGAAGGTAGTTTAAAAATAACATTTTTCAATACTTATTTTGGTACCAACCTTTTGTTATAAATATGAAAAAATCATTGGAATCTTGCTAATCATCATTTTCATCATCATCATCAATCAGACCATCCGCGTCCAATTCTCAACATAGGCCTTCCCTAATATTGTTCCATTGTCTCCGATCCTGTGCGGCACTCATCCAGTTCCCCTCAATCCTTTTAGGGTAGTCAGTTCACCTCGTCGGCGGGCGCCCTCTGCTTCTAAAGACGTCTTGGCGTGGTCTTCACTCCAGAATCTTTCTTGTCCATCGTCCATCGGCCAGTCGTGCTACATGGCCAGCCCAGTTCCACTTCAGTGTTGTCGTTCTCTCAATCCCGTCGGTCATACCAGACATTCAGTACTATCTCTCAATTGTTGTCTGATCCCTCAAGGAAAAGCCCAACATTGCCCTCTACATCCTTCTCTATGCCACTCGTATCTTTCAGCAGACTTTCTTGTGAGTGTCAGAGTTTCTACTTCATAGGTAAGAACGCTGAGGATACACTGATTGAACACTTTTCTCCTCAGGCCGATCGGTGTACTTGACCTGAGGATATGACTGAGCTTTCTAAAGGCTGCCCCGTCTAGTTATTTAGCAGGTTTGGTTATCCCTCCCTATACGGATTTCATGCCATAGATATTTATGAGGGTAGACCTGTTCTACGTGATTTTCGTTCACTGATGCTCGCCAAAATGTTTTCATCGCACTGTACCTTAGACGTCCCACAAGGCAAGGCTCTCCCGACCATATCGAACATCAACACTACCGTGGCAGAAGTCAAGTTTCATCACCGTGATATTCGTAAAATCCTTAAATAACTAGATACGAAAAAGCCATCAGGACCCGACGGAATACCTGCCAACGTGTCAAAGAATTGCGCCAATGAACTTTCCAGGCTTTCTCTGTCTTACGGAAAAGGGATTTACCCATCTTCTTGGAAAGTCGCTCGAGTGCAACCTGTTCCAAAAAAGGCAAGAAAACCACGCCCTCAAACTACCGCCCAATTGCCTTGCTTCCAATTAACTCCAAAGTCATGGAATGTGTAGTCAATCAGCAACTATTCAAGTACCGCTAGAACAACAGAATAATCAGCGATAATCAATACGGCTTTCGCAAAGAGAGATCGATAGGAGATGTATTGGCCTATGTCACTCATATATGGACTAGGGCAATTGAGAACTACGGAGAGTCTCGAGTGATTGCGTTGGAGACTTCGAAGGCATTCGACAGAGTTTGGTATAACGGACTGCTCAACAAACTGCCGTCCTTCGGACTACCAGCCTCTCTCTGCAGCTGGCTTGCTGCCTCCTTAAGAACCGATATCTACACGTTGCAGTTAATGGACACATCTCAGACACATTCACCATTAACGCGGGAGAAAATTACATAAGATGGCCATTTCAGTTTTTTTTTTATAAAAGTACAGGGAAAGTCTAAAAAATCATCTTGTCTAGTTCTCGTTGGATATCTCTGTACCTGCAGACGCATTTATGGCAAAACATAGAGCATGCATCCGAAACAAATGTACTGGTTATACAGTGTTAGGATAAAGTACCAAAATATACAGGGGCTAGCAAAAAGTGTCTTATACAAAAGTTGTAGGGCTTTCAAACATCTACATATCAGTGATAAATTGGAATATACAGGGTCGCCTCACAAGTTGTAGAGAATAAAACTTATGTTTTTTTTAATGGAGCACCCCGTATAGTACATCGCACGCATCAGGGCGCAATACTTTCACCAACTCTGTTTCTCATCTATATTAATGACCTGCTGACCGAAACGAATAATCTTGTTTACAGTTTTTCAAATGATAGTACCCTTGTCTCCCAGTTTAGATCAGAAAAACCTTTACCAGCGACTGAGACTTACCACCGCAGACAGGAGCAGGTTACAATCAATTAAGACCTGCAACAAGTTCAAACTTGGGGCAACAGAAATTTGGTCCAGTTTAATGCAGCAAAGACCCAAGCAGCCACGTTTACCAAGAGAGCCAATACGGCGAGCCCTGACATCATTATGGTTGGATCGACAATTCCTTCATCCTCGTCAATCGGACTGCTGGGTGTCTCGGTAAATAGCAATATGTTCTGGTATGACCACGTTGCTAACATCGCAAAATCAGCCTCCCAGAAGCTTGAGGCGCTATTTCGCAATGAAAAACTGTATACACCGCAGCAGTTGATGGCAGACATGCAGCCGACATGTGGTCGAGATGTCCCTGTTTTACAGATACTTTCACACTAGATATTCCCAGGATTTGGCCCGCCTCATCCCGCACCTGGAAACGCCTGTCAGACCGTCACGACAGACGGCAAAAGCGCACCAGTTCGTCGTACAATTGGAAACACCTAGAACATCGCTTTACAAGCACACTGCATCACTGTGGAACTCACTCCCAGGACATCTGTTTTCCCCTAAGTACAACCGACAACTATTCAAGAACCGTGTCAATCAACATCTTCGCACACGCACCGCTTGTCGAGAGTCATAGGATCTCCCTGCCATAAAAAAAGATATATATTCACTCACTGCTAGGTTAGTTATATACTGGGTTTTACTTATATTGATTTTTAGCCCAATAGTTTTCGAGGCACTATCTAACCAGTAAAGCTTCTCCCTGGCTTCATCGATGCGACCGCTTAGGTGGCTCAGTTTCTCGTCATTTATCTTTATACCCATACTCTCAAAGTCCACCCTTCTAAACATATATTCCAGAACCGCTGTAAAAAGTTTAGGTGACATAACGTCGTCCTGTCGTACACCTCTTTTGATATAGAAGTCGTCTGTATATTTACATAATTTGAAGCATGCATCTGCATTTTTGTAGAAATTTTCAATTAATCTAATATATCTATAATCTATACGACCTTCTGCTAAAGCATGTAGCATCTGCTTTTGATTCATTGTGTCGAATGCATCCTCATAATCAACGAGAATCAGGACTCATGGTTTATTATATTCGAGGCATTTTTCTATAAGTGCCCTCATTACCTCTAGGTGGTCGTTTACTCCGATCTTGGCTCTAAATCCGGCTTGTTCGTGTGGTTGACATTGATATAGATTATTTGTTATTCGTTTGGTAATACATCCACATATACAATTTGTACAGGTGTGAGAGCAAACTAATCGGGCGGTAGTTGTTCTTGTTCAGTTTCATAGCGAACCTTCTTATGGAGAATGGTAATTACCGCTCGATCCCACTGGTAGGGGATAGTAGCATTTATTAGACACGCATTGTAAAGTTCGCAAATGGTCTTGTGTAGAGAGATTCCACCCTGTCTTTCTCAGCCAAGTAGAAAAAGCAAATCGTGAAAATCTTAAAGCGAAATTCTTGGAAATTCTCTGGAATCATTTCTGTAATACTCTACCTCAAGTTCTAGGATCTCTACGCATACTAACTCACCGCCTAGTTCTGGTACAAGTATGTGTATTTCAGTTCCTCTACGTACTTCAGAATGTATAAATAGTTAATATAATGATAACGCTAGTACGGAAGTTAACCCTAGAATACTATGGCTCGTCAAATTATCATGGTCGAACCGAATCAATCGGAAAACCTCGGCATTATAGTGAGCGTGAGTCGCTTTAGCGCGCGACAGACGACACGCCTAGTTTGTCGAGTGAATATTTCCTAGAAAATGAAGATCCATCGTCAAATTTACTATGCGATAGTATTTACGTTACTTTTTTCGTCGTCAAGTCTACGAAGCGGTAGTATTTACGTTAGTTTGTTCGTCGTTAATTTTAACAAAAATTTTCGGCTTGATAGTATAAAGGTATAAATAAGATTTTATAATTATTTCAAATTATTTTGTTGTATACTAAAATATTTTTTATGATTTTTTGGTAGCATTTGTATAAATGGCACCGCTTAGTCAGAAAAAGTATTTAAGAGATAGTGAACTTGAATAGCTTTTATACGAAGATGACAAGGATGATTCACCGGTTAATTACCATGAAGATTCAGGGAGTGAAGATAAAGACTATTGTGAACAAAAAATACGTCGAAGAAACCGGCAGTAAAAATGACGATGAACTACGTGAAGTTTTGCAAGATGGAGATATTGAAAATGATAAATATACAGTAGTTAAGGAAATGCGTGATGCCGAAGCGAAGAGATTACAGGCATAACATTCTAATGATTTGCAGAATGACACGGCCAATTCAAATATTGAAAGGCATAACGATTAGCCTTTCAGTAAACTATTGAAAACCAATCCATATACCATTGTACCACCAAGAATTTCATTGGGCAAAACAGACATATATGAAATTCTGTTTCAAAAAGCCGCGTAGGAAGAACATCATCAAAAAATATTGTTCTTCTTAGAGCTGGTCCAACCAATAAATGTAAAAACGCAGGAACACTTAGTCTCTCGTCCCTTTCATTTCTATCCTCCAGCCCGTGTGGTCTAATATGTTCACCAGTTCTTCCTTTACCCACTTTTGCATTAATATCATTTTAAGGTCTTGTTTGGGGATTTTTTTCCATATTTCTGATATCTGTGCGTAAAATTGTTCCACCTCCACATCAGTATGGTCAATAGTTGGGGTATATACTGGGATGATGTTTACTGGGACTGAGCTACTCGCTATTTGGAGTAACAATATTCTCTCCGAAATAGGCAGCACAAACCTCGTTAGACTTCTTGCGATGTTTTTCTCTACAATCAATCCTACTCCATGTTGATATTCTCCGTTGGTTGTTCCTGACTAATATACCTTATACTCGTTGATGTCAAATTGTCCTGCGCCCGGCCATCTCATTTCGCTCATGCCGAAAATTTTGATATTCATTCTTTTCATTTCCTCCGTAGCATTGTGAATTTTTCCTGCTTGAGACTTTCCACGTCCCTAATAACTGTTTTATTCTTGGATGTAAGTCTGCATTTATCAGCTACTTTCAATGCATTCTCGCCTGGAGATCCGATTGGGCGAATTAAAACTCCGGAATATTTTATACTGAAATTAGCTATTGTGATATACTAGGGATATCCATTGGGATATTTAATGTTGTCGTTGTGTTGTTGCCGTTGCGTTCAAGATCGTATGCCGTTGACCAGTTTCTTGGTTCATCCGTCTTCCGGTGCGATTTCTCGCCCCAAGGGCAAGAGAGAGCCCTATCTGTATCCGCTCGTCCACTCCATTTATCTCTAGACTGTTGGCAGGTTACAGGGACCCGCTTATCCGGCCGATCGTTCGGCTGCTAGTTTTGGTCTGCCCCGGGTATTTTATTTTCCCGGTGGTAGGCTCTCCCTCACCCGCCACCTAGGAAGGCGCCCGACAGGGCACTAACAACCCGTCACGGGTTTGTAGAGACCACTGGCAAGAATTTAAGTCTAGTGGAAGTTACGTGAGAGAAGAGCTTGAAAACTTTGGATGTAGTAAAGATAAAAAGTTATCTATCAAATTTTTCCAGACAAGCACAAATGAAGTGCAAGGGTTCTAGAAGCCTATAACTTCTGACAGTATTTTGTGTTCTTAAAAGTAATGGATTGAATCAAAAATCACTGATAACCAAGTTGATTACTAGCTGATGTTAAAATAATACTCCACAAACGTTTGTTTCTACTAAGAAGAAGAAGACTGAGTTATGCATTTCAACATAATCAAAACACGTTTCCCAGGTCTTGTTTCTTCTAATAGTCAGGATGGTAACCAAAATACTTTGATCCCGCGAAATAGTAAATCGACTGGCAAATTTTCGAAGAAACCTGAATAAAATATTTCGTTTTTTTTTCTTACACCATGTGCTTAGATAATCTATTCTCAATAAAGTGACGTAGTTACAGCCTCGCTAACGAAGTGGGTAACTAACTTTATTTTATCTTCACATTCAGTTAAACCACACAGAATTAAACTTAAGCAAAAGTAAATTACGCGCTGACGAGTAGTTGAAGCAGAATAAATCACCATTTGTTACATCTCATGGAACTTATGCAGATTTAGACATTCTCTGTTACCTTGCGGAATTTATAATTTTCCCAACGCTGAAAATATTTAAAAGATATTTAGATCATATTAATGAGCATATGGTTATGAGAACGTTAATTTGCGAAAAAATGGTACTGTTTAATTATTTTAATTTTATTTAGGTTAGCATTTGTAACAGTTAGAAAATCACGCAATGCTTGCCTGGTAATTAAAGTTAAATTTCATCTAACATTTTTGCCATTTCAATTATTTTTTCTTCCCCATTTCGTCAAGAATTCGGTTAACCTCACTGTCATAAGGATTTGTATAAATAGTGGTTAAATTTTAAAGTGAAGGTACACATGAGAATAATATCATATATTGGACACATTGCACGGTAAAATATTACTTTTTTATTAATTACCATAAAATCCAGCGAATTATAGGTACTATCGTCTTGGTGTAGTAATTTGGTCATCTGCTTTGACATATCCTTTTATCTCACTGTCCTCCGGAAAGGTGAAGGTGTCACACATGTGCTTGCCTCAAATAAATATAAGTATTTAGAGTGGATTTCAGGACTTTTAACTCCAATTTTATTTCAAGAACATACTTGTCAACAATGTTAACTTCGCTTATGACTTTTGCCTGAATTATCTTAATTTTATTAAATATATACCATGTATAGGTGGGGTGGTTTCTAATTCCAACGTATTCCATGTGTTTTTCTTGGAGCAAAACTAGACTGTGTTGATTTAATTCCCAAACAATTGGTCCTTCCTTTTCTGGACTATATTAGTTTTCGGGAACGCTTCCAGATGTTCATTTAGTATTTTCTCCTTTTAGTTTTCTTGGGTTTGTTTAGCCTTTCTAGAAGAAACGGGATTGATTAGAGCTTTTAAAGTGTAAAAAGGGATGAAAACCTCGCTATAAGTAGTTTTGGAACAATTAACCTTGCTTTATTTTCTAATTGCTACTTCATAGTGGGAGTTATTTGTTGACATATCTCACCATAAATGCCGTACTATTGGGGTTTTAGTTGATTTTCTTAGAGGTTGCATTAATTAAATTTAATTAATTAAATTCTTTATGCCAAACAATTTAGGCATAATGACAATTCACATCTTGATTTGACGTCTTGCTTTGCCAATAATCAATTGTAGTAATGTGCGTTTCGAACCAAGATGTTATCTATCTGGGATTCGTAAATATTTATTTTTGGGACTGCTTCTTGTTGGTTAATAAAAAAGATTACAGGTACGATATAAAATATGCCTATCAGTACAGTACATCATAGTACAGCACGTAATTAGTCAATACACGAGTACGTTTTAATGAAATAATGGGAAAGTAATTAGGTGCCTATTTCGTTTCAGGCCAGGGTATTTACATAAATTCAGTAGGATTTGTCAGGTCAAAATCTTGGGCGATTGCTTGAAATATTGATGAGGAAACCGCCTTTATGTGTGACATACAGCATAAAACTTGTAGGGGATTAGCCAGATTTTTCCATCGATAGATATCGAATAAGGGACACTCTTCAAAAGTCAGCTATTTTGACTGGCATTGTTGGCGTCCGGTAGTATAATTTTGTGAAATACCCCTGTGGTAATCTTCGACTCAACCCATTTTTGAGTCTCAGGGGCTATTGCAATTACCTTTGGTGTTATTGGTTTGGTGCCTGGACTTGGTTCCATAACTGTCTTCGTCAGGTGAGTTGCCCTTTTGTTTGTTTTTGCATGACCTGCCACTTTGTAATTCCACGAGGATAATTGCTAAAGTTTCTATAATTGTTCTTGTAGACGCTTTGCATCATTCATCTTTTGAGGCAGCTCAACTGATTTCAGCGTTAGCAGATTCTGAAAAGAAAACCCTTCACAGTTAGAATATCCATTTCCTTTTCTTTTGTTTTATTTTCTTTGCCTGTAAATGTTCATGCTATGGATTTTAAGTGAAAACCTTCAATGTGTTGTTTCACAGATTTTTTTCTAATTACGCGAATAGTCCTTCTTTGACTTAAGAAGTCTCTTGTGTTGTGTTTGTCGTGTGGGCGTAAAAGAGAACTCCTTCTAGTCGGAGTTCATTGTGATTAGAGGTCGTATATGTTTCTTGCCTATGAGTCCCGGTTAGTCATTTCAACTGATTAAACCGTGAAATTCAGAGAAGCCGATTTATCTTTATATATTAATTAATGCTTATATTAACGCCGTTATTTAAACGTTTTTCCGATTTATTTGTACACATAATTTCACATTAAGTAAATTGTCTGAAGAGATCGGAATTTATCTTGTCTTTTTCTTTGCTGTTGCTTTTTTATGCTTAATAACTTAACTTTAGTATATTGTATGTAATCTGTGACGCCACGCCTTGGTTGACGTACAGGATATGTATCGCAGATTAGGGATCGACTCACGTCAAGTAAGAAGAGATAATAAAGAAGGGACTTCGGTAAACAATAAATAAATCTATTGGCCAAATACCTAATGAATTTACACTGTGCCCGATTACCAAAACACGCATGTCCTTTCGGTTGAGGTATGGTTCGGATTGTTTATAGGTATCGGTCCTTGTTTTATAATGAAGTTCTTCAAGAGCGGTGTTGTGTTTTAATTTATCGTTAGGTTTGGTTATCTCATTAGGTAATTAAGGGTTCTTAGCTTATCTTAGTTTCCTTCAGCACTTTAACTATTTTAATTTTAAAAATTTTGACAAATCTGTCGTAGATTCTACTTGAGTACTTTAGACCCAAGAAACTACACTCCTGTGAGCTGCACCTTTTGAGTTAAGTTTGAAGATTAGGATATCGGTAGAACAACCAAAACTACGTTCCTGTGAACTGCAGGACAAAAGTCTGTTGGACTGATGGTCCGCTTGACTTTTTGTATAACAAAGTTGCAACCTTAAGGTTCATAATTGCCTGCACTGTTCGCTCGCATTATTTATAATTAATGTAAATCAAGCATAACACTGATCTTCTGTTATCAGAACTCTCTATTTAAGTAATGAGTTAGACTGTATCCTTTTCGATTTAGCGGGTGTTTTAACATATTGTATGCTAGTATACATTACGTCCGAATTGACTCGGGAAGTGTGAACAAAATATGAACAAAATAATTATTTTTGTAACTTATTATTTAGTGTTTTTTGCATTTTCTTTACTTGTTTTATAACAGATAATTATTAGGAATTATCGATCGCCTATCTTACTTGTTGCTTAACCGGTATTTTATTCTGCGTACCGTATACGAAAACGTTTTAGTTTTAATTAGTTGGTATCTCTGTTAGCTGACATAACAAAGACGTTATTTTATATTGCAGTTGACTAAAATTTTCTTTTAACTCTAACTGAATAGTTAGTTTTTTTCGTAATTTCAACTATTAATAAGGAGTTCTCTTTTGCTATACATCAGCGGAAATTTTAATTCATAGTTTTCAATCATTATCAGTATTAATTTAAATGAAGTACGCTATTTTAAATATCTGATTTAGTAGCTAGTGCCAAGTAGTAATTTCAAGCAACACCGAATATCGTGTGTTCCACTGTACAATTTTTTTTCTATTTACTTGACTTGTCAAATTCTTTTTTTCATCTTTTTGTGGGGGCTGCTCACGTATCTATCTGTTTCATTTATTACGATTTAAAATTAGTGTTCCAAAAAGGGATAATAATAATTGCATCTTTTTGATTTTTCTCTGTTTAAATTTTTTTCACTTGGCTTTATTATTTATATATTTTTGTTGCGAAGCCTAAGCCAAAACGAATTCCAAATTACAACGTGGGGATTATCTGACATTTGTCGTCTATAAGTTGGTGGCGTTTTTGTTTAAATTTATAACGTTCAAATGTCGGCTAAAAAACTTTTAATTTCTATAAGGCTCGTAACCTCCCTATGCCGGATTCTGCAAAAGTTCTTAACTTTCAAAAGTATTTTGTATTCGAAGGCGCAATGGCATAAATTTACAAAGTATTTTTTCAAAGTGCCATACCTACAATCAGAGGGAATAACTTTGGGAAAACTGTTTAATTTAATTGGAAAAGACAACTTATCTCGGGGAAATAACGCAATAAGTTTTTATCAGATTTATTTCAGCAGAAAGGTTATTTCAGCAACAACAAATATTAATTGTCTTCACCACGGAGAAGAACCGTGGTGAAGACAATTAATATTTGTTGTTGCTAAAATAAACTTTCTGCTGAAATAAACTTCCACTTGACATACGTTGGTTTTTACGAAGACAATACTGTGTCAGAATTTGTTTCCTGCATTGATCATGATCGTAACTAGAATATTTTAAATCCACATGACTATCAAGAAAATGACATAGTTGTAGACCTGCTACTATCTTTGTTTCAATCTTAATATTTAATTAAACCACATAGTCAATTTAAACTTGAGCAAAAGTAGATTATGTTTGACGAGTGATTGAACTAAAATAAATCAACTTTTAGTACATTTTATCGAACGTATGTAGGTTAAGATATTTCCTGCTACCTTGCACATTTTTTAATTCCAGAAACTCTTAAACGTGCCCCTGAAAGATAGCGATAATATGTAAATGAACATCTCAGTATGGAGATGTCTATCTATCAACAAAAGGTCAGAGCATTCGTGTTGTTAAGACAGAAGTCTTAACAACACGAAGTCTAACCCAAACTATCAAATGTAAGCAGAAGATTACATTTGATAGTGGATTATTTGTGATAAAATTCATCATGTCATATTTATTTTGACACCTTTGAAACTTTAATATTTGGTTTAATAAAATTGATAGAGAGATGCGGCTTCCGCAACTGATCCTTTAAAAGCCTATAGTTTTTAAAGCCAAATATAATTTTTTTATAAAACGTATCTAAAGGCTCAAAACCTTGTGAGTTTTTGAAAACCGATAAGTTTAAATCTTTGTATCTGACGACATGGATCTTTGAAGTTGTAAACATCTAGTAGCTAAATTTAAGGCGTACGCAATAATTTTTGGCTTTAGCAAAAATGCATTATTTTTAAAACTTTTATATCATATATTCAACTCAAACTAGCCATGTGGACCAGATTAAAAGTATAAACTATTAAGCTCTCAAAAATCGCAATTTTTGTGGAACACTATACGTCTTTAAAAATTAATTGTTACTGGTCTTAAAAAAATTAGGCTTTTATCCAATACCTCCTACCAAAAGGCCTGACGGCTTACGCGTGACGTCATCAAATCTAGTCAAAAGGTATTTACGAGCGTATTCTTAAATATGCTATTTCTTTTCAAAGTTCACAATTATAAGTACAAATTTTAGATGCAAAAATCTCGAAAAAATATAATAAAAACTTGTTTTTTTTTATATATCATTTTTTTATATGTAGTTTGAAACGTAATTGGGCTAATATATTATTACTTTAAGATGAATCAAATTTAGCTACAGGAGATATATGAATTATTCCTTTAAGGCTTGCGCAAGAACTTGTGACATTAAATGCAACTGTAGGTGATGCTGAAGTATTGTTATTATTTACTGACGTTCCTACAATGTTCTCTGCCTTATAATCCCAATAGGGGTCAATATAAATTTAATTAAAAAGTTATATTACATTTTTATCTTTATAAGTTAAATATTGAAAAATAATACGAGCATATATTAAAGAAAAAATGTCTTTCATCAATAGGGATGAGGTAAAATAATAGGGGCATGCTTACGCAAATATTTATTGGATTGGGGACTTATAGGAACCAAAATTGAACATAAAATAGTAGTGCTCGATAAATATCGATAGCTCTCTTTTGAGGTACTCAAGAAATTCAAATTCAAATTCAAAACATGCTTTATTGTCCAAAGAATTAAAGAATCTCATTGACAAAGCAAACAAACCGCAGATAATATAAACTACAAACTAATTTAAAAAACACACTTAAATGATAGGATATTAGTTTTTAAGATGTTAAAAGACAATTTGTTGGAGTCACACCACTCCTTTACCTGAGCCAAATCAGTATTAAACATATCTCCCAATATATTGGCAGTATGAGCATGCCACAGGATTGATGTGTAATCAACAAAGAGTGTCATTTTGCCAGTAGTCTTCAAAGTAGCAAGGTCATTAATCTAAATCAGAAAGAACCGGTCCAAGTACTGTCCCCTGTAGCACCCCACTCACAATTGATAAGTGTGCTGATATCTTATTATTTAAAAATACTGCTTGAGAGCGATCAGAGAAATAAGACCCAAATCACCTGAGCGAATTCCCTCTAAAACCATACCGGTTGAGTTTATTCATCAATATTCCTTGATCTACACAGTCAAACGCTTTTGCGAGATCAGTGAGAACCGCCGCTGCCACCGGACCCTCACTCAAACTCGCATAGAGATCCTCCAGTAGTGTCAACACAGCATCATTAGCTGAAATAAATTGTAGATTTTGTGTAAGTTCATCACAGCCTTTTAGATTTATCCCTTACAAATTTTATTTTTTTTTTGTTCTCTCGTCTTGTCGAGCTTCACTGGTACTGGAGAGGTCATTATTAACCCAACGTCGGTACGGTGGGGTGTAACATACCTCAAAGAAATGTACCGTGCGACAAGTGAATATCAATATGACGCAAGTTCGCGAGCATTCGTGTATGTTCCTATCTGCCTTACTTCTGCAGATTATTAAGAGATGAACCCTCGTACACACGGGCACCGTACCGATTACGATTACCTACCGGGTAGGCTCCAGAAGAAAAATCCGGTCGAAAATTTTACCTGATTTTGGATCCTGTTCCGAATTAATCCAAATTATATTACCTGCGGAAAAATGTAACTCACACATTTCAGTGTTTTTATTGGTAATAAATCGTCTCGCGGAATCGCCCGTAGTCACTTATTTTGCAAGTTATCACTTTTTGGGGAGCCAAAGATATGAACTTTTGGCTCTTTGGGTAGTTCGCACGGCAGCTTGGAGCACAACATCTGAACGGCTTTGTTCACATAAATTTAAGCACATTAGAAGTACTAATAATTATAAAACAAATGCATCTTAAATCAATTGAAAATAGAACGATAATAACTTCCTGATAAGAATATTGCTAACCTAAAAATTATTTTCCCACTTTACGGACGCTGCCGCTCGAAGATACACACAGTGTTGTCAGATTTTAAAAAATCTTCTCGCTACTCTTGTTGTTAATTTGTCGTCCAACATCGCATTTGTCGCAAAAGTACAAATTTCAAATTTTGAGTATTTTTTTTGTTTACCATTTCCTACAAGTTTTAGTAGCCCAAAATTGTCCAAATATATCTCAACTATAAAAATATGTTTATGCCAAAATAACAATACATTTTTTAAATTTATATGTTTAAAAACTTATATTGTTACGAATTTGCAGGATTTGGCTAGGCTGGCTCGGTAGAATTAGTTTCATACATTATTGGGGATGTAAACCTATTTAAGATATATTTGGTTGGAGAAGAAGAGGAGTTACCAACCCTAACTCTATTCTCGAAGAAGAAGAAGTAATTCAGTGGTTAAAAAACAGGGAATTACCTAATTGTCAATTTATCTAAGCCTAGCTCGCCTTGCAAAAAATACTTCTTTGTTTCAGCAACATCCGTTCCTGGTGAGAAGATATTTCCCAAAGCAGAGCTCATAGTCTTAGATAGAACATATCGCTTAAAGCCAAATTCAGAAAATTATATTTTTAAATGGAACTAAATATTTATAGAGAACAATTAGGTTATTAGGTTACTAAACTCACGTTTATTTTTTTAAAGGTTTTGGTCTTGTTATGTGTTAC
>MU183355.1:137200-153168 GCA_016904865.1 Pissodes strobi
TTTAAAATATTGTTTTAGGTCAAAAGTTTATGTATAACGCAAGACAGTTGCAGAATAGTATTGGGCTGCTCTGATAAGAAGGTGTACATTTATGACATTCACTCAGCAAAATTAATAAAGACGTTAGCAGGGCAAAATGGAGAAGTAAGCTCTGTGAAAGTTACAGATAGAGATGATTTCCTGCTTACGGCAGGTAAGTAGAGCACCGCAACTGCATTAACTAGATATAATTCAGAGTAATATAACGGTCAGAAAACGACGGTATAGGGTTTATCTACTAATTAAAACTAATCGCCTAGCATTCTAAAATAAAATTATAAATTTAATTCGCCATTTTTGCTATTTGCATTATTTTCCAGTAATCATTCTGCCAAAAAGTATTAATTCAATTTAAAAATAAAGGTACACATAAGAATGATATCATCATATTATATTGATAATGTTACATAATCTTATCTCGAATTAATTCCGATTAAAATGCTGTAATTTACATCCGCGTCTCGTTGCAATAATTTAACGGTCTCTTTCGGCAATATCCTTTTATTTCAGTGTCTTCTGAAAAGGCATTGCTTGACTTAAACAGAGGTAAATATTTAGTATTAAGGGGTTTCAGGAGCTTGGACTCCAATTTTGCTTCAAGAACGTGTTTGTTATTAGCATTAAACAAGTCTACGATTTGCTCAGTTTGATTACATGATTCCCTACCTTTATAGAATGCATATCTTGTGTGGGTGTAGTGGATGCTAATTCCGAGGCAGCCTATCCTTATTTGTTGACCAGACTCCTAGACGGGTTTCGGATTTTAACTTTCCTAGGCGAAACGGGGTTCATTAGATCTTTTTAAGTGTACAAAGGAGACAGAAGCGATCATGAAAACAATCTCGTGATAAGTCGTTTTAGGACAATTGTCTTGGTCTGTTTTGCCTACTTCATGGTGGAAGTTATTTGTGAAGATACATCACCAGAAATGCCATATTATATCGGTTTTGTTTGATTTTCTATAACATAGCTTTCATTTCGTAAAATCCTTCTCAGGGCTTGTATCGGAAATCATATTAATTGACACCTTGGTTTGACATTTTGCCTTACACCTATCGTGGGAAGAGCATTTTGTAGACACTATCGGTCGACCAGCTAATGATGTGTGTTCCGAACTACGATGTCTGTCTTATAAATATTTGTTTTTGGATTAGCTTGGGTTGGGCTAGCTTGTTGTGGATTAAAACTAAGATCACAAAACATTAGTGGTTTGGCCCTCGGATGTCGTAATAGTCCTTACATCACATAAGATTTGTCAAATCGTGATCTTATGCAATTGCTTCAAATATTGTACAGAATTGGTTAGTTTAAATTTTGGAAGAGAATATGGGGTGAAGCTTGCGCGTAACCATCTTTATATCCTTTCCATCAATAGAAATCGAACGAGGGACACTCTTCAAAAGTCGACCATTGTGACTAGTATTGCAGGGTCGTAGTAACGCCTTTTTTGAAATAACCTTGTGTGGATCTTCTAACGGACCCATTTTTTGAGTCTCAGGGGGTATCTTGTGGTATGTATCTTGTGTTATTACCTTTGGCGTTTTATTGGTTAAGTGTCTAAGCCCAATAAAATAACTGGGATTCTTCAATGTGGTCGTTTGATTTTTTTAAACGTTGCCATATTTTGATTTCGCGTAGATGGTTGCTAATTTCTCTCTAATTTTCGTGCAGGAATTCTGTATCATCCTTTTGAGGCAGCCTAGCTCATCAGCGCCAGCGCTAGGAAATTTAAGAAAAACTTAACAAGAAAAACATGGATTTTTTTTGTGTTTTATTCTCTGTATGTAAATGTTCTTTTCTTTCAATTTTAAACAAAGATCTCGAATATGTTGATATCTTACAGGTTTTTTTTATTGCACGAAGATTGCGTCTTCCACCAGAGAAGCCGATTGTGTTCCTGGGTTGTATAGAGATCGAATTGACCATCTTCTGTTAAGGAAGTCACTCGTGTTCATTCGTTGCGTACGTTTCCTTCTGGGGCTCATCTGGAGAGATGCAAGTGATTTTTCATCGATCAGCTAAGCAGATCAATTTCTGAAATCAGATTAATAAATTTTGTTTTCCATAAATTTTAATTGTCGATTAATTTATACAGCGTTACGGTTACAGTATACTTTTTTCTTTTGCACAGATTAAGTAAATCACATTTCTCGGAGCGGGCCAACTTCAGACATGTTATTTTGCCGTTGCTTTTTAATACCTTAACATTGATTATTTTCACTTTAACTTAAGGTAAGTTTAAAAATTTTCATTATCGCAACTAACTATGTGAATAACCAGCTAGCTATGTGAATAATCGATATCACGGTTGCTTGATCGTACTGTAACTAGAATATTGCTAGTTGGTATTATGTTCTAGTGAACTCAAGAAGTGTGTGTGTTTTATTTGTGTTGTTTAGGAACTAATTAATTATCGTTTTTTTCAGTATATTGCTACTTATTCAATTAATTGCAGTTAAAATACTGTAATTTACTTCCGGCCTCATTGCAACTATTTGGTATCGTCTGTTTCGGCAATATCCTTTTATTTGAAAGTCTTCCAGAAAAGCACACATGTGATTGCCTTAAATAAAAGTAAATATTTAGTATCAGGGGTTCTCAGGAACTTGAACTGCAATTTTAGTTTGAGAACGTTTTTGTTAATACCAAATATTAAGCTAGTATAGGATTTTTGCTTATTTGGCCTCATTCTCTACTTTTATTAAATGCGTTTCTTGTGTGAGTGGAGTGAATTTTAATTCCGACGCATCTTATATTTATTTGTTGACCAGACCCCTAGACGGGTTTGTTTATTAACTTTCCAGAAGAAACAAGGTTGATTAGAACTTTTTAGTGTAAAAACGAGATGAAAACAATCATGAGAACAATCTCGCGATAAATCATTTCGGACAATTACCTTACTCTGTTTTGAAATTGCTACTTCATGGTGGAAGTTATTTGTGAAGATACATCACCAGAAATGTCACATTATTTCGATTTTGTTTGATTTTCTATAATATAGCTTTCATTTCGTAAAATCCTTCTCATGTCTTGTTTGTGTTAGTCACATCCATTGACAACTAGGTTTGACGTTGCCTTCCGCCTGTCGTAGAAAGCAAATTTTGGCGTCACTATCGGTCAGCTAGCTAGTGATGTGTGTTCCGAACTACGATCTCTGCTTTTTAAATATTTGTGTTTGGATTCATTTGGGTTGGGTTAGCTTGGTGTGGATTAATACTAAAATCATTAAAATGGATGGTTAGGCTCTCGGATGTCGTAATACTTCGTGGAAAAACTTTGACTGGATTTTTAGTAGCCATGTCACGTAGATAGTGAGTAGGTACAAAAGTTAATAAGCAAACATCTTGTAGTGAAATAATGAAAAATTAATTAAGTACCTACCATATTTGTGGCCAGGTAGTTTCCTCACGTTAAGTAAAATTTTCCAGGTCGTCATCTAGGCGATTGTTTCAAATATTGTGCAAAATTGGTTAGTTTAAATTTTGGAATAGAATATCAAGTGAAGCTTGCGCGTAGCCACTTTCCTATCCTTTCAACCAATAGAAATCGATCGAGTAACACTCTTCAAAAGACGACCATTGTGACTAACAGTGCGGTGTCGTAGTAGAACTTTTTTTTTTAAATAAACTTGTGAGGATCTTTTGCCGGACTCATTTTTGAGTCTCAGGCGGTATCTTGTCTTATTACCTTTGGTGTTTTATTGGTTTAGTGCCTAAGTTTAGTATGATAACTTTGATTTTTCACAATCGTCGTGAGTGAATGAGTGGCATTTTGGCTTTTTTAAGCGTCGCCTTTTTTTGATTCTTCATGGATGGTTGTTAATTTATCTTTAATTTTCCATGCAGGAATTCCGTCTTATCCATCCATTAAGGCAACCTAGCTAATCAGCAAATTTTAGATAAACCTTTTCACAGGGAAAGTATTGGTTTTATTCTTGTGTTTTATTTTCTCTGTCTGTAAATGTTCCTTGCTTTGAGTTGTAAGCAAAGATCTCGAATATGGTGATGTCTTGCAGGTTTTTTGTATTTCACGAAGAATGCTTCTTCCAGCAGAGAAGCCGATTGTGTTCCTCGGTTGTTTAGAGGTCAAACTGACCTTCTTCTGTTAAGGAAGTCACTCGTGTTTAGTCGTTGTGTATGTTACCTTCTGGGAGTTGCCTGGAGGGGCTACACGCGAGTTCTAATCGATCAGTTCAGAAGATCAGTTCGTGAAATCACATAAGCAAATTTTAGTTCCCATAAATTTTCTTTGTTGACAGCCTTTAAATCTTTACTTTTTTCTTTTGCAAAAATTAAGTAAAGCGCATTTCTCTGAGCATGCCTTGCATGCATGTTTTTTTCTTAATACCTTAACATTGTTTTTTTTTTTACTTTAACTTAAGGCAAGTTCAAAGAATTTCATTATCACAACTGGCTATTTGAATAACGACCTAGACTACATCTTTTCGATTTCACGGTTATTTGAACGTACAGGGTTATTCATTATAAATGGACACCCCCCTTAACTTGGTTATTTTCAAAGATAGAGAGATAGTTTTTTTATCGTCTTGTAGGTAACCATTTAATGTTTTTATTAGTAATTAAAATATTATACAGGGTAGCCCATAAGCAAACGCCAATATGAAGTTAATTTTTTTTAAATGGAACACCCTGTATATTATTGAATTTTTGGATTCTACTTAAAATTCAAGGCATATTTTCTGTACGATGTTATACCTCTAGAGTTAGTAGTTTCACAGCTAAAAACGATTGAAAATCGATACTTTGACTACTTTTTACCTTGGTAGGAAGAAGGCCATTAAAAACGGAGTAAAATGAATTTTACATTCTTATCTTAACTTTTCAAGAGCAATCTGATGGTACTAACTGGCAGGCGGTACCATGGGTACCAAATCTGGTACCTTAGTAGATACCATCACTTAGCACCATCAGATAGCTCTTGAAAAGTTAAGATAGGAGTGTGAAGTTCATTTTACTCCATCTCTAATGATCTTCTTGTTACCAAGGTGAAAAGTAGCCAAAGTACCGGTTTTCAACTGTTTATAGCTGCAAAACTTCTAACTCTAGAGGTACAACATCATACATAAAATATGCTTAGAATTTTAAGTAAAATCCAAAAATGCAATAATATACAGGGAGTTCCATTTAAAAAAATATATCTTTATATTGGCGTTTGCTTATGGGACCCCTATATAATACTTTCATTAATAATAAAAAAACTAAGATGATTCAATAAAAAAATTAGATGTCTATCTTCAAAAATAATCAAGTTAAGGGAGGTGTCCATTTATAATGAATAACCCTGTATCAAAGTATATGTAAACTAGTAGCTCCACTCCACAAAATATTTTCTGCCAGCCGCCGAAAATCCGCAGATTGTTGGCAGCATGTGGAGCGTTTTAGTTTAATCAGTCGTTCGTATGTAGGCAGAGTGTTCAGAACAGAGTCGGATTTGTGAAAATTCCTAATTTTATTTCTATTTTAATATTTTATTCGGACTTCGGTGGAAATATATACGAAGCAATGAAAAATACAAAGGCAAATAGGAAAATTCTATAGTCGGATTAGTGAATAGATATGTTAATAAAATTAGTGAAGGAGGCGACAAGACCGGAAAAATCGTCTAGGAGTCAGATTTTTTTTATAAGTACATATTATATAACGATAATGGAATGCTTTATAAATATTAAATATATTTTGGCCCTGTGAAACTGACCCAAAGTTTAATCCACGACTAACACAAACTAACCAAATCTACTAAAATGGATTATAACGTATCAGAACCGCTTCAAATGACTAAAATAAGTTGAGAATAAGTGAAGCTAACCGAAAGTTAAATCGACGACTAACCCATACTAACCAAATCTATCAAAATTGTTTATAACGTATCAGAACCGGTTCAAATAACTAAAATAAGTTGAGACTAAGTGAAACTAACCCAAAGTTGATTCGACGACAAACTCACTAACCAAATCTATTAAAATTGATTATAACTTATCGGAACCGGTTCAAATAACTAAAATAAGTTGAGACTAAGTGAAACTAGCCGAAAGTTGTTTGGACGACTAACCCAAACTAACCCAAAGTTGATCCGACGACTAACCCAACCTAACTAAATTTATTAAAATTGATTATCAGGTATCGGAACCGGTTCAAATAACTAAAATAAGTTGAGACTAAATGAAACTAGACGAAAGTTGTTTGGATGACTAAAACAAATTAACCAAATCCATTAAAATTGATTATAACGTATCAGAACCGATTTAAATGATTAAAATAAGTTCAGACAAAGTGAAACTAATCAAAAGTTGAATCGACGATTAACCCAAACTAACCAAATCTATTGAAATAGATTATAACGTATCGGAACCGCTTTAAATGACTAAAATAAGTTGAGAATAAGTGAAAGTAAGCGAAAGTTGAATCGACGACTAACCCAAGCTAACCACATCTATTAGAATCGATAATGACGTCGGTATTGTAACCGTTTCAAATGGCTAAAATAAGTTGAGAATAAGTGAAACTAACCGACAGTTAATTGAACACTAACCCAAACTAACCAAATCTATTAAAATTGATTATAACGTATCGAAACTGCTTCAAATGGCTAAAATAAGTTGAGAATAAGTGAAGCTAACCGAAAGTTGATTGGACTACTAACCCAAACTAACCAAATCTATTAAAATTGAATATAACATAACGGAATCGGTTCAAATGATTAAAATAAGTTGAGACTATGTGGAACTAACCGAAAGTTCAATCAACGACTAACCCAAACTAACCAAATGTAATAAAATCAATATAACGTATCGGAACTGCTTTTTATGACTAGCATAAGTTGAGAATAACTGACACCAACCGACAGTTGAATCGCCGACTAACCCAAACTATCCAAATCTATTCAGATGACTAAAAGAAGAAGAAGAAGACTAAAAGAAGTTGAAACTAAGTGAAACTAACCGAACGTTGATTGGACGACTAACCCAAACTAACCAAATCTATTAAAATTGATTATAACGTATCGGAACAGGTTCAAATGACTAAAATAAGTTGAAACTAAGTGAAGCTAGATGAAAGATGCTTGTAGTCGCCCCCAAACTAACCGAAACTAACCAAGTTTATTATAACGTATCGGAACCGCTATAGATAACTAAAATAAGTTGAGAATAAGTGAAACTAACCAAAAGATGAATCAACGACTAACCCAAACGAAACAAACCTATTAAAATAGATTATAACGTATCGGAACTGGTTCAAATGACTAAAATAAATTGAAACTAAGTGAAGCTAGTCGAAAGTTGATTGTAGTCGTCCCCAAACTAACCCAAACTAACCAAATTTATTGAAATTGATTATAACGTATCGGAACCGGTTCAAATGACTAAAATAAATTGAAACTATGTGAAGCTAATCGAAAGTTGATTGGACTACTAACCAAATCTATTAGGGTTTATTATAACGTATCGGAACCGCTTTAAATAACTAAAATAAGTTGAAAATAAGCGAAAGTAACCGAAAGATGAATCAACAACTAACCCAAGCTAACCAAACCTATTAAAATTGATTATAACGTATCCGAACCGGTTCAAATGACTAAAATAAGTTGAACCTACGTGAAGTTTAACGCCAGTTGATTGGATGACTAATCCAAAGTAACCAAATCTATTAAAATTGTTTATAACGTATCGGAACCGGTTCAAATATCTAAAGTAAGTTAAGGCTAAGAGAAACTAACCGAAAGTTGATTTGGTGACTAACCGAACTAATAGCATCTATTAAAATTGATTATAACGTCTTAGAACCGGTTCAAATGATTGAAATATGTTGAGACTAAGTGAAACTAACCGAAAGTTGAATCGACGATTAACCCGAACTAACAAACCTAATCCGGTTAGTCGTTCAATCAACTTTTGGTTAATTGCACTTGGTGTCAACCTATTTTATTCATTAGAACCGGTTCAGATATTTTATAATCAATTTTAGTAGATTTGGTTACTTTGGTCTAGTCGCCGATTCAACTTTCGGATAGTTTCACTTTTTCTCAACTTATTTCAATCATATAAAGCGGTTCCAATATGTTATAATCAATATTAATAGATTTGGTTACTTTGGGTTAGTCGTCGATCCAACTTTGGGTTAGTTTCACTTATTCTTAAGTTATTTTAGTCATTTAATGCGGTTCCGATACATTATAATCAATTTTAATAGATTTGGTTAGTTTAGGTTAGTCCTCGATTCAACTTTCGGTTTGTTTCACTTAGTCTTAACTATTTCAATCAGTTGAACCGATTCCGATGCGTTATACACAATTTTAATAGATTTGGTTAGTTTGGGTTAGTTGTCGATTCAACTTTCGTTTAGTTTCACTTATTCCCAACTTATTTTAGTCATTTAATGCGGTTCCGATACGTTATAAATAATTTTAATAGATTTTTTTAGTTCCAGTTAGGTTTCCAATAAACTTTCGGTTAGTTTCACTTAGTCTTAAATTCTTTTAGTCATCCGACACGTTATAATCAATTTTGATAGATTTGGTTAGGTTGGGTTAGTAGTTCAATCAACTCTCGGTTAGCTACACTTATTCTTAACTTATTTTAGTCATTTCAAGCTTTTCAGAATACATTAAAATCAATTTTAACAGATTTGGCTATTTTGGGTTATTCGTCAACAACTTTCGGTTAGTTTCATTTAGTCTCAACTTATTTTAATTATTTGAATCTGTTCCGATACGTTATAATCAATTTTAATAGATTTGGCTAGTTTGGGTTAGTCCTCCAATCAACTTTCGGTTAGTTTCAGTTAGTATCAACTTATTTTAGTAATTTGAATACGTTATGATAATTTTAATAGATCTTGTTAGTTTAGGTTAATCGTCGAATCAAGTTTTGGTTAGTTTCACTTAGTCTCAACTTATTCTAGTCATTTGAACCGGTGCCGGTGCCGATATGGTACAATCAATTTTGATAGATTTGTTAGTTTTGGTTAGGCGTCCAATCAACGATACGAAAATGCCGCAACGCGAGACGAAAACATAAACCATGTCATAACCTGGCCTTGAAAAATCACTTTCATGAAACCAAAGAAGTGTAGTAAAAATGAGATTCCGAAGTATTATATTATTATATATTTTTAAATAAATTTTAGGTAATTCCACTATTATTGATATCTTTTAAACGGTCAAAGCTACAAAGTTGATTAAATTAGAAAGTTGCCATTATTGATGCCTTTTCAAGATCAATTTGCAGCGTTGTTAAATTCTTGTTAGATTCTGAAATAGCAACGTGGTATCACCTAAAAATGACAAACGTATAGCAATTTTTTTCTCAATTTCCTTCTATGAAAATATTTTTACAACTTTGCTCAGTTTCACTTGATTTTTCAACCGGCCGGCATTCAGTAGGTCTTTCGGTACGAGTCCATACAATCTCCTGAATACATCTCTGACTAGAGAAAGCCACGCGAATCAATCGGACACTTACGCAGCGCATCGGTTATCTCCAGTTGTCACTTGATATAAAAGAATGTGTCTGAATTACATCAAAGGATTTACCGCTGAGTGAACTTACTAGTTTACATATACTTTGCCTGTACTATTATAACTATAATATATTTAGTTCCTATTACGTTCTAGTGGACTAAGTGGATTAAGTCCGTCACTAATAGGAAAAGTCTCCTCTTCATTTTCATTTTTGTTGGAGTGTTTCAACAAGTTGTTATGTACAGGGTGGCCAAATAAGCGTGCAAGGTACTGTATCTCGGAAACTATTTATTGTAGAGATCTGCGGTAAAAAAATATATAACTAAAGTAGCGAAAAAAAAATCCTGGAAATTAATTTCAGCTTTCGCAGATGGCCGCTAGAGGGCGTAACCGCCATCTTGAATTTAAAAAAGTGGTGGTTTTCGGAATTTTGCCTTATCAAAATAACAAAAAAAATACAAGCATTTTCAAGCTGAGATAAATTCGAGTTTTTTTAACGCATTTCAACCGACTTGGTGTCGTTGAAAAGAGCTTTTCTTGGGCAACTAAACCTACCTTATTTGTGGTGATTGTAATTTGCTATGTCGCCACTAGAGGGCATTTTTCGATATTACGACAGAAATTGCGAAATTTCTAAAAAAAATTAAATCTATTGGTACTAGTTTTTTTTCCATGAAAAAAATAGCAAAATGATGCCCAAACAAGCTAGTGAAAACCGCGCCTCGATATCTTGTTCCTAACCTAAAATATTGTCAAAAGAAAATTTGACCATAAAATCAGTTTTTTACATTTTTTCTCCAAAGTGTGTTAGTTGTTTTTTATGGGTAACTAGACTGCCATAAAACTAGAAACCATAAAAAAATATAAACAGCTTGAATCGTCATCAATATAGCAATTTTAGGCTGTAACTTTTAATAAAAAAGGCACAATTTATGCTTAGGCGTATATTAACAATAATATAGGTACGAGTGAGTAAGTAGGTATATAATAAGTATAAGGCCATGGATCAAGATCAAGGACGTTGGAGTCTTAATGTGTGGTGTTGCATTCTGGGAGGTAACATTATTGGACCATATTTCTTCGATCTATCACTAAATGGTAACATGTTTCTAGATTTTTTGGTCACCCAATTACCGATTTTGTTAGAAAATGTGCCACTGGAAATACGGCAAAATTTGCTCTTGCAATTAGACGGTTGTTCAGCAATTTTAGATATAAATGTGCGAGAACATCTAAACGCAGTATTTAAACAGCGATGGATTGGAAGAAGAAGTCTATTTCCATGGCCACCCAGATCCCAAGACTTAACCTGTTTAGATTGCTATTTATGGGGCCAGTTAAAGGATAATGTATTTCAAACTCAAACTACAACTAGGCAAGACACGGAATACAGCATTCGAAATCCAATTCGCAATCTACCATGAGCCGAAATTGAAGCTGCAGTTTTTTCCACGCGGGAGGCTCCATCAATGCATAGAACGTGATGGACACCAACTTGAGCATTTAAGGAGGCATTAAAAAACTTTTTTCAGAACCACGTCTTACATAAAAAAATAAAATTTCGTAAAAATATGAAAAAAGTTATCGAATTCGAAACCCACTGAGTTTCTAGTAAAATTTTCTTCTGCCGTTATTTTAGGTTAGGAACAAGATATTGAGGCGAGGTTTTCACTAGCTTGTTTGGGCGTCATTTTGCTATTTTTTATGAAGAGAAAAACTGATACCAATAGATTTTATTGTTTTTAGGAATTTCGCAATTTCTGTCGTAATATCCAAAAATGCCTTCTAGTGGCGACATAGCAAATTACAATCACCATAAATAAAGTAGCTTTTGTTGCAAAGAGAAATTCTTTTTTTACAGTTAAATTTGACGTTTCTTTCCAAAGGTGTGTACAGACCTGACGCGACGCGCGCGCGACACGCACGCGACATTCCAAATTTCCTAAGTGTGGACGGGGCGCGCGCGCGGCGCTAGCGCCGCCTGTCCGAGGCGCATCGCTACCCGTCTGCTGTCGGTTTTTCGACGGCAGATCAAAGAAAGAGCGAGGCGCAGTGTGAACGGGTAGTAGTAGGAGCGTAGCAATCTCGCGAGAATCAGTGAAGAAGTGCAATAGAACTTAGTCGCGTGGCGCGCGCGTCTCTCTACATGGCTCACAGCAGGCGCGCGAGAAAACTGTGCGCGTCGCGTTCGCGTAGCAGGCGCGCGGTCGGCGCGACGCGTGCGTGTCGCGCGCTCGTCTCGTCAGGTCTGTACGCACCTTAATATTGTTATTAGACATTTGTTTTATCTTCCATGGCCTGCTACTTATTATATACGTACCTACTCGTACCTATATTGTAGTTAATATGCGCCTAAGCATTAATGGTGTGTTTTTTATTAAAAGTTACAACCTAAAATTGCTATATTGATGACGATTCAAGCTGTTTATATTTTTTTGCAGTTCCTAGTTTTGAAATAGAAATTTAAGTTAGCTATAAAAAACAACCAACAAACTTGGAGAAAAAAATTAAAAAACTGATTTTATAGTAAAATTTTCTTTTGCCGATATTTTAGGTTGAGAACAAAATATTGAGGCGCGGATTTCACTAGCTTTATTGGGCATCATTTTGTTTTTTTTTTCATAAAAAAAAAAACTAGTATCAACATCGAAAATGCCCTCTAGTGGCGACATAGCAAATTACACAAATAAGGTAGGTTTTGTTGTCCAAGAAAAGCTCTTCTCAACGACACCAAGTCGGCTGAAATCCGTTCAGCCGTTTTGAAGTTACAGATGTTTATTTACAAAAATATTTGAAAATTTTTTTTACCGCAAGTCCCTACAATGAGTAGTTTCTGAGATACAGTAACATGCACTCTTATTTGGCCACCCTGTACATTATTAGGTTTATTTGTATCTTTAAAAGAACGTTCGAAGTTTTTTTAAAGAGTTAAATGGGCGCATTTTACGTAGAATTACGAAACATAAGTTTAATAAGTTAAATATTTGACGAAGTGGTGCATATTTGTTTGCCGATTTTCTGCTTCTCTTTTAGTTTTGTCGTCAAATCTAACAATTTTGCAATATAAGAAACTCAGCTAAATTTGATGATTCAACTTAGTGTCATCATTGGCACCCATCACTGGGTTCTTCACATGGTTGTAACACAATAATGTCTATAATTTATGTAGTAAAAAACTTACTGAATTATTGAAAACTATTCTCAATTGTGCCGTCCGCCCATAAAGTTGTCTCCTCACGAGATATATTTAGACCTGATCTACGACCACATATGATGAATGGGCTAGGTAATTTCGTCCAGTTTCCGACTTGTAAATATGAGTATTTACGTCTGTTACATCCTCACTTGAATCATCCTCCTTTTTAAATTGTTGGAAGATAATAATATTATATCTTCTATCTCACTTACAACATAGCCTTTATCATCACCTGCATTATAAGATCCTTTACACAAATAGTGCACTATATAAAAATCGGCCTTTCCCATTGGTCGATCCGCATGGCCCTCCGCTCGTTTCGCTCGCTACGGGGGCTCAAGAAAAAAACTAACCAGGTGCTAACCCAATCTAACCCAAGACATACCCAAAATCAAGAAAAACCGCTGTTTAGAAACATAATCTTAAAAAAAAATAAAAAAAGCAACGGGGTTCGAACCCGCGTTTTCCAAGTGAGACCCAACGATCTACACCTCTACACCACAAGAGCTCTTGATAGAAATTGATTGCATCACGCAGACATATCGTAATACGAGATGGATCGACCAATAGGAGAGGTCGAATTTTACATAGTGCACTATTTGTGTAAAGGATCTTTAAAGGCTCATCACCTGACACAGGTCACTCGCTGCCTAACACAATTTCACAAACAAACACACTATAAACAGATATAAAACTGAAGCTCTTAAAGTGAGTAACAAAGTTAGCGCATCTTAGAATTACAGTTGCGTTTGTCAGTTTCATATAGCGCAAGAAGAAGTCAAACAGTAAACGTTTGTACGATCGGGCTAATAAATATATCACATATTTGCGACGTTGTCACTTAGACAAAATTACGTTATTTTATTTATACCAGGGTGGACCAAGAGAAGTTATTTTATGTCCACTCCATAACTATGGTGACTAAATAAAATGTAAATAGGATATTTCTTAACAAATATAGGTATTGCTGTATGGATAATTTATATTGTATAAACAATGTCTATGAATTACAGGTTCTAAAATTATCATAAATAGCGACACAAAAAAGTGTAACCATTTTTCACTCCCCCTCCCCTAATACTTCTAGGGTTAAGTGATATATTCACATTAATAAAGTAATGCCTACCAATACTAATATAATTGTTTATATATCCAGTACACAACAGCAATATTAATTTTTAATGGTTCATGTATTCTAAAAGAGCAAAAATACGTTACTGTTATTTCCAGTCATTACTTTTTACTTTGTACGCTCTTAAATTTAATGCATCGACATTAAAACGCGAAACCGAGCTTACTGGCGCCCGTACTCTTAAATTGTAAATAATATAAAAGCTTCCTAAATAGTAATAATATAAGCAGATTGTCCGGCAAAGTTATAAACATTCGAGAAAGCGTTTAATCTTTTGCATGTTTAGAGTAATCAACATTTCAAGCAGACAGTACTTCCATTCAATAAAACGTTATAATTAGCTTAAGAAAAGAAACACTCTAGAGTATTGCAAAGGGTAATTGATTTGCAAGAGATGTTTAGAATACTTTCAAGTTATACCGAATATTGATTGAGAAGCTTTTTACTCAAACTTCAGAAATAATTATCGAAGGACAAAGCAAGCTTTCCAGTTTAAAGCATTCTTTTCAGCTGTGGTTTTAAAGCCTGCCTTTTATTTTAAAAGAAATCGTTTATTTCCTTTGTATGGAGAATATTAAGAATACCTTACGCGTGTTATTAAATTTAATAACATTAAAATGTAGTAATAATAATAATACTATAAGAGAATAAACTTGAATGAAACGAAGACAGATGCCATACTATTTTACCAGTCAAACATCTTATAAGACTGTTTTCTTGCTATTTCTACAAAGTTTATATTAGTACTTACAGGAAATTTGAAAGCATACTAAGAGCTTTCTACGGAAAATTTAAACAAAAACATATAAATGGTAGCAAAGTTAATCAGCATCAAGTTTTTTTGTAAAGCGATGAAGTAAGTGTAAGGAAAGGTGTAGTGCGAGCTTCGGAGCAAAAGTCTCTGGCCGCTCTTTTGATTTACTATGTCTATTACATAACGCGTGTAAACTAGGCTTCAAAGCTTCACTCGCGAAATTTAATGATGATGTAACATAAACACGATTGAACAATTTTATAAAGAGATTAAAGTGTTTGTGCTTTTTCCGCTCTAATGTGATAAAAACAGTGAACAGAAATTAAATTTATTTCTGCGCAATTGAATTAGTGTCTCGCTGTTAAACATAAATACAAAACTTTATTTGGCTTTTTCGCAATTCTGGAATACTGAAACAATTCGCATATTCAATGCCGGATAAAGCAATGTATAAAAAAATTAAGCATACGATGATGTTGATGGATTAAATTATTATCTAATCTGATAGTATTTAAAGTTTGCATCTATTTTATTCTAAATTTGTATTATTAAAAGAAGAGTGTTACATAGATGCATCGGTTCCCAGCAGCTTATTTAAAAAGGCATCGCTAAAACTATTTTGATATTATATTATTTTTAAAACAATGATAAAACCCTCTTACAATTCAAAAATTAAAGCTGTTTTAATCAAGTTTAAAGGGCGTCTTAACACCTAATATTAACCGTTTTAAGTGTATCATGAAACACTAATAAAACTTGCATGAAGCACAGTCTTAAAATCTCAATTTGCAGTTTTAAAACCCAATAAAACTATTTAGCAGATAAGAATTTCATAAAATCAATTTGTCTCCAAAGAAAGCTGTTTCACCCGCTCTAAAGACAGCTGTTTCAGCCATGTTTACAACGTGTCTTAAAACTTTGTATTATTCGTTTTACGTATATAATAAAGCATTTATAAAATTTACGCGACACGTTTTGTTCATATCTAAATTTGCAGTTTTAAAACCATTAGGTTTTAATGCTGTCTTTTGCATGCAGATCAGAATTTCATAATATCAATGTGCTCCAAAGAAAGCTATTTCAGAGAAGTTTAAAGCATGTTTTAAACTTAATATCAACCGTTTTAAGTGTATCTTTAAAAAAATTATAAAACTTGCATAAAGCATGACCTTAAAATCTAAATATGCAGTTTTAAATCCAATAGGTTTATGTTTTTTAGCATTTAATAAAAGTATTTAAAGGGAAGATCAAAATTTCATAAACACAACAGAAATATTTATTAAATGACCGCTTTCGCTATTTTCTGATCTTAAGACAGTGTTGAAACTATTTAGGTCCAGTTGTATAGGTTAAAGCTAATTCTAAAACTA
>MU183355.1:158291-207732 GCA_016904865.1 Pissodes strobi
TTTGACATATGTAGTACCTGTCAAAAATGTTAAATTTGACTGTTTCGTTATTTATGAACCGATGTGAATGAAATTATTTAATTTGACTAGGAAAAATTTTAAAAAATAATTTTATGAAATTATTTAATTGTAACGAGGGAAAATTTCAAAATTTTTTTTTTATCATATAGTATCTGTTAAAAATGTAAAATTTGACAGTTTCGCTATTTATGAAACAAATTAGATTAGGAAAAATAAAAGGAAAATATTTTTTGTCGTAGTACCTATCTGTCAAAAATGTCAAATTTGACAATTTCGTTATTTATTAACGGATTTGAATAAGCTTTCAGATTAGATTAGGGGAAATGAAAGACAAATATTTTTTGACAAAGTATGTATGTATGTCACAAATGTCAAATTTGACAGTTTCGTTATTTATGAACCGATTTGAATGAAAGTTTAGAATTAGATTGGGGAAAAGAAAAGAAAAATATTTTTTGTGACAGTATCTGTCAAAAATGTCTAGTTTGACAGTTTTGCTATTTATGAACCGATTTGAATGAAATCTTAGAATTAGATTAGGGAAATTAAAAGAAAAATAATTATTGACGTATTCTGTCAAAAATTTAAAATTATTATCTATTTATCGTTTAAAATTCTTGTTTACTGTTTAAATTTTTTTACATAGTATCTGTTAAAAATGTCAAATTTCACAGTTTCGCTATTTATGAACTGAATTAGAAAATATTTTTTGACGTAGTACCTACCTATCTGTCAAATATGTCAAATTTGACAATTTCGTTATTTTTTAACCGATTTGAATAAACTTTCAGATTAGATTAGGGGAAATGAGACAAATATCTTTTGACAAAGTATGTATGTATGTCACAAATGTCAAATTTGACAGTTTAGTTATTTATGAACCAATTTGAATAAAAGTTTAGAATTACATTAGGAAAAATAAAAGAAAAATATTTTTTGTAATAGTATCTGTCAAAAATGTCAAATTTGACAGTTTTGCTATTTATGAACCGATTTTAATGAAATCTTAGAATTAGATTAGGGAAAATAAAAGAAAAATAATTATTGACATAGTATATAAAATTTTACAGTTTCGCTATTTATCAATTTTTTAAATATTTGTTGACTATGTTTAAATTTTTTAACATAGTATCTGTTAAAAATTAGATTAGGGAAAATAAAACGAAAATATTTTTTCACGTAGTACCTACCTATCTGTCAAAAATGACAAATTTGACCATTTCGTTATTTATTAACCGATTTGAATAAACTTTCAGATTAGATTAGGGAAAATGAAAGACAAATATTTTTGACCAAGTATGTATGTATGTCACAAATGTCAAATCAGTTTCGTTATGTATGAACCGATTTGAATGAAAGTTTAGAATTAGATTAGGGAAAATAAAAGAAAAATATTTTTTGTGATAGTATCTGTCAAAAATGTCAAATTTGACAGTTTTGCTATTTATGAACCGATTTGAACGAAATCTTATAATTGGATTAGGGAAAATATAAGGAAAATAATTACTGAAATTGATTTATAGCGGCATCCAGACATTAACCAATAATTAGAATGTGGGTACTTCCGCCTAGTAATCTAGGCGGGAGTACCCACATTCTAATTATTGGTTAAAGTCTGGATGTCACTATAAATCAACAGATTTTGACGACAGGCACTCAGTAGCGTAGTTATATACGAGCTTTTGGCTTTAGTAATCAATCTCTTATTTATTTGCTGTTTTAATTTAAACTGATTTTAAAAATATTATACACTTTTTTTATGTAACATTATCATTGGGTGTCACTTCGGGTGACATGATCTCAATCCCGCAAAATCATAAAATAATAGTAATTAATTTGTTATATTGTGACAGATGTAAATCATAAGTTTTTAAATTTAAAAATTGGGTCAGGCATTTTCAATACATAGGATGCTTGCATAAGGCGTGAGATCCGTGAATTTTTTTGATGGAACATCCTATATTTGATTAAATTTTCGATTTCTGCTTCAGATTCTCAATACTTTTTATTAAGAGCACTTTTTCGAAATTTAAGAGTTTTTGAGAAAACCATGGTCTTAGGTCGATAATTTAACGTATTCCAATGAAATACAATAAAAAATTTATTTAAACGTTAATAAAACTAAATGAGATATTTAAAACGATGTCCGTTTACTTCCTGACAGTAAGACAAATGCTGGTAAAACGATTAAAACATTCATAAGAATGTCAATTTTCTCGATTCTTCTATATTCACTTTCTATCCTTAGCTTTAAATCATCGAGGTTCTTTGGCTTGGTTTTGAAAATCACATTTTTGAGGTGGCCTCGCAAAGGGTATTCGAGAGGCGACAAATCCGAAGACGGAGCTGCCCACTCGATTCTACCACTACGGCCAATCCATCTTTCAAAAACATCCAGATACGTTTTGAGCATAATATGGTGGGGCGCTATTCTGCTGAAACAGAATTTCATCATTTGGCGCTTCGTTATGACTGAAAAATCTCGTTCAAATAATCAATACAATCGATAAAATAAAGTAACAGCTTAGTAACGATTATTGGAAATAGCTGTGTAGCAGCTGGGATAATTTCGTGTCTTGATAGATCCAAATATCTTTCATCATTTAATGCCTCTTGCATGAAGAAGAGACCAATATTTTTCGGCCTATTTTACCAGCCCAAACATTTTCCTTTTGAGGAAGTGGAATATGATTTTTGCGTATCCAATGAACATTTTGCCTAAAAACTTTCTCATTAAAAAGAAAGGTTCATTCGTCAAAGATAACTATTCGGTGGATAAAATTTGAATTCGCGTTACAAGATTCCACCAAGGTTTCGCAAAACTCCAATCGCCTATCGTAATCATCTTGGGGAATTCTTACACCAGTGTTATTTTGTATCGATAAAACTTTTCGGTTGGTCTTCAGAAGACGGTCTACAGACATATGTGAAATATTGTTTCCTCTTCTTAGTGTTCTGGTGAAAGATAGGGATTTTTCTCTAAACTCAGTTCGCAGAAAAAGACGAAACGCAAATCCGTGCACATTGACAGACATCGTGTGCGACGCCATGACAATGGCTTAGCTTACGTGGGTGGTAGATGACATGACGTAAATGACAGATGCACGCCAGTTGGTATAAACCGCGCCGAATGTCACGTTCTAAAATTAAACTCTCTGTGTATCCCTGCTAAAGCATACTGGCACCGAATATTAACTCGTAGTTAATATTCGATGTCACTGGTATTGGTTGAAAATAATCCCAACTTTTGAATGTACAGGGTCTTTCCTCATATATTGACACCCCCTCTACAGCCGTTATTTGAAGAGTAATCAGAAAGTGGTAAATACAAAACTTCTAAGATTTTATCAATACTTTTATAATCCGCCTTCAGAAAAAAACAATTGACACTCGAAAATGTAAAAATTGTGCATCAATGTATTTTTTTTAAATAGAAGTTAATAGAATTGATCCACTTTGTGAAAGAGCATAATTTTGTAATTTAAAAAATATATAGTGTGTATAGCGTAAGTTCAGCCGTTTTTGATATACTACGCATTAAACATTGCGATAATTTTAACGAGTAAATCACAGTTGCCATGAATTTTGTTGACACGATTCTCATTTAAGTTTATGTCAGTGTGAAGTTTTAATCAATTAAGTCGAAAAAATGCCTTACACGGATGAAGAGAAATGCGATATTCTTCAAATATTTTATAAGAATAACAATAATGCGTCTGCATCGCGAACAGAATATCAACAATGTTGGACGGGCATTCTGCATTCCGGGAAAGAAGAGTTTTGAAACGAAAGAAGCGCAGCCGTTGGTAAAGAAGAAGAATTAAATATTTTGTTATATTTTCAAGGTATATAAATGATATTTTGTTTTTTAATTTAATAAATTATAACTAGTAATAGTTCTATTTTTAGAAAATCCAAATAGATCCACAGCTGCCGCAACTAAACATTTTCATAGATCGGCTAAGAAAATTCATTCTACCTTAAAAAAGTATCGGTATTATCAACAACAGGAATATATACGTGTGATGTTCTGTCAAGAAATGCTATTATTAAAAGAAGAAAATAACACTTTTTTCCGAAAAATATTATGGTCGGATGATTGCACGTTCAATACTGCAAGCCTTCATAATAGGAAAAACGTTCGATTTTGGGCGACCGATAACCCTAGAAATGTCAGAGAAATCAAATTTCAAGGGCGACGTTCTTTACATGTTTGGTGCAGCATCTTAAATAATAAAATAATAGGTCCAATTTTTTACAATGAATCATTGACTGGGGAACGATATCTCAGTAGGATGTTACAAACTGAAGTGGAAAATTAACTTGAAGACTTACCAGTGAGGCAATACAATAACATAATATGGCATCAGGATGAAGCCCCACCGCACAACGTTTTGCCTGTATTAAATTATCTCAATCAGAAATTTGGCTAAGTAGTAGTGGGCCGATTCGATGGCCACCGAATAGCCCAGACTGAACACTCCTTGATTCATTTCTCTGGGGATTTTTACAAAACAAAGTTTACGAAAGTCCAAGCGAAACCGATGAAGAACTACAAGCCAAAATTATACGTGCTATTAACGACATAAATGAAAATCACAGTCAGTTCATTATGAATAGTTTAAATAAAACTGAAACTGATTATATAAATTGCATTGATAGAAATGGTGGTCATATTGAACAGGTGTAAAAAGTAGTCAAAAAATTGTTAAAATAATTATAATAGATAGTTCATTTGTTTATTTATTTTGTTACAATCGTTCATAAATTAAAATTACTCAACAGAATTCATGGCAACTGTGATTTACTCGTTAAAATTATCGCAAAGTTTAATGCGTAGTATATCAAAAACTGCTGAACTTACCCTATACAAAGTATATATTTTTGAAATCACAAATTTATGCTCTTTCATAAAGGGTGTTCTATTTTAAAAAAATACATTTTCGAGTGTCAATTGTTTTTTTCTGAAGGCGGATTATAAAAATATAGATAAAATCTTAGAAGTTTTGTATTTACCACTTTCTGATTACTCTTCAAATAACGACTGTAGAGGGGTATCAATATATGAGGAAAGACCCTGTACCTGCAATTTAAAAGTGGACTTTCAATTAATGGTTTATTTGTAACTAATTAGTGATGCCGCTTTGTAATGAATATCTAGCTCAGTCGCTAATTGGTAAAGATAAGTAGAGCAAAAGTTAAATTATTTAGTTTATTTGAGGGTGTGAGTTAAGTTATTTCCCCTGTTGATTAAATTTTTATATGAAGGAACCCCTTGGGATAAATCAAAGAAATCAACTTAGAAACAAATTATATATTAACTATATGATTAAATTACAAGTTATGGTACCATGTACACTGCAGTTATTAATACAATTGAGATCAACATAATTAAAATTAGATTACAAATGCAATCAAATACAATTGATTACAGAAAATTTAATTTACAAATGTTACTTGAAATACGGTTTATAAATAAGCTTGTTATATGATGAAATTGATATTAACTTTATTATTAAAGATTAACAAATTTAATTGGTCTTCACAATCAATTTATTTGAATTTACCACTCCGTACCTATTTTTTCCGACTATCCTATAACCATGCAATGGGACCTTTACTAGAAACCTGCTTCTGCCTATTCCCAAGGTTAGCTGACTTGAGCTGATGTAGCTCTTCAAAAAGGTTGTCTTAGCGTACGGTTCTCCCTCTACAGGTCTGGCACTGCGACGTGGATAATAGAGGTTTCCTTCATCCAGCGGTATTTAAATGTAAAAAAAACGCCTTAGACCAGCGTATACTGCTAATAAAAATTAAACAGAAGGGTATCCTGTGGACCTCAGTTTGACATAAGAGGTTGAAAACTTGAAAATTTACTGGTTACAGCAGATATAATCAGAACTTAAATTATACTGTAAATAACTATGATTAAGTAACACTATAAATAATTACTGTTACTCAAGATATTTCCTTTCTTTACTTTTAGATATGAAATTCAAAGGAAATAATGATTGAAATTAGAAATTTAAAAGAAAATAATTATGAAACTTGTCCAACAGTGGCTCTCGGCAACTTCAAATAGAAAATAACTAGATTTTTATAAAAAAAAATAGAAACAACGAAGTACAACCTCTCTTAAACAAGTCCAATGACTCCAGATAAGTAATTGCTTTACTTAATCTATAAATATGGCCCTTGGCACATAAACAACAATTTGACGTAAATTACGTCTCAATTAATCAAAGATAGAGATAAGATAATTACTATCTCGCTTTGAGATGGGAACTTAGGTAAACGATAAAGAAAAAATAAACCAGGTAAATTAACAAACATGTGCTTAAACCTCTTTCATGTGCAATATAATGCCGGTACATCTTTGGTCAAACGTGACACGATAAGTGATAATAATTATAGTTTGATGTTACAAATAAACTGAAAGATTAATGAAATAAGCCTGAAAGAACTATGACCACCAATACTACTAAGGAAAATTCAGCGAAATTCTACTCAAATTCAATTAACTACCTTTTACGGGAATATATAAAATTCGCTTTGAGAATCTTCCAAGTAATACTGTTCAATTTAAATGAAAATATGTAAAATCACCACTAAACGATGAAATAATTTCGATTTCTATATATTTGGATTAAACCATTATCAAATTACACGATTTTGACCTACAAGATACGCAATTATCCACCAAAAGAACGGTATTCAAACCTAAAGGTCACCATAAAAAATTAAGATTGCTGAAATCGTCATACACTCGAAAGAGCAATATAAAAATGCTACATTCACGTTTTAGCCAAATATTAGTCAATGAATTGGAAACAATTATTACTATTGTATTTAAAACATAAAAAGATTATTGAAAAATATGCGGGATGAATAAAATATTTTGAGATCAGAAACTAATACCACTTACTGTGCCAACGTCTGCACACAAGATGATATGACCATCCTTTCAAAATGTGTACGTTCTACCTATTTTAATTTTCAACGCTTGGATTGGGCAATTTAAAACACGTGACAACCGTTGTAGGAAACCCGGCGTCACACTAAGGAGACATTCAACATACGCTGAATGTAGCAATCTATTGTAGATTACAGGCATTGAACATACTCTACGTTCTTCAATTACCTACTAACTATACTAGATAAGCCCGTTTCCTAACAGATGGCATTCCCACAATCAAGCGATCTGCACCGACACGAATCCATAAATTATAGATACAAATCTGCGTACCTGTTCTCCTTAAAGTTAATTGTGCAAAATATATCCATTCATAGGTAGGTGTCACTGCCGATCTTATACCGAGCATTGAAAACCATCGATAAATAGGTAGAATTTATGGAGCGGAATAGACTGATATTTGATAACATATATTCCGTTACATATTCAATTAATACATTTATGCACTTAATGCTAATTCTAATCTAATTAGATTTAATGTAGTACCAATACATCTAAAATGGATGAAATATTTTTTGAACAACGAGGTAGAAGCGAGACTTCATTGACAACATAATGGAAACTAGAGCTAATTGATGTTTTCATTCGTCGTTTTTCACGACCTTGCTGCGATTATATGTTTTATTTGGATTTTCTCTGGAAAGCTCTTAATAAACTTTCAAATTTCCTGAATGAAGATACTAGTAAATGCTAATATACCTTTGTCGGAGAAGTTATTATGACACAATAAAACATATATTAAAGTAACTTCGAAATGTATGGCTTTATTGTCCGGAGCTGTAGGCTATTTCGTGATATAAAATGTATTAAAATATGGTATATATCTTATGTAAGGAGCATTCTTGGGTATTGTTCGGTTATATGGGACCCATACTACAAAAATCAAAAATATGAAATAGAGAAAATAGAGAATAAATTTCTAAGGTAGGTTCACTACAAAGAAACAGGGCTGTATGAGTTCCATATAGCTAAGCAGGAGGTCATGATCTCCCTAAGCATCAAATTTTTGGATGTGCGCAGAAAATCTGCTCCTTTGGTATTTATTTATAAACTACTGCATAATTTAATTTATGAACCAAGTTTGTTGAGTTGTCTAAATTTTTATGTACCATCCTATAGGACACGAAGTCCATTAACATTATATGTTGACAATGCAAGAACAAATTATTACTACAATTCTCCTCTCATTGTAATGTGCAGGCTATGTAATGAAATTAGAGATGACTGTGAAATTTTTGCATTGGGTTTGGATGGATTGAAGAAAACAATTAATCATCTATTGGAGGATCTATGTAATTAGTATGGTTTCATATGTCTTGTCCTACTCCGTAAATGGATGTAAATCTGTGGAGTTTGTATGTAAATAAATAAATAAAAGTATATACAGTGCATAATAAACTATATTTATGATGTAAATGTTGATTTTGTTTTTCGCAGCAGTAGTTTACGAGTTATTTTTCGTTTGCAAAATAGATTTTTGGATGACAAAATTGCTACCCATTTCTCACATGGTGCTTTTGCCAACTACGCAGCTCCTTTGCGGCCTGCGCGTTCATTTGCGGGGCCGGATAACTTACATTAGCTAGGGGATTTGTCTTTCATATTTCAACTACTATTGCTAAATGTTGATAATAACTGACGAAACGTGGGGATAGATTAGTTTAGGTTTGAAAATAGGGAGAGTTTTCTTTACTATTATTGCGATTCTTAAATTCATAGTTTACCTTCTATTTTAACCATTGTCACCAAGTTTTTTGCTAATTTACAAAACAAAACTTCATGTTGTAGCTAGTTTTTTGTTGTTAGGGCATGAAACGTTATTGCTATACAAAACATCAAAAGCCTAACTTACTTTTCCGCTTCATTTTCCATCATTTCGATACTTGCAATTATGTGGCTGATTTAGCTAACACGACGCGATTTTTACGGGGCCAATATTGGAATAAATTGTGTAAAATACTGCAAAAATATCACTCGACAGCGCAGTTGAAATGTAGCGAAAATTCATTCATCATTTTCACGATTATCGAGCCACGAGTTTGATAGAATGCCATAAAATATGACCTCTGGTGTATTCGTTTGCGATATTTTTGAATGTAATGTTCCTTGTTGATAAATGGAGGAGATACTGTAAACAATTTTTATATAGTAAATGAGATAGTTTTTTGCAATATTGTGGATTTCATGCATGTCTGCAATCGATGCTTTATAATTTTTTCTTACACATCGCCGAAACATGTCAAAAGCTTTGTGAAAAAAAGCTTAAAGAGTTCCGCTCAAATATTTGGTTCTTTCCCAAACTTAGGTATGCGATTAAAGCCTGTTTCGGTAAATTTTTGCCCAATCGTTTTCCATGGGAGATCTAAGAAATTTTATTTGGAAGGTACAACGAATTTTTTCAAGTACTCCCGAATTCGGTCTTAGTTTTTTTAGTGTGTTATTGACTGCTTGAAATTGAGTTGAATTTTAGTTTGTGTTCAGTCGAACGCTAAGTTATAATAATGTAATACATATTAATCCTTTCTCATTTTTTCATCAATTGTGGTCTTAAATTTTACTACTGTTTGTTTTTAACACTTGCCTACTTAATGTAATATTTCTACTTTTCTGAAGTAAGTTCGTATTAATTGCTCTACCTTTTTTTGTAATACTTGTATGCAGCTATTCTTCATCAATTGAAATAGTGCTTATTTTAAGACAATAGAGTAAAATAAGTCTTATTTGTTAATTAATATTAATTAGCGTTATAATATTATTATTCACTACAATTTTAATATCACATATAATACCTCGCTGGAAAACTGTAGGAAATTAAAAGTTTGATTCAACTCTGATTTTGCTTTGAATAATTTTTTCTCAATTCTCAAAGTTCACGAATAGTTTTTTTATTGAAAAATTTTGTCTATTGGTGTTTTTGAAAACTTTATGATTTTTAAAAAAATTGTATTTAATAAGTTTTAGTGTGTATGAATTCTTTCAGATAAGATTAGCTTTAACAAAGTTTCATTAGTGTCATTTAAGGGATTCTTTAGAACTATTTGTTCTTAAAGTACATCTGCAATCATTTAGGGTTCTGAATAACCTTAGCATAATAAAAGCGATTTGAAAAACCAAATAACTGAAAATCTTTAGAAATATATTTCTTTGAATCAAAGGCTTTTCTTTTTATTTCTATTACTCTTGCTCTGACCTAAGTGAAACCTTTACTCTGCGAAGATCTTAAAAGCCTATACAGTATGTAACAAAAATATGGAACACTCGCGAAATATCCCAGATATCGCTCATCTGAATTTAAATAAATTTTCTACACTTAAAATAATGTCTGATTCAATGGTGAGTTCCGCATTGTTACCAAGATTATCGTTTAACAGTAACCGATGGGATTTGTTTTTAATGACAGACCCTCTATTTTATTAGCTTCTGGAATCTGCTTAAAGTTCTCAATAGTTTTTAACTTTTACCGAAATTTAACAGTTTTTGAGAAACTCATGATTTAATATCAATAATTTAATGCATTCCCTATTAAAATACCTGCACACCAAAGATTATCTGATATGTCTGACAATGACAGTTTCATAGATTTACAAGAATGGACCATTTAGCTTAAAATCAAAGGATTGCAATTTTAATGATGCTGGGTTATGGGGACTGAATATGAACGCAACAATCAATCCTTCTGGAAATCCATTAACTATATCTACAGCAAGTAAAGTTCTTATAAAATTTCGTGACACTGGAAATATAAAAGATACTGCAGACTATGGCCGATTGAAAAACGCAACGAATGTTGGCTCTGAGTGTTTTACTCAGTTTAGAGGAAAATCCCTGTTTAGAATCTGAGGACTGAAAATTATCAGCTTTTAAGTCATTTGTAAATTTTTATCGACCTCAGCTATGCTGTTTTAAAAGTTTAGACTTCCCCTAAACACCTTCATGGTCTATTTTTACGTCACATTTTAGTTATATCCGTGGTGTAGGCTATGCCATTTTAAAATGTTAGGTTTCTCTTAGACATCAGGATAAAGCAAATATAAGAGGGAAATAAAGAAAATTTAAAGTAAAGCAGCTTAGAATAAAACAAAATAAAATGAAACAGAAGCAAAATAAAGTTCACTAAAACGAAAATAAAGAGAAATGAAGTTAAAACGAAAATAAAGTTATGTAAAATGGCAATAAAGTGAAATCAAACATATACTAATTTTGTATAGCATTTTTAAAACGGTATTACTTTTGCACGCTACTTTTGTAAAGAATAAAATTATTTTATTCTAAAGACGTTTGAAGATTTGTCTCATGAACCCTAGTGGTTTTATAGCCGTCTTGAACCAAACCTAGTTGCCGTAAATTGGGAAACGTGATATATTCTCTCATCCATATTGAAGAGGATTCTAATAAAATATCTGATGATATATCTATTTTGGATGGATTTATATAATTTTATTCACAGATCAACTCGAAAGTTGAGATTAATCTCAGCCAATACAAGTGGTCCTTAGCAGGAATAGAAAAATAGTTCATTTTTGGAACCTGGCATTCGGCAAGGTATACGTCTTAAAATAAATCAAAATTAAACAAAAGCAAAATAAAGTTAAATAAAAACTAATCCAAACTAAAGCGAACATAATCGGAACAAAGCCGAAATAAAGGTAAGTAAAATTAAAATAAAGTGAAATCAAAGAAACAAGACTTTTCTTATAGAATTTTTAAAACAGTTTGTATTTTCGATGTGAACTATTACTTTTGCGCAGTACTTTTGTAGGGAAGAATATTGATTCTAAAGGCGTTTAAAAATTTGACTCATAATCCCTCGTGGCTTGCTGGCAGTCTTGAACCTAGCCTTATTGCGATAAAGTGGCTACTGTTCCACTTAATCTGGATAAAATACATATAAGTTTGAAACAAAATTAAATTAAAGCAAAATAGTTTAAAATAAAGCAAAAGCAAAATAAAGTTAAATAAAATTAAAGTAATGCTGAAAAAAAGGAACAAAGCCAAAACAAAGTTAAATAAAATTACAATATAGCCGAAAAAGTGCAACAATGCTGAAATAAAGTTAAATGAAATTAAATTAAAATAAAAAAAGAGAAACAAAAATATACTTATTGCAATATTACTTTTGCATAGAACTTTAGAGAGAGGAAAATTTAATTCCAACATTGTTTTAAAAGTTGTCTTATAAACCCTCGTGGCTTTATGATAGTCCCGACCCTGGCCTTATTATTGTAGAAAAAGGGGAATATTCTCTCATTCATATTCAGAACGATACCAATGAAATATCTGAAGACGTATTTATTTTGAATGAATCTAAACAATTTCTATCCGATAAATCTAATAGTAAACTACAGTCTTCTGTTACGGTTGCAGAGCAGAGCGCTGAATTTATGTGTAAAATGATTTATTTTTCGCGTTTCAAAATATTCAGTTCCTTCATTTTTAACTATTTATTTTTATGAGATATTCAATATAACGGCATATGGTGTTTAAACCCTTGGGTTTAAAAGAGGTCTCAGTTAGAATAGTATAAGAGTAATAAGTATTTTCATTGATCTAAGGAACTACAAGTATTTCGATTAAGATTCGTATTTATTTGGCTTGAAAGATAGAATAGATAGATAGAAATGGTCTTTATTTTCGTATGCATATTTACATAGAAAGTGAGTCAAATGCCTTAAAACTAAGATAACAATAGAATAAATCTAATATATAAAGACTACACATTTAGAAACTTATTGTGCAAAGAACATAATTCATTTCCTTTCTTCTCTTCACTGAATGACATTCAGAATTTGTGATAAAACATCTGACAATATAAGACTAACAATTGTTAATTTAAAAGCAGCACATACATTTTTGTGTTTACAGTTAAAATAATACAAGTTCACAACAAGCCATTTCAGGAGTAATAAACAAAACAAAAAAAAATCACAACTAAATTCTGTCAAAAAATTCGGCTATATTATAAGGGCTCATGTCAATAGGCAGTTTTTTAGTTTTATTTTTAAAAATATTTAGAGACGGAGAAACTTTAATATTGTCAGGTAAAGCATTATAAAACAGACAGCCATTATAATAAGCGCCTCTCTGGTAAAGAGCCGTGGAGTGCTGGTCAGCAACCAACAATTTTTTATTCCTGGTGTCATATGATCCATTGATACAGTTCTTTTGAAACAACGTCATATTATTTTGGACAAAACAAAGTAATTCATATATATACAAACCGGCAACAGTCAGAAAATTTAAATCCTTAAAGGCTTGTCGACAAGATTCGCCAAAATTTAAACCTTTAATGATACGTATAGCATATTTTTGTAGGATAAAAACCCTGTTAACATTTGCGGCCCTACCCCAATGAATAATGCCATATTTCAGATGTGCATAAAAGTTTGCGTAATATAAAGTTTTCAATATAGAGTCACTACACTGATTTGACATTGTTCTTAATCCAAAACAGACAGATGACAACTTTTTACATAGGTTATCAATGTGGGAGTTATAATTTAAATGGGCATCAACAAAAAATCCTAAGAGCTTTATTTCCTGCAGAAGGTCTATTTGTTTTCCATTGAGGTTGATACGCTTTAGACTTAAGTTTGACCTTACCGACCTAAACAACATACATGCAGTCTTATCATTGTTAATGACTAATTTATTTTTAAACATCCATTCACTGGCTTTGGCGAAGACTAGATTGACAACCGGCTCGACGTCAGCGCAACGTGACACCTTCATTATTAAATTTGTATCGTCAGCATATGACATAAGAATAACCGACAAGTTTTTAAAAATACTATGCAAATCGTTGGCGTAGATTATAAATAGCAAAGGCCCAAGTATGGATCCTTGTGGGACCCCTACATTAATATTCGCCACGTCCGAGAGTATCGGACCTTTGTCAGATGACATTTTGACAATTTGCGTTCGACGCTCTAGGTATGATTTAAACCATTGTAAGGGAACCCCTCTAACTCCGTAAATATTTAATTTTTTTAGTAAAATGTCGTGACTTAAAGTGTCGAACGCCTTACTTAAGTCAATATATAAGGCAATGCCAATTTCTTTCTTGTCTATAATCCTGTTTACTTCGTATAAAAATGAAAATAGGGCAGTTTCTAAGCCTTTACCCTTTACAAAGCCATGCTGGGACGAGTGTATGATATTGTACTTTCTTAAGAACGAGCAAAATTTATTGTACATAGTTTTTTCGTATACTTTGGAAAAAGAACTCAACAAGCTAATTGGACGAAAGTTTGTAACATCTGTTGGATCACCCTTTTTGTGAAGCGGCTTTACTATGGCTATTTTAAGTTTTTTTGGGAAAATACCCGTTTCTAAGGAGCGATTAACTGTATGTGTTAATGGCAAGGATATCAAACTTTTTACATGTTTTAGTATTTTACTTGAAACGTCATCTTGGCCTGTAGAGAACGATGATTTTAAATCTGTTATTGTATTGATAATGTCTTTTTCGACAACGGGCGACACGAAAAAACTATTCTCCTGACAAATCACGCAATTTTCAATGTACTGGTGGTCAATGTCTGATCCAAAAGTATCCGATAGTTCTGAACCAATCGAACTAAAATAGGAGTTAAAGTGACATGCTGTTTCTTTTTCGGTCAGTATTTTATTGTTAGATTTAATACACATTTTAGATTCAGAACTACCGCGCACTTTATTTTTCTTGTTGGTAATGATTTCCCACATTTTTCTAGACTTATTCTCCGAGTTCAAAATTTGATCATCGTAATAACGCTTCTTTGCGTTGCTTAACATTGTTTGGTAAAATTTATTTAGAGTATTGTAAGTTTTTTTAAAAGACAGGTATTGTTTCATTAGAACAGAAATTGTTACAAGCGTATTTTTACGAGGGTTATTTCTGGAGTAATCCAGCGTCGCCGTCGGTCTATTCTTTTCCCATTTAATCCCTTTCTTACACGCTTCAAGGGAAAGCACAAATTAAAACAAAAAGAAAATTCATCAAAAAAAGATTCAAAGGCCTCATCAGCGCCCGACAACGACAGGGTGCCAACCCAGTCCTCCCCAGCCAGAGAAGATTGAAATTTCCTAATGTTTTCATCGGAAAAGTACCTCTTGTAAGCAAAGATAGATTTAGTTTTTTGTTCTAAGCATTTCAATTTTAAAATTTGCGCATAGTGGTCTGAAAACCCCGGCTTAACAACTTCTGCACTCATATTACTTTGATTACACACCAAAAAATTGTCCAAACATTTTGAAGAGGTTTCTGTGACTCTGGTTGGCGAGTTAACCAAATATTTAAGATCATGCGATAATATTAGGTCTTGAAACTTGGATAAATCTTTCGAAGGTACAAGGGTGTCTATATTAAAGTCACCGCCCAGAATCACTTCATACTTATTAGCTAAAATATGATCTAATAAATTATTAAAATTAAACAGAAAATCATTAACACATACATTTGGTGGTTTATATACTACAACTAATAAAAGTTTTCTATCAGGAATTTTTACGGCGCAGCATTCTATTTTTCTAGGAACGTGATATCTCGATACATCAAAAATTTTACAGTTAATAGTATTTTTCGAGTATATAGCCAAACCACCATGCTCCGCAGTATTTCGACATTGAGAGGCGCATAGATTATAATTTTCAATGTGTCTCAACTGAATTTGTTCGCTGGTCTGCCAGTGCTCGGTAAAGAAAATAACATCCGGCACAATTTCTGAGAATATTACTTCGAGTTTTTCAATTTTGTTACCTATGCTCTGTAGGTTTTGATGGTAAATAATAAAGTCGTTGTTACTTACAGAAAATTTGCTGTGTCTACGTTATCTTGATTATTTAATTTCTTTACAGTGTTAAAGTTTGTACTTACGGACTCCCGGAGTATATTATCAATAATATTATTATTATTGGAAATCAGTGCTTTCACCTAACTCGCGGCCTCTTAAGGGCAAAGGAGAGCTAACGAGTGACCTATCACTAGTTTCGCACGCTTCAGGTCCCCTCAAACGCAAAGGTGAACGGAAAAACTCACCACTATTTTCACTTTGATATAAACCACTTAAAACTGTGTTGCGTTGCACTGGATTAACATATATTAAATTACCGACAACTTTATGGAAGCAATTATTCGGTGTGTAGATTTGATGGGTAATAAACGAAGCAACCTTTAACTTTCCTGTGAACTTTAATTTTCGGTCTCTATTTACCATTAAAAAGTCCGCACCATCGATTACGCAATCAGTGTTCAAAACTGTACAGTTGGGCTTTACAATGCTTAAAAAGGAGTTATTTATTGTCGTAATAAACCCGTTCAAAACTACCCGATCTTTCCAACTAGGAATCGTCATTAAAAAAACATTAGTAAACTCGCATATGTCCTGAACAAGTTCTAAGGAATGGCTCGACAACATTGTGCCCTTCAAAGCATTGCTCAGTCCCCCCGAGACTACAACATAGTCATTAAAACTAAAATTTTTACATACATTTCTTAGATCGTAAACAATGTCTTCAAAGTTGGCGTTCGGCTTGCAGAACGTTGTCACCAAAAAATCTTTTGATTTTGCTTTTAAAGCATCCCCTAAGTTAACGACCGATATATCCCCAATGAGTAAGATTTGCTTTTGTTGCACATTTAGCGTGGTCTTATTTGGTACCGCTGGTTTTTTTTTGGTTGGGGTATGGGCGCTTATCGGTATTTTGGGCTCTTTACAATCGTGTTTTTTTTACGGTAGCGTTTTCACATTTTTTTACACTGACAGGGCAATTATCCGGCGCTGTGTTTGAAAAACCTGTTTTTAATTTTAATTATAATTTTGTATTTTGGACCGCCAAAAATTTCACTTTGATTTCCAGTTCGGACAGCTTGTTAAGTATGCCGAAAAAGTTACTTTTTCTTATTCTTCGTCGTACCAAAAGTTCCTGCGAGCCTGAGCTTTCAGATTCCGGAGAGTCCTCTATGCAGATCACGTCCTCATTTGTTTTTAATAAACAGCTGGTACTGTTTACATTTTTATTTTCATTTTCTAGCGATAACAGACTCGAATTTAGCACCTGCTTCAGTTTACCAAGTAATTCGGGTTTTTTGCCGGTACATTTAATTTTACGTTTTTTTAACTCGCCTTTTATCTCGTTTAACTTGAGATCACTTAGCCTTTTAAACGAACTAGACATTTTTAAACAGATAACACCGAGTTTTATAATTATTAAACTATTATTTTAACACACATTACAGAGTTTTTTACATCACTAGGTAGAACACCAATTAACTAACTGTTTGGTACAACATTCCATAATAAAAGGTTCAAAAATACTATGAAAAAACTGATCAACAAGCGGAGCAAAATAAACGTGCATGCTCTGCTCGACGACTCGATATTTTTAGATTCAATATTACAAGAAACTGACATATCGTTTTAAACCCTTGGGTTTAAAAGAGGTCTCAGTTAGGATAGTATAAGGGTAATAAGTATTTTCATTGATCTAAAGAAATAGAAATATTTCGATTAAAATTTCCATTTATTTGGCATCTTAAAACCTCTTTTGTCATGCTAAGATTATTTAAAACTATAAATTATTTAAGAAGGTCTTTAGGAGCAAAAAGTTTTAAAGGATCATATAAATAGCACTTTGTTAGAGCTAACTTAATCTAAAAGTATTCTTACAAATAGAAGACTTAATAAATTCTATTTCAAAATGGTCATAAAATTTTCAAAAACACCAACAGGCATTTAAAATATTTCTTGAGTTTTTTAAATAATTGAACCCTTCTTATTAAGGGAAATTATTGGTTAACTGTGAGAAATAAGAAAAAGCTTATTCATATAAATCAAAACAAGATTTGAATCAGACTGTTTGCCTTCTACAATTTTGCAGACAGTCGCATGTTATTATATATAATATTGATAATATAGTGAATAAAACATTAATTAATACTAATTAATAAATAGAACTTATTTAACTAAAATTTTACTTTAAAATTGCCCCTCTATTTATCGTAAAATAAACACTATTTTCATAAAGCAAACCTGTAGGTATACCAAGTAATACAAAAAACAAATAAAGCAATTACGAAATCACTTTAGGAAAGCAAGTATCAAAAAGCAAATATTTAAAAACTAATAATCCTAAAATTTAGGGCGATAGTTGAAAAGGAAGAAAAAAAGAATTAAAATTTATTACATTATCATAATTTATCGTTTAACAGAATAACTAAACTAAATTTCAACGAGTCAATAATAGACTTAAAAGCAAAGGGAAAATAATAGAGAAACGTAATATTGAAAGGCCTAAGTAATAAAAAATTTACAAAAACTGGTCCTTAATTTATATCTTCGGCAAAATTACTAGATTTGTTTTAGTATTCTAACTAAAATAGACACATGGTTTCAAAGCAGAATGTATCAAACAAGTACTGACTGAAATCTTGAAAGAATTCGAAAGTACTTTAAAAAACAGCGGTGTACCTTTCAGATTAATTCTCCTGGATAGCTCACCATACCATGTTTCTGCCAATTGTAAAAATTATGCGCTACCGATTACCAGTATTCCATTAGACATGTATTCAGGATGTTGCAAAATACTATCTCTACGCTGTACAAAAATTGTATATCTGCTCCATTTATCAAAGGACGTTACTTTCGAAAACATCGCAAACTAATATACCACAGGTCATTTTTCATTGCACTTTATCAAAGTCCTGACTGATAATGGTAAAAATGATGAATGAATATTCGTTCCATTTTCAACCGCGATGTTGGATGATATTTTTTCAGTATTTTGCACAATTCATTCCAATTTTCGCCTCGTAAAAAATCGCTTCATGTCAGGTAAATCAGCCACATATATCCATGTATCGGAATGGAATAATTTTGTATGTGATTTAGAGCACCTAGGGAAAATGGGTCGAATAGAAAGTGAATTATAAATCCAGGTACCAACAACAATTTGGCGACGAGGGTCGCAATAGAAGGAGTGAAAACTAAACTTGTTTTCAATCCTAAATTAATCTATCCCCATTTTCCCTCAGTTATTTTCAGTTAAGTAGACATTTTAAATGCAAAAATCTCGAAAAAATATAATAAAAACTTGTTTTTTTTTGTAAATTTAACTTTATTTTATATCTATGAAGATTGGAATGTAATCGGGCTAATATTACTTTAGGCTCGACTATTATGACTGATAATGTTTAATACTTTAATTTATTCTTTAAATTAAAATCTAAATTGCTCTTTACTTACCTTTTTCTGCATACATAAGTAATATTTAATGGCTTCCGATTAAAACAAGGCTGCGAGTCATAAACTCAGTCCTTAGACGCGCCTCATTCGATTTTTTTTTTCTAAGAAAAATGAATTTCAACGCAAAAACCTATGAATATTCAAATTATCAAAATAGGTAGATGATAAAATGTTGCTAGCAAACGATATATGAGTGTTAAAAATTATCATTTTTCAGTTTTTATGGAGAACCAATTCAATAATTAAGTGTTTTTTCTCTGGTGGTCCATCTCTCCCGGACTCCCGGACAATCGGTACCATTTTTGATCGGTTAGATGGACCATTTTGCTTGGGACCAGATCATTAATTTTCAATGAAATATTTGTTTTCAAAATATAATCGCACCCAGCATACTTCCCATGATAATTGGACAGAAACTGACTTAAATAATGCCACTCAGGCACTACCTAGAAAAATTAATGGGTGTTGTTCCAGCTACAAAGCATTCCAAAAGCAACATTATTGCGTAGACAGAAGGCTGGTAGTTTAAAGAAAAACAATAGTTAAGTATGTCTTGTTCATTAGCTCGCTCAACAACTTCGACTAAATCATTGTTTCAAAACTAAGAAGAAAAAAAGCTGGGTATGACATCCTGATCTAAGTTTACTGTGGAGGGAGTATCAATTCTTACATAATATGCTTTATGTCGTACAAGATTTAAAAGATATTTTGAATTATTCTAGTTCGTTCTGTCGAAAAATGATTTGTATAACAGACCTGCCAATACTTTTAAAGTTTATGAGACGGAGTATCAACTTAATAATAAGCCAGGAGAAGTGATTGCTGAAAAGTGCTCAAAGATCGTGTCTGATTGTTTGCAGCAAGGGGGAGAGTAGCGTCTTCGTTCTGCATATTCAAACGCAAAAATATAAAAACTGAATATTCATCCGGTATGTCACCTGGTCCACCTCATGTTACCACACATTTTTTTAATGGGCTAAAAATTAATTTACTTTCTTGGTAAAATTTTTGCTTGTCCTTAACGATCACTAATCAGATTGCAATCTTAGGCGCGTTATGGGAATTTGCCACCGAGAATGATATTATTATGCTCTGTTTACCAGCGCATACTACACACTACTTACAACAGACTGGTTAAAGCAGGTATAATCAAACACTCAAATTACAAGTTGAGCAAAACTTATAAATAACTACGGTTAAGCAAAGTTATAAATAGCTACTGTTACTCAAGATATTCTTTTTCTTTACTTTAAGACATGAAATTCAAAAGAAATTATGACTGAAATTTAAAATTCAAAAGGAAATGATGGAACTATGCTCCAAACAGTGGTTCTCGGCAAATTTAAATAAAAGATAATTTGAATTTAATGATAGCTAGAAAAATAGAGGTACAACCTCTCTATAAACGAGTCTTATAACTCAAAATATGTAATTTCTATTACTCTTCTATATGGTCCTTGGCACATAAACGATAATTGAGTGTAATTACACCTCAATTAATTAAAGATATTGACTAAGTAATCACTATCTCGCATTAAGATATGAATTAAGATAAAAGATAAAGAAAAAAACCAGGTAAATTTACACATGTGAGCTCAACCCCTCATAAATGCAGATTAATGTCGATACATCATTGTTGAAACGCGATAGGGCAAGTGCTAATAATTATATGCTTGATATTACAAATAAACAATAATACAAATATTAAACCAGCAATATTATGAGGGAAAATTTGAAGCAATTCTACTGACAATTCAATTTACTGCCTTTACAAGAATATATAGAATCCAATCTTTTCTCAAACAATACTGTTCAATTTAAATGGAAGTACGTAAAACAATGTGTGTGACCGCTAAACGATGAAATAATTACGTTCTTTGTAAATGTGGATTAACCCTCTATCAAATTACATGAATTTGACCAATGAGAGACGAAATTATTCACCAACAAATCGGTATTTTTAACGAACGGTCACTAAAAAATTAAGATTATTGAAGTGGTAAGTTAATCGAACTTGCAATATAAAAATGCTAATTTCTTGCTTAAGCAGAATGTGATTAAGTGAATCAGAAACAATTATTAATTATGTATTCAAAAAATTATAAAATTAGCGAAATATATGCAAGATGAATAAAATAGCTCAACCCCTCATAAATGCAAATTAATGTCGATACATCATTGTTGAAACGCGACTGGGTAAGTGCTAATAATTATAGGCTTGATGTTACAAATATACTGAAATATTAATGAAATAAGCCTAAAAAGAAAAAAATATTAAACTAGCAATATTATGAGGAAAAATTTGAAGCAATTCTACTGAAAATTCAATTTACTACCTTCACAGGAATATATAGAATCCAAAAATTTCTCAAACAATATTGTTCAATTTAAATGGAAATACGTAAAACAATATGCGTGACCGCTAAACGATGAAATAATTGCATTCTTTATAAATATGGATTAAACCTCTATCAAATTACGTGAATTTAACCAATGAGAGACGAAATTATTCACCAACAAATCGGTATTTTTATTATACCTTTAATTAATTGAGGTCACTAAAAAATTAAGATTATTGAAGTGGTAAGTTAATCGAACGTGTAATATAAAAATGCTAATTTCTTGCTTAAGCAGAATATGATTAAGTGAATCAGAAACAATTATTAATTATGTATTCAAAAAATGAGAAAATTAGTGAAATATATGCAAGATGAATAAAATATGTCAAGATCAAAAACTCCCACTTACCCAGTCAAGCGTTGCCTATAAGATAAACGACCTTGCTTTCAAAATTCAAGACGTTCAACCTCTTATAATTTTTGATGCTTTAATTGGATGATTTAAATCATGTGACTATCGCTATAGGACACGCGGCGACAAACTAAGGAAATACTCAATATATACTAAATATACTATTGTAAATTAAATGCTTAAATTGCAGGTATTAAATTAATAGCGTACTACGCCCTTCAATTACCAACTACATGAGATAAGCCCGTTCCCAGATGTCACTACTCAATATAGAAATCTACCGTGAAACAAATCCACAAATTATAAGTATCAACCATCGTACCTGTGCTTTTTGAATAATTAGTTGCACGAAATACACCCATTTGCGAACAGATGGCACTGGCGATTCATATCCCCTACATCGAAAATCATTGATAATTAAACAGAATTTAGTGGAGCGGAATAAACTTATATTCCCTTACAATATATTGGGGCGAGAAGTTCAATAATAAGGTTTAAATAGTTTTAATTAATTTCCTGCCATGAGTTTGACAAGCAGATACAATAAACTTATAGAGAATGAAAGAGATAAAAGGTTGGCAGGGGTTTTTAGAGGACTGCCTTTTACAAAAAATAACACTAGATGAGGTAAGGGAACTGAACGTCAGTATTTCTTGAAGTAATATTTCAGAATATACTTCTCGGTAATTGTTTTTAGAGTTCTCACTAGGAAAATTTATGGTATTAGCACAATAGAGCAAGAACTAATTTATAGATACAGGTAGGGTTAACACTTAATAATTAAATAGATATAACCAGAACTAGCCGATACCTTCAGCCTTCCGTAAGTGGAAAGCTACTGGACTGTCCAGTAGGTTGACCTCTCAGCTGGGAAGGTCAGTTTCTCCACAAAACTTTCGGCCTCGTCCACTTCAGATAAGACGGCGGATTCCTGCTCAAGGAAGGAATTCCCCAGAACGGGGTCTACGGAATCTTATTCCGTGTGCCCCGCCCAGAACAAATGGGCATCACTCCCGGAAAGACCCTGGTGAAATGACAAACGAACTTTTACACACGGAAACAAAAAGCAAAAGGCTGAACCTTTTGGAGTACCTAGAAATCCAAAAGTCACAAAAAAACAGACGTTTTAAATACGAACGACTAACTGACCTGCATAATTGACAGTGCAATAAAAACAAAATACCGTCAGGCAGTTTAGTAGGGTATAACAATTTTAGATTTTAGTATAACTACTCTTGATAAAGGCCTCATCAAGCCGAAACATATGTAGAGAAAAATATCTCATTAAATTATTTTGAAACATCTAAAACTAGTGTACTAATTATCCCTAGTATTATTATGTTCAACTATACCATAGGGGTTCATCTAACCCATATGGTGCAATTCATCTATGCTATGGGTTAGTGGAACTTTTTGCATTTTTTTTCAGAAATGCAGATATCAAAAACTTAACGATTAATTATGTGATTTGAGTACACGTTGTTTCCGAAATATTATTCCAATTAAAATTATTAAGAAGAATGAAAACGTGGCTCCTCTAATCCCAAATTACCGTATTGTGTTATATTAACTAAAAATTAGCTTCATAAGAGATAAAATGCCACATTATTGTGGGTGTTAAAGACTAAGTTACCTACAATAAACTAATTATTATCATCAGTTAACATTTATTTGACTGAAATCAACATTTATATAGGGGATAATACTATAACTGTGGCAAATATGCAAGAGTGTTTGCAAATACATAATACTACTACCTAATGCCTTGCAAAATTAATAATATTCGGGTAATTTATTCGGATTATTATTAATTATTTCCGAGAGTTAATAATAATTGTTAGAGCTATTTTTGCGATTGAAACATGCGCGTATTCGTTTTTGCAATAATTTCATTAGAAGGGTTCAGTAAAACATAATTGCAAATAATTGAAATTATGCGTAAATAATTTCGTCAAAGGCAGTTGGCAGTCATTAGTAACGAGTAAGCGGATAAAAAATAATTTACGCGAAAAAGTATATTATTCAAAATAGAACTATGTGCTAAGGAAAAGATAGAAATATAGGAATTTTAGTTAACTTTAACTCGGACTTAAATAAATATTTATTTGTAAAAAATACGATCCTCTCGAATTTAGTTTTTTTTTAACATAGATTTTTAGACTGCTGTATCTCGAAAAAAGTTTTTCATTTAGTGTAAAGCTCGGTGTTAAGTATTTTTTAGATTGATCCCCTATTTCTAAATTTTTAGAAAATTCGATGGATAGTACAAAATATGATTGTTTACCAAATCTAGAACTGTACTGCTTGCTTGAAGCCTAGTCTAAAATACTGGAAAGGTTTTGCAAGTTCGGTATTGGCATAGGTAAACTAAATTTTTCGTGTTTATACAAAGTTTTTGTATTTTTTTACTATATCGAGGTTTAGGTGCAATCGAAATAAAGGTATGTGATGAAAGCTTAAATAAAAAATATAAGCGAGTATGCTATTTCTCGCGACACTGATGTGTAAATATAACCATAAGCAAAAGGTGCAGCATGCCGGGTGGAAAGATAAATACAAATATCTGAAACCAGCTAAGCAGCGGTACCAAAAAGTTATGAAATATCAGCCGGAGATCGCATTAAACGAATCAGGGATCCCAAAAAGTTATGAAATATTCAAACCGAAAAGAAAATATGAATTTGACGAATTTGATGAAACTTTACAGTAGATCTTATTAACGCAATTCTAAAAAATATAGAGCGGTTTGCTGGCTGTTCTACGGTAATGTAATATAAATCAAGCTAAGTTATACTAGTAACATAATACCCTATTTTAGTTACTTGATCAAACCTAAGCAACCTGTGCTCATCAACTAAAATAAATATAGTCATAAAATGTTTTAAAAGCTAACATAAATATATCGTTAACCTATATTTAGAATAAAATTAATTTACATTGCTAAATGTCGCAAAAGCTTATTGACAGCAAATCGAATCAATAAATTTAGAATTAAATATCCGATGGGTATTGACCTCTTTTCAATAATACTTCCCGCAAAATACAGTATTTTTTGCTAAATGCGGCGTATAAAGTGAAATTTCAAAATATTTGACACTGGGCAAATAGGAATGTTACACAGTCCACTATAGTTTTCCTGATCTCTTGATGAAGGTCATGATCTCTCTTCGTGGTAAACGCACTGCCTTCTCGTCCTGCAACTTTACTGAGCCGAGGATGACATACCTTGCTCTTGTGATGGTAGCGCATCTGTCCAGGTAATGGAGGGGGTTTCATCCTCTTTCTTAGATTCCCAGCAGGAGCCATTTCGTCCTGGTTTTATCAGGCTCGGCGATAAAGTTCTTGCACTATCTGACCACCTGAAAATGTCTCCACTCTACTGAAAAGGCCTGATCAAGTCGCTCTTACTTAGGTTCTTTAAGGTCTTAAAAGAGACCCGGTTTCATGCATCTTCATTCACCACCTCGTTCCCCGCCAGTTATAGTTGCGGATATGGAATTTTGACTAACTCAGCACTTCATTCCTCTAATAATGGTATGATAAAGTAGTTTTTAAACTCCGGATCGGAGTTACTGCGATTCCGTTCCATCCTTGCATTTTCGCATGTCTAGATTTAGTTGTCGGCGCCGGCGCCATTGGCCTTATGACTGTGCCAAGTAGTTTAGTGTCATGCTTTATGATCTGAGGAATCTCCAAGAAGTTTGTTTGAAGTCAGCTCCGCGTCGACTTTCGAAGCCCTGTTTAGTTTGATTCCAGGCCAAAATAGCCTTCGTTCCTAATATGTAGAGACCTTAAGCTCTTATGTTTTCCTTGTATATATAATATTTTTCTGCCAGCTGCTATCGCATTTAGTACCATTATTCTTTTATTTCGTTGATTAAGACCTGATCGTTTCAAAATCCATCAGCCCGCTCATGACGTAGCAACTCTTCAGCCGTTACGGCTCTCTGCTTTTATTGAAGCGTGCAGCAGCTACTATCTTCATCGATAGGATGCCCCATCTCTAGTTTTGATCGTTATACCGAACTTGACTAATCAAAGTGACAAAAAGTAGTCATGCTGTTTGTCAACTTTCAAAGTGACGGGGCTATTGAGCCCTGATTCACTATGAAGTCGATGTCACCTCCATTTTGGCGTAACATGCCTATGATGAGGGTAAGGAGTTTTTCACTAAACCATATCTTTATCCGACAAAGCAAAATGCATTGTTGGTGACGTCAAGCGTCACCCCGTTTTATTTTCTAATAATGAGTTCATCAAACTTACGAGATTTAATTTTACCTCTTTAACATTGATTTTCAATATTTTTGGCAACGTTATTTAATTTTCTGAGAAATGCCAACTGTTGAAGTTGAATATAGCTAAAAACTGCAACGATGTTTCAAAATAATACCAATTTTCTATAAATGAAATATGAAATATTTTTAAAATATTATATAAAATCGTTTCATAAGTAATTCGAAAACGATTGGGTAAAAAAAATCAAATGAAAACTTGCGGTACACCCTGTATACAAAATCATTGCTATGCACAGTTTTTGTCTACAAGAATTTATTTGTTTTAAAAATATTGTTTGATCTTAATCATCCTCGTCCAAAAACCCTGCAAAATAGTACGGTGAGCACATAATAAAAATCGAATATTGAACTTTTTAAATACCTTGTATTAGGACCTCAAGAAGAACAACATACCAAAATCTCCTCCAATTTGACCAGGCAGGAAATCCCATAAGATGTGTGCGGGGTCCTTTGTATACATTTTTTATTTATTTGCTACATTTTTTCCTGTCTTTAATTATATCAATCACTAGGTTGTTTAAATAAACAATGATGTAATGATACAAATATTATGTATGTATAGTTTGACATTTTTAAAGGTAGATTTGCTAAACAACGAGATTTACTTTTATGTTTTAATGTCATAGGTAATATTATTTTTGGGATATATGAGCTATTATTTCTTTGAATGTCATTTACTCTAAAATAGTTAGTCTTTGCTAGATAAAATAAAATTAAAATAAAATAGATTTAATCGTATAGTGGTTTCGTCCCTCTTATGCCAACCAGGGTAATATGAATCGTGACGAATCAAGAAAACAAGAAATTGTGCCGCATGAATATAGGAATGACACAGGCTAATCTCCCATAAAAAAGCTTCTCTTAGCGTTGAGGACAAATGTGTTTAGATACAATGATTCGAATAAGTATCTCGAAGAGGATTTAGATTTAGACTATAGGTGGAGCATGGAGGGAAACAAGTTCTTCACTCACGCTCATATCCAGAGTCTCTAAGGTCAAGAGTGGTGCACTTCGTACGATGTGCTCTGAGACCTGAGAACCTAAGAACGCGCGTGTATATGCCTAAAAACGAACAGTCTTATCGAATATAACAGCAGTTTAAAAATGATTATTGTTCCCAAAGCTATGAGCTTAAAGTTTTCTCCTTGTTAGCAGACGTATTTCAGCTAAATCTGTAATATATCAACATTTTATTTCAAGATTAAGAGGCAAGTCCTTTCAAATAGATCCAAGATTACAACACAAAAAACGAATAAATATGTATGAGACGCTACATTTCTTGTATTCGAAAACAAAGTATCGTGAAACTGCGACTAAAGAGTCATTCGTTTGCTATTCACGTGTCTGGATCGCACAACTACACCGCAAAAGCATCTATTTAAAGTTCTATCCCTACTTTAGCACACAACTCCAGGAATAGCTTTATATCAGATCTTATTATAGGGTGGGAATCATTCGAATTCTCATCCAATTTCTCTTATAATTCCAGATGTAATGTTTTCTTTTTATTTACCCAATAATGAAATATTACCTTTTGCTATTAGAGAATATTGGAAAATACGTATTTTCTCCTCGAAAAATCTTTCGAAACTTTTCAACCTAAGGTTGATGGAATTAAAGCCTTTCAGGATTTTTTATCAAAACATGCATCTATAGAAAACTTTCATAAAAAAATATATTCTCCATCGTTATACCGTATTTAAGTATATTGGATATTACAGGTAAAATATATTTTCGTAGGGGTATTTTAGCTACAAAAGGTTCTCTTTCAGCGAGAGGGATTTTAACTGAAAAGGAAATTGCACTCAGCGAACAATATAACAAAGATAAATCGAGAAATAATCATAAGTTTAGAATTTTCAGAATAAGATTGGAAAAGTATATGGCTGGTTTATGACTTGCATAAAGAATGGCAAGATAAGTTTGTGTACATACGTTTATTTACATTTTTCCAGATTGTAAGACATTTGTTGCGAAGTTGGCTGCTCTCTGGAGTGTGCACACACTTGAGGGTATTATTGTGGGTATTTTCCGTTGGTATGGAAATTGTTTTCCTTCTTCACTCATAAACATGTCGGGAGTTTGTACGCGGTTCTGTATATCAATCGTTGGCCGGTATAAACAATTAATTTTTAAATCATTTATGACCACAAAGGTGCGGGTGGTAATTAACTTTATAATAAACCACTTTAATTAGTGGACTGTATCAAAATAGGGTGGTGGGAGTTTTATTCATAGCGTGTGAATTGAAACATGTATTTTAGTTATTATACAAGATCTAATTTGCATTAAATATGATTAATATTGCAGCACGTTTTTCTTCTTGAAGTCAAAAGTAAAGGTTTTTAGTTAAAAGGAAACCTAGCCCCGGAGAGCCGTATTGCAAATGCCCGGCCCCGATAGTGGGGTCGTTAGAGCGCCACCAGTTCTGTCCAACTAAACTGAAAAAAGCTCCGCTGGTGTTATGCAGGGTGGCTAGGCCCACGTATTAAATCAATTACGCAAGCTTATCTTATCAAGAAAACAAGGAAACACAATCTAAAATTCAAGGAACAATATATTGGCTACTAAGTTCTTTCTTTTAAATTAAGCAACAATCTTACAGCAAAAATGGCCAGTTAAAGACAAAAGAATGTCAAATAAATAAATTCAACTAATAATTGGTACAATATGGTGATTGTACGGAGACCAATTATGTTATTAACGGTACTGTATGCCTTACAACTAAATGCACTAAACACTACAAACCTATCACTTTGATGTTAACTAAGCTAATTACATCTAGGTATGCGTGCGCTAATAGCTGCACCGATTGTAAATGTAGCAATAATAATATGTAGCAATGAACGGCCACAATAATTAAATCAAATTACTCCATAAATTAATAAAAGGAATAAAATTAGAATAAAGCTATTGAAAGCTCGGCTATCAATGCTTGACTTATATTATAAAGAAAGAAAATTCAGAGCGGTTATATTACTCGATAAATAAATGAAAGGAATAAAATAATTGAAACTGTTTTAAAGCCCGACTGTCAATGCTTGATTTATATTAATTAGAAAGAAAATTCAAAGCGATTAATAATAATAAAGGAGTAAATAAACTTAAGCTTCTGTACGATACCACTTAGATCCGTCGAACTCTGGTAAAGGTGCCAGGCACCTGTTGGTACTGCTAGAGCACTGGCACTGAGAGTGAAACTAGCAGATGACTCGCCAATAAAAGTGGCCCGGAGACAGGACTTGTAGCCACGTAATCGAACTGGCAGCCCGCTGGCAAAAGTAGTAGCCTGGTGGTTCCATAGCCTGGTAGAACAAGTGGTAGCCTGGTATTTGAAGTGGTGGCCCGCTAGTAAGACCTGCTTCTAGCCCGCTAGTAAAACCTTGAAATAACCCAGTACGCATTAGACAAAACCCCCTTACTTTAATAAAAAAAAAACTATGCCCCCCCCACAAATATATTTCCTTTATAAAACAAATCCCCCCAAAAATTATCAATGAATTTTCAATGACCATCAGCAAATAAAGGAAATACTTAGATACAGACAACTTAATATAAAAAAGATAAGTATGAGTCATCCCTAAAAGAAAATATAAACCTCCCCATATGATCAAAACTCAAGTTACATTAAAATAAAACTTCAGATTTGATAAAATGGAGTAGATAAGATAACCCAAGCAATGCAAAGCAAATGGCGGACTATGCACAAAAAAGGTTAACACAGATAAAGCAATTAAATAGTTAAGTTGGACAAAAAAAACTGTAGCAATAATTACCTCGTTGGTGTGTGGAGGGCGACAGGTGATTCGACGGTCTCGGTCTTATACGTATACGACGAACGGGGAAAGCTTCTAGAAATAAGGAAAAAAAAAACATTAGCGTCATGGCATCGTCCGCGTGCTTCACAGGCAATAGGGAAAAAAATAATTCCAGATAAATTATTTACCAAGTACAGTATTCAGATCCCTAAAAATCGGTCGCGTCAATACCACAATATATCCCCAATAAATGGGTGGAATTAAATCACAAACTAAATGTGGAGTCTCTGACTGCACTCAAACAGAAAGCTTCTCTTCTCGCCGAACGGTCTAACTAGAAGAACTCTCGATTCGTTTCCGTCAATTTGCCTCTCTCCTTCTACGAGATCAAACGCTACGTCAAATCAGCAAGTAGTGATGGGCTGAGACATGCAGAGTGGTTCGATACAAGGAATAATTCTAAGATAACAAACGACTTAGTTCTCGTTTATTGGGATGGCAAAGCAACGGCGGAAGCCACAACTAATGCACCGAAATTAAATGGTTCAAGAAATACCAGAGAATATTCCTCAACAAAACGATAAACTTTTAAATATTTAAATCGACAGCTGCAATTAGGTATAAGATATAGTACATTCCTATTACTCGGAACTAACAACCGAAGGTTACAAAAAATGCAGCAGCCAGGTGGAAAGATAAAAGCAGAGGTCCCAAAACGATCTAAAGATCTCAGAAATGATCGGCCGGTGATTGGAGTTCGGCAACCAAGGGGTTCCAAAAAGTCATGAAATATTCAAACCTCAAACCGACAATGAGATATGAATCGACGAGTCTAATGCAGCGTCAAGGGGGGTTTCATTAACAGAATTCTTAAAAATATAAATCGGGTCGCTGGCCGTTCTACGGTAATGTAATATAAATCAAGCCAAGCTATCCTAATAACAATTTGATTCGCTTATCAACTGAAATAAATATAGTCACAACGTGTTATAAATGCTACTACAAATATATCGTTAACCCATACTTAGAATAGAGTTAATTTACATTAAGAAAGGCGGCAATTTCAAGCGAATTGTTAGCATATCGAATCAATAAATTTAGAATTAATAAATCGCTAAATGGAAAATACAGCATCTTTTTTCCTAAATGCGGCGTATAAATTATGAAGTTCAAAAATAGTTGACACTGGCAAAATCGGACTGTTACAATATATACAATGATATTTAACTACTTTCATGCATTCATCCTTTGACACACGAAACAATAGGTACTGTACATAAGGTTAACTATTACTAAATGTCTAACAAAACTTCTTGATTATTTGATTTAACAGGAACTTCTTTCTCTACTGAATTTAATCAACTTTATTTCAACTAACTGCCTTTCGTTCATACAATATACCTTCTAGGTTACCTCTTCTTCCATTTCTCTTAACTTAACTTTACCAGAAATGTAAGACATCGAACATCTGATTCGAATCTCGAGTAGAGGAATAAATTTGTCTACTACAAATTTCCAAAGGCTTTTTTTACCTTCTTCGATCTTCATCAACAGCAACAGGAGTGACGAAACGCTATGGCGTTTCTGTCTTCGAGAAAATGCGTAAAAACGTCCAAAAGAGTCCTTAATTCAGTGTTGAAAAAAGGGAACACGGAGTATAGCAGATATTTTCTAAATATCTGTGCAAGAAATGAGAGAATGACAGGGCTACGACTGGGTAGATGTTCTTGGCACCAAATTCAAGCAGAGCAATCACTGGACCGTTGCTTCACGGGTGAGTGTTTGTAAGGCACTTATTACTTCTTTCTTCGACTAAACCTTGAATTTTGACAAAATTAACTAAATATCTTGGCTTCAAACAGGGCACAAATTGCTGTTAATCTGGGGTGAAATAGATTGATTTGAAGTTTAATTATTGCTCATTCATACTACAGACATACAGGGTGTTATCACCAAACTATACGGTGAAAAATGATAAGTTTGTACACATGTTGGGGTGTTGCCCTAATAATCGTAATAGGGATCAGACTGAAGAAGCTCTGTGGATCAATTCACCATTATTTTAGAGATAGTCAAAATGCTTATTTACAAATAGCGGTGCTTATTAAAGCGTTTAAGGGGCTTGGTGAAGAAATTGAAACTTTTAGGGGAACACTTGCCGTCAATTAAGTTACCTTACCCTGGTACACACTGAGCTAGCTGCAGGAACGCAGAGAAGAGCAAGTAGTTTATTTATTTTCAACGCAAAAGAATGAAACGATTTGGATGAGGCTAAAAGTATTTTTCTATCCTCTCGAATAACCTTTCTACACAAGCTTCATGGAATCGCAAACCTAGTGTGAATAATGTTGGAACCTTAAAAAACGCATTTGACTTTACATAAAAGTTAATGGAATTTGATAAAAATTTTAACATCGACGTTGAAACCCATAAGGAAAATGATAAAACATAACGTACCTTAGTGATAATCTACAGATTATACAGGCACGTTCTTCATTCGTTAGCGAGTTAAAACACTTGAAAGACTTTATCAAAATTTCATCGATCTGGTAATTCTGAACGATGGCAAATCAATGATTGGTCTGGTGCATGGCGAAGCGTACGATGTATTGGTCCACACAATCAGTTACCATTCTTTACCGAGTTCTCACATCAAAGATTTTACAAATTACATCAATTTTTCAGGTCAATACTATTATGATTATGTAAGCTAAATTTGATTTGATAAATAACTGCCTTGAGCAGGTTGACTTGGATGACTTTTTGCTACCCCACTCTCTTTAAAACAGTATGTTAAATATATTTTGTGATATTTTATACACAATCATTTACGCAGGTGTTGTAAAGTTGTAAATGTTATTAAATACATTGGTAGCTTTGTTTGAACTTAATCCAAATCGGAAAAAGGCAGTATGCTGTATGATATTATATTGAGATCAATTATGCGGTACACCGGCTAGACGTTCGGTACCGGCGCATTCTGATTAGCTCGGCACATTAGGAAATTATCCCTGGTAGGGACTAGGGTTTGTCCTGGGGGTGTACGTTATTATTCTATTACGTCCCAAGAAAGCGATAGCGAGGTAATCTTCAGTAACTCAGCTTGGGTTAGATTAGATTAAGTATTTATGATTTCGTAGTTTATAAAAATAGACAATTGATTGATTGATTGTCTGTCTCGACCATCTAATGGGATAGGAAGGTTTGAAATGCGATGTGTGTAACGAATATGCTGGATGTGCAATTTTATTTTTCGGTAGCGTTTGTGATTCATTATATTTGTTAAAGCTAATTTGATGCTTATTATTTTAATTGATCTGTATTGTTGCTATATGTATCTTACTGTAATAGTTGAAAATTTGTTATCATATGTATATCGTTATTTGTTGTGTCTATGATGAGTAAGGCCCGTGAATAAATAAATAAATAAATAAATAAATAAATAAATGAACTAACTACTATGAACTAGAGCAAACAAATCAGCAAAAAATAGGCACTGCTAATCAATCTTGGTAAAACTGATACTTTTCTGACCGGACATTTCGATAACAATAATTACATGTCCCAAAACCATTTTTAGGTGGAAACCGTATAATATTATATCCTTTCCGAAGCACGGATCATATTAAGAGCTTTTTGAAGCTGAAGAAAAAGACCCATCATCATCTAACAGCTCATGCTGGCTTTATCACTTGTCTGGATATCTCACGTGATGGTCAGTTATCGGTTACTGGAGCCACAGATCATTTAATCAACGTTTGGCAGCTAAATAACCAAGAACTGGTTCTCACACTGAATGGACATTCTGGTCCAGTGACAGCCGTCTGTTTTGCACCTAGCGGACTGTTTGCTGCATCTGGTTCAGAAGATAAAAGTGTCAAGGTTTGGGGATTGACGCTTGGGACGCTAGTATTGACATTTTCGGTAAGTATTAATTAAGAGCTTGCTATGACTTAAACATTCTGGTCGGCATTCGCACGACTTAGTTGAATTTCATTTTGACCTTAACATCTATGATAGGTTTTGTTTATACTATACTAATGATAAATGTAGCTAGATAAAGTCGAATATTCTTCAACAATTCTATATTTTCACTATTTTCAAGTAGGGTAAAGTCAGGAGAGTTGGACGAGTAGGAGAGTCGAACGCGAACCACTAGAAATATCTCTTAAGATACTCGAATAATGTAGGTTTGCCATGAAACGTCGTGGCACAATCATATGGTTTTGTCCGGAAAATAAATACCTCTCATATACCAAAAACTTCAAATAAATTATTACGCTTTATCACTGTAGATGGTGAGTTATCTTGTAAAAAAATTGTTGAAAATTTAGTTAAATGTTGGGTTGTTTTTCTAACCTTAAATGATATTACTCTATTACATTGTTTCCACATAAAAAAGTGGTCCGTATATCCTCTTATAAAAGGATACCTGGGTCAGTGTCATAGAGAAGAGATGGTCTAACGTGGTTGGTCAACAATGCATGGTTGATTCATTTCTAAGAAGCAGCTCCGATATTGCAGTGCGAAAACCTGATAACATATATATCGCCCATGCATTGGGAATATCCAGAGAGACTGTAGAAAAGTACTTTAAGTTCTTGAAAACATTTTACGTGAAGGATCGCTTAAGCTGGGCGTATACTTAATTGTAATGAAACGATCTACTGGTCCAGTTCTTGCCCCAAAGGGATCAAGGTATGTCACCAGGCATTAGTCCGACAGAAAAAGTAAAACTATCAGCATTTTGGAGACATACAATGATGAAATTGTTTATTTGTTCCTAAAAAAGATGAATAAAGTCAAGGAATGCCTCTATCCGGATCAATCTAAAAATGGCTCAAAATTTTGCTTATACCAATTTAAAACATGCACTTACTTGAACCCTTATATAGATGCTTTTTAGTTCTTCAAAAATATACTATAATGACTCTTGGTATAATTTGGAAGGTTGTTAGGAGATGTATGGCACAAAACAGCAACCGTTCAATATGCATTGCTAGGCTCTAAATCTGCAGGAGTAATGCCTTTTAATCCAGATGCAATTTCTGACCATGCTCTTTCAGTTCAAGATTCGGACGAACCTGTTCAAACAGATAAACACCTGAGCTGCGAGCTAATTCACCGCAGCCAGAGCCATCAGAAACTAATGTTTAACAAAACAAGACACCTGAAGATTCTACTGCTGACAAGACTCACATTACCCTAGCGCAAGATTTGATTTAACCATTGCCTATTATTTATTAATATTTCAGTAGTAAAAGAGCTCGGCGACAAACAGCAGCTGGCATTATGTCGTTACATACAAAAAAATGTATTAACGATCCCGTCAAAAGGAATTTTCCACAGCTAAAAATAAGAAATTATATCCGCCGCAAAAAGAACATTGTAACACGATTTGTTAATAGCTTAACAAACGGTCCATATGCCAGGTTCACTCAACGGTTTTAATTTTATTTAAAAAGCGTGGGTCGAGGAGTTAGCAGTTAGGTGAAGGCGCCACTAATAGTTCGAAGGCGCCTCTAATTTTTAACTAGGAAAATATCAATGATTTTTGCACATTAAAATGGGGGCAGTAAAATTTCGAAACATACCCTAGATAAGAATATACTGAAATTTAGAAATAAAAGATATTAATGTGCCTTTTGACCCAAACATACCAAAATAAATCAACATCAGGATTCCAACTAAACTATTTATACAAATCTTACATGCTTTCATAAACACTCTAAAGACAATTAATTCAGTTGAGTTTATGGTATCGCCCATAAACTAATGAGAAGATTTGTATATCGCCTAGATTATCAGACTAGTAAATCAAATTAAATTAAGTTTCTAAGTTTTAATCCACCCTATATCCTTAAGATTACCTAATTCCTGTGTGGAAATAGCTTTAACTAAACATCGAATTATTGAGGTTCTGACCAATCGCAGTTAGTCATAAAGTACCAAAAATAAGCAGTATCTACTAAATAAACCTATCTAAATTAATCCCATGGCAGCGATAATATCCTTTTTTCAATATAGTTAATAAATATATATTAAATCAACGAATTATGTTGATGTTCGATACCGCTATTAAGACCAAAACTACATTCTCCACTCGGGATAATATCCGATATGATAATGAATAAAATAAGTGTCTCTAAAGAAGACATGATAAGAAACAGGACTAAATATGCTACACGATAATAGAAAACCTGATGTTTTTATCGGTAAACTCAATAAGCGAAAACGGTAAGTTAATAGAACAAAAACTAGAATTTACGATATAAGATAGCAAATCACCTACAGTCGGATAACAGTAAGTTCTTTAAACAAAAGCTGTCAGCAACAGTAATAGGTACAATATCAGAAAATAGACGATCTACAGTCGTTAAATGGTAAATTCATTAAGTCGTGAATACAAAAAAATTTCAAAATTGTAAAATGAAAATATCAACCTTAGGAAAGCTCTGGAAACTGCAAATAAATAGTGAGAAAAATAATATTGTGGTATTCCACTACAAGAAACACATTAAAGAAATACCCAAGCTTCGTCAGGAACTGAGCACCTTATTTAAAGTCAATATCGCAGAGAAGGACATAAGGGATGTGTACTGTATGAGTGAAAATGATAAATGTCCTCTTAAAATTGAATTAGTGACATATTTTTAAAAAATACAGATTCTTAAAAATGGAAAAAATTTAAAGGGTACCGGAATCTATATATCACGGGATCTTACAAAAAAAATCAGCAGGAAGATTTGAAAATTTTAAAGAAACACCTGAAAATTGTTAGGAAGGAAGAACCTGATATCAAAAATAGGTATATACGGGGAAATAAATTATATATAGATTACAAAGGCTATTTGTCAAAAGAACTTGAGGAAGGGGCATATATTATTAAACCAAAACGGCTTGTAAATAGCGCTCCATCAACTCTACTTCATATCAACCTCAGGAAGACGAAGTGTTCTGTTTAAATGGTGAAGGCTCAACTGAACCAAAAATCAAATAAAACGAGAATAAGGATGAAAAAAAGTAGCAAAGATCACTGAAAGGAGTTGAAAACAAACAAACTCCAAAACAATCAACATCTGGTTATACTTATGGCGGAAAACCCCCTATTACAAAACTAAAAAATTTGCCAAGTTCGTCGACTTCGGCACAAGCAAAATAAAACCTAGATTCAATAAAAATCAATAATCATACAAACAATAACTTTTAGATAGAGTGTGTTCTGTGTTGGTATCTGTTTCTGTTTCTTTGTTTGTAAATAAAAACTTTAAAAAAATGGCCGTATATATTAGGGATTATGAAGAGGACGAGGTAGATACAAAAGTATTAAGTAATGATTAGTTTTAATGAACTGTACTCAGTATTGATAAAAAATGATTTAAGGACCATTCATTACAACATAAGTAGCTTGGGTAAGAACTTTGATAATTTTTCTTTATTTTTATCTACTCTTAATGTTGATTTTGATATAATAATATTAACAGAAACACATATAAAAGATAATATTGAAAAAACACCATTTGTGATAAAGAATTACTATATGTTATATAACCATGGAAACTTGAATAAAAATGACGGAGTAATCATACATATTAGATCAACAATAGGTTATCAATATTCGATTGTATCTTTAATGAATATTAATCTGCTTGAAGTATCTTTAAATTATAAAAATACAATAATCTGCTTGACTGCAACTTATAAATCAACAGCAGTAAATACATTTGACTTTAATCAGGAATTACATCAATATCAAATAAATAAGTTATGTTTTCATATATTAGTTGGGGATATTAACATTAATTTGTTTGAGAGCCTGGGTTACATTGAGGAATGCCAAAATATACTGTCCTCATTAAACTATACATTCTACATAAATAAAATAACTAGGCCAAAGACTAAAACATGTATAGATCATTTTTAAATTAAAACCCCTGCTGATCAATCCAACATTACTTTTTTTGCGTTTGTAAATAATATAACGTCCGATCATTATCCCATATATACCCTGTCTTGATAAAATAAAAGATCGCAAAAAAATAGAAAAAAGATATATAAATTACTCAAACCTAAAAAATGATCTTAAACATGAAATGTGGTTAGATATATATAGTGAACAAAACAAGAATGAAACAGTAAAACTATTTGTGGAAAAAATATTAAATTTAATTAAGAAAAATACAGTTATTCTGAAAAAACATATAATATAAAAAATTAATTTTAAAAAAGAATGGATGACCGAAGGTCTTTTAAATTCTATAAACGAAAAACATCGCTTATATAATTGCATAATTCAGGACTCAGCAAATAACGTTCTAAAGCAACAATATAACAACTATAAAAATAAATTAAGACTTTTTATAAAAATTGCAAAAAAATTACGCAAAAAATAAATCGAAAAAAAAAAACAATCATCCTCATTACTATGGAATGTAATAAATTCATTATGCGGGAAAACTAGAGAAAACATCAAAATCGAATCAATTAAAACCGAAAATGGTAATACCTTGACAGCTAAAAAAGAGATTGCTAACGAATTTAACAACCATTATAGCACAATGGGTCAAAAATATGCAGAAAAAATACCTCACTGCAATGAACAACCTAAAGAAATGGGAAGACTAGAAAGCAGCATGTACTTGTTTTTAGTTGAGCAGAAAGAAGTGTACAATGCAATAAAATCATTAAAAAATAACAAGCCTCCTAGTTGGGACGAGATAAAATCAGAAACAGTTAAACAATGCAAAAAGGAAATTGTACAACCGCTAACTTTTTTAATAAACCTTTGATTTCAAGTTGGCTGCTTTCCGGATTGCCTTAAGATAGGGAAAGTTAAGCATCTGTTAAAGGCGGGGAACAGAGAGAAGGTTATTAATTATCGACCCGTGTCTCTGTTGTCTGTTTTTTTTTTTTTTTTGAAAAAACTATGAAAAAATTCTATAAAATAGAGAGATTTCCTGATAGATTCATTCATTCATTCATCCATGTAAACTAACATCATAAGTAACAGACGTTTTTTACTCCAACACGCGTAGTTTATGAATTTTTGACGACGTCTCTAGGGCATTTGGTATTATTTCGCATGAGATTTTGATGGAAGGGTATGGTTGGAGAAGTAACGTTTTAAAACTACTAAAATGCTATCTATCGGACAGAAAACAATATGTTGAAATTGATGGTGTTAAAAGCGATCATAGAATAGTACACTGTGCTGTCCCACAGAGCACAGCTTTGGGACCTTTGCTGTTTACTTTATATGAAAATGATTTGTTGAATATGAAAACCATTGGAAAAGTAATTAGTTTCGCTGATGGCACCGCAATTTTCTATAAGGCAAACGATATATGAGGGATGCACAAGCTATGAAAACCCTTGCCAAGCTTGTGGAGCTACCGTAGCATGGATGAAAAGTTAATTTCTGGCAATCTATCTCTGCGATCTGACAAGGATAGATGAAGCAGTGAAAAATATTTCTAATTTTGTTCCAATATATTTGCATTTAAATTTACATACTCGATTTTACTATTAAATTGTAATGCAAACGTTTTGTTAAAGCTTTTGCATTTTTATAGAACGTTACGTAGTGAAATGAAAAAAACATTCTGAGTGTTGCAAAAAGGGATCCAACTCTCTTAACTTTACCCTAGTAGTTATATATTCTATTCTTCAATCTTCCTGCGCTACCTCCGGTTCTGACTCAAATGAGACTGAGTTTAACGAAGAACTTTTTTTAATGCACTATAAAGCTGTGCCCATATCAAAGTGGGCTTCCTTTAATTCATATTTTTATCGCAAATTAAATTTCATCAACCTGATTTAAATGAGAATCATGTAACATAAACTTTAATTACAAAAAAGGGTAGCTATAAGTCGTAACTTAGTATTGATTTTCTACTTTACTGCATTCATTTCGAAAAAAGATTTAGGTTTACATCAAAGTTTACTTCTATACCATAAGGAAATGTTTAAGCATGCAAAAATTTGGAAAGGCTCATTATGTCTGATTGCATATTAATAGCTTGCCTCTTCGTTCCTTATCTCCGATTTTTATCGACAATTCTAAATTTAAAGCCTGCAAACGGAGTGTAGCAACGTTTTTTCAATGGACCTTAATGTTCTGCCTCCTTTGCGAATATTGGCAGGGCTGCCCGAATCGAAATTGATTCTCTATAGTTAACGATTTTGTTGTTGATTCGGTTTGGCAAACAAGGTCTCAAGTAATTTTATCGTCTGTCAATACTTAATTGATCAGCTTGAAGTTCTCTATCTCTGTCCTTGTATCACCTTTAAAAAAATTAAACCTAATTTTTTATGTACAAAATAGAGTAGCTACAAATCGCATGACAATTAACTGTATCAAAATTAATAATGTATAGTAATTTCGAATTTTTATCGTATAAATACCTTTTTGGAATTTATACCACTGGTAAAGGAGATTGGACTAATGGTTTTTCTCTACTTAGCATTGCAAAATAATCTGATGATGGAGGTTTAAAACGCAATCTATAAAATAAAATATTTATTTCCAGCGTCATTCTGCGGCTATAAGCGCAGTTTTTGTCCTCATGGATTCGAGCAGAGTAATATCGAGTGACATCAACGACACTATTTACGTCTGGCATGCAGATAATGGTACAGTCTTACAATCCTTCTCTGGACCAAGCGAATATATCAAAACTACTATCAATATGAAGTATGCCGTGGCAACCAATGGAGATACTACCCTCAAGATATGGTCACTGATCAAAGATGATGAGAGATACACGATCACCCATTCTGAAGAAATCACTTGTTTCGTGCTAACAATTGATTGCCAACAAATTATAACGGGATCGAAAGATATGTCATTGAAAGTATGGCAAGTCGCAGGAGGTAAACTATCGCAGGTAAGTAAGAAATATTCGGCAACTATAATATAGTTCTTATTTTTATATCGCCATAATTAATAATTTATTATTAAACGAACGCCTTTACAAAATGCAAACACTCCTTACCGTAATTCTGTAAACACAATTGGGCCCAGGCTCTTTCCCGTCAGAAAAATTCGGCGAAATTAACGGTTTATTAGAAAAGAAAGGATTCTAGGCGGGAGAAAAATTTTTCCTTCATAGGGTCAATTTAATTAAAATTAAAATTAACCGTGCTTAATATTCGTGCTGTGAATAAGTGACATGTTGAGGTTTCAGGTTTAAGTCCAATAAACAGCAAATTATTGGTTTAAAGCGTTTAATCAAATAAAGGTTTGTATTCTCGGGGATTATTTGAGTCCACGTTTTGGTAATCTAATGAATATAGAGTATTATGTCGAATTAAAAATTATATTCACAAACCTTAGTAGAATAAATGCGCCCAAATAACATCACTCGACTCGAAGTCCAATCGTTAATCAAACATAAATCTCAATGGAAAATGTATCTGCTTACATTTTAAAACCCGTAAAAACAAAAACATTGGAACGTTTTTGCAATTAGTGACCGTGTTGCGTAACATGACGGACGCTGCAATTGACATGAAAATGCCATTAGCGCATAAAATCAAAAAACATTTTGTCGGTATGAATTGAGCATTTTTCTGAGCCTGACATTATTTTCCACAGGCAAATAGGATATGGTATATCAGATTTTGCATTTCATGGAGTAAAAACGTGTTTGCGTAATTTTTCAGCGGATTTAATGCCACCTCAACGTCCATATTATATTCCGTCATTTGCCATCAACATCAGTTATAAAAGAGGATTGGTTTTTGTTTGTATGCATTGAGTGATTAGGATCTTTAACCGAAAGGTATTATACAATGATTTTAGCATTAGCAACGTCCTATTTTCATAGCATATTACAAAATATTTTTATACAGTCCACGCCGTATGCATATGATGCTGATGTTGTGTTTATCGATTTTTCAAAGGCGTTTGGTAAGATAAATCACATGAAAATCATCCCTACAACTCTGGTGACTAACTTTATTGAACAAGTCTTCACTGCTTTTTATTGAATGAGCTCCTCCATTAGAGATGCACCTTCTTCTTCTTCTTCTTATTCTAGTGCCTTGCAGATTCCTTCTTAGGCGTTCATCCTTTCCAATTCCTATCATATTTTTCTATTATTTGCAGCATTCTGTATTGTTTGGAAGTCCTTTATGATAATATTTTTCTGCCTATTCCTCTTTTTTCCCCTCAAACTTACTTGAAGTGAAGAATGAGGCGCTGAATGTGGTAGCGCTCTCCGCGCAGTATGTGCCCGAGATAAACTATTTTTAGTTTCTTGATATTTTCGAAAAGTTCTCCATCAGCTAGACCAGCTCTTTGGAGAATGTCCTCATTCCTCACGTGATCAACCCAACACACTCTCAACATTCGCCTTAGGATCCACATTTCGAAGGCTTCAATTTTGTTGATAATTGTTACTTTTAGCGTCCATGCCTCAACACCATATAGAAGACTGGACCAAACAGAGCATGTCACCATCCTATATCTGAGACCAAAGTCCAAGTTCCTGTCTGTAAGGAATTTTCGAAGTCTTAGAAAGGTTGTTCTAGCCTACTCAATCATTCATTTTATCTCTTAATCCCGATCCCATGCTTTGTTGAGCATGCATCCCAAGCATTTAAACTGTGTCACCTTCAGTAATATGTATTCAAGTGGGTGGAATATCGTTCTTACTAATAATCATAAACTTGGTTTTGCTGATGTTAATTAAGTCTCAAGCCTAGTCTTTGGCTTTCTTCTTTGACCCGATTTGAGATCTTGTGCGCTTTTTGCTATTATCACAGTATCATCGGCATATCGGATATTTTTAATGGGGATTTCATTTATATCTTAATGCCAAAGAGGCTGAGATTGATTGGGAGAAAGCCCTTTCCACGTATAAATTGAATAACATTGGAGACAGGATACATCCTTGGAGAACCCCCTTCTTTATTTCAAAATCTTCAATTGTTCCAGTGTTGCTCGAATTTCTGCTTTTTGGTGCCAATACAGATTACCAATCAGTCCTATTTCCTTTCCATCCAGTCCCAAATCTCCAAGGTATATTATCAGAAGATTGTGCTTAACTTTATCAAATGCCTTCTCGTAGTCAATAAAGTACATATATTTATTTATTTCAAACATATGCACATAATCCAATCAGTTACAGAATCAGAATAGACACAAAAATATTAAACTAAAACTAAGGATAACTAATAATACATAAAAAGGTAATTTATAAAATCCAAAATAGAATAAAACTGACAAATAATCAGAATAATAAAAAACAAAAAAACAAAGTACTGCTGTTAGCGCATAATTGATCTTCTTTGTAATTCTTAGGATTGGACATATATTTTCGTGTTAAATTTGAATGCACACAGATTGTAAATAAAATCAGGGCACAAAAACCGTGCGCAATCGCCAATACGGCAAATTCAGAGAGTACGGCAGTAACGGTCACGGAGTCTGGTCGCCGATTCGTTTTTCATACAAGATTTAGCAGCAAAATTAAGGCCAGTGTTTCAAAATCGCGATAAGGACCTTTGATGGTATCTGCGGAAGTTGGTGGATAGAGAAGTTTGAGAAACAAGGGGATCCCCGAGGACAAATTCATTGGGAATGTCAAAATAAGCGTGGTAAGTGCCTTGTACTCATATTCCATTGCAATTTGTGTGTGTCGCAAACAATTACCTATGGATTTATTTTCTTTCTTGTCATAAATGTGAGCGCGTAGAATATTTTCCCTAACGATACAGTCCACAATTTATTTTCATTTACGTGCTAACATTTTTGGTCCTTCGAGCCGGATCGAGATTAGCTAAATTGTTTTAAAATATTTCAAATATCAAAATTCCAATCAATCTACAGATTGCCTTTTCAACTGGTTTTGTACGCTTCCTGGCGATCGTGCGCCGTCTCGTTTTTTACCAGATACAATAAATAAAATATATTTCATTTATCAACATTTAGCAGTCAATCACATTTCGTTCAGTGGTTTCGTCTCCGCCGTGGACCGCGCTATTTTTAGATTTCCAAATACGTAGCGATATTTGCTGCTACAACATTAGTCCGGGTCTTTACGCTGCGTTTTCGACTATTTAAGCGTTACGTTGCAACTTTCTTCAAACGATTTAAACAAGTTTTCTATTTACTAAAATATTTCTACAGTAAAATAACCTGTATTTACCATTAATTTATTACCTATTATTTCAAAGAAATGTCTGAAATAAAAAGATTGGAAGCTAAAAGAGTCATTTATGTGGGTCGAATTGTGGAGGTTTACCGACTTGCTATTAAGGCTCAAAAAGATGTTACTGCTCTCGAACAATTTGAGGTTAGATATAGTGACTTAAAAGAAGCTTACGACAGGTTTCAAGAGCTTCATAATGAAATTATCATGCTTACAACTGAAGATACAGACTTTCTTGCACAAGATAAGGTCAGAAAAGACGCTGATCAGTATTATTACGATTGCAAATTAATTTTTAATCAGATTTCTAAGCCTATTTCTTCTGTCAGTGGCCAGAAAAGTCAGGTTAAAGTTGAAGCAAGTGTAAAACTTCCTATGATCACTATACCTACCTTTAAAGGAGACCAAAAACTTTGGCCTACCTTTTTCGATTTATATAAGAAACTTATACATGAGAATGTGAATTTGTCAAATGTCGAGAAATTACAGTACCTCTTGTCGTATCTCGAGGAAGAACCTTTAAAGTTGCTTAGTGGTATTTCAATTACTAACGATAATTACAACATTGCTTACGATAAATTGGTTAATCGTTACCAAAATAAGCGTCTTTTGGCATCAAATGCTTTAAATGCTATTATGGCAGTTACATTAAAAAATGATAGTGCCAAAGATTTCAGAGCACTTTTAAATACATTTTCAGAATCATTAGCAGCCTTAAAGGCCCTTAAATTTAACACAGATCAGTGGGATTTTGTACTCTTTCATATGCTTTTAGAAAAATTAGACATTACCACACGTACTAATTTCGAGATTCAACATAGCACAGGGGCAATCCCAAGTTATAATAATTTGTATCAATTTTTAGAAAATAAATGCAAGGCTCTCGAGTCTGTACAACATTTAACAAACACTAAATCAAATAAAAATATCCCACCAAATTTAAAAAATTTTAATTTTTCAAAGGGTTACAATAAAACTGGTTCACCATTTTCGCTTTGTAATAAGGTTCCTGCAGACACACAGGGCTCGAATATAAGTTGCTATTTGTGTAAAGAACGCCATGTGCTTTCCAAATGTCCTAAATTTCTTGAAAAATCGCCAAGTGATAGGACGGCTTATGCCAAACAACATGGTTTATGCCTCAATTGCTTGCACCATTCTCATAATGTACAAAATTGCAATTCTTCTTATCGCTGCCGCACTTGTCGCTATCGACACCATTCTGTTTTACATATTTCTAAAAATTCAGATCAAAATTCGAGTGCAGTCAATGATTCTTCGAATAATGTCACTCAGGATAACCAAGGAATCTCTTCTACTGTAAAATATACGCCGTCTACTCTTGCTGGAAATACTTTCGCTTCTCAGAGCACCGTCCTCTTAGCCACTGCTGTCGTTGAGATTTGCGATGGAAGAGGAGCCTATCAAACTATCCGTATTTTAATTGATTCTGGTAGCCAGTCCAATTTCATAAGCGAAAAATGTGTACGCCGTTTAAACTTAATTCGACGTCAATTTTCTACTGCCATTTTGGGGCTAAACCAGATGTCCTCTTTTTCATCTAAAGGGGTTACTCATTGTACAATAAAACCGAAAAATCTCTCAGAACCTACTTTTTCCTTTGATGCAATTGTTGTTCCAAAACTCTGCTCAGATATGCCTTCGTTTAACTTACAAAATAAAGACTGGGAACACTTGAGCGGATTAAAACTTGCCGATGAGAAATGTTTCTTGTCAAGCCCTGTAGATTTACTTCTCGGAGCAGAGATATTTACACAAATTCTTCGAAACGGCCGAATTGTAGGTGCTGTAGGCCAACCTACAGCCATCGAGACAGTTTTCGGCTGGGTTTTGCTAGGTAGAATAAATAATTCCACCAACACTGCTTTGCAAATCAAGACCTTTTTTACAACGTCAGAGGTTCCACTTGAGATAAGTATTCCAAAGTTCTGGGAAATCGAACAAATCCCATCAAAAACATTTTTTTCTCCAGAAGACATTAAATGTGAAAATATTTTTCAACAAACAGACACTAGAGATCCTTCCGGAAGATTTGTCGTTTCTCTTCCCTTTAAGAATTCCGAACCGGAATTGGGCGATACTTACCCACAAGCCTTTCGCAGATTTTCAATGCTTGAGTCTAGGCTATTGAAAAATCCTAGATTATATTCGGAATACTCTGAATTCCTAAAAGATTACATTAAAAGTGGTCATATGACTCTAGTTTCTTCAAATAGCCCAAGGTCATCACTTTCTTTTTACTTACCCCACCATTGTGTGTTGAAACCGGAAAGTATAAGCACAAAACTACGGGTAGTGTTTGATGGTTCTGCAAAAGGTCCTAAAGGTCTAAGCTTGAATGATACTTTACTTTCTGGGCCAAAACTACAAAAAGATATATGCTCCCTTCTTCTTATTTTTCGTTTACACCCTATAGTTTTCATAGCAGACATCAAGCAGATGTTTCGTCAAGTTCTTATCAAACCTGCACATCGACATTACCAAAAAATTCTGTGGAGATTTTCGCCTCAAGAACCTTTGTCCGAATGGATTTTAAATACAGTCACATTTGGCTTAAGCTGTAGTCCATATCTAGCTATGCGTACTATAAATGAACTTGCCAATTTAGAGCAATCTCGGTTTCCCCATGCAAGCAAGATACTAAGGACTCAAGTCTACATAGACGACATTCTCGGCACGTGCCCTTCAGTTCCTTCTGCCCTGGCGTTACAAAATGAACTAATTGAACTATTAAAACTTGGAGGCTTTGAGCTCCGAAAATGGGCGAGCAATTCGCCAGAATTGCTGGCTGTTGTCCCAAATTCCGATCGACAAATGCCTTTATCCTTCGATAAAGACGAGCCTCACTTTCTTAAAGTCTTAGGACTTCAGTGGCATCCTTATTCTGATTCGTTTTCCTATCAGTGCCAAACGAGTGATAAATCCTGTACAAAACGTACTATTCTATCAGACATAGGGAGAATTTTCGATCCTTTGGGATTTTTGTGCCCTGTTCTTCTTTCAGCAAAATATATTATGCAATGCTTATGGACTTCTAACACGGATTGGGATGAACCCCCTGATCAAAATATTATCGCTTCTTGGACTCGGCTCAAGGCTGAACTTCCAGCGCTTTCAAAGCTCTCAATTCCACGTCGTGCCATGCAAAATAATTATCAAAGGTGTGAAATTCATGGTTTCTGTGATGCCTCGAATATTGGCTATGGTGCCGTAGTATATTTTCGTATCGAAACAAAGAACGATACGTCTGTTTTTCTTATTTGTGCAAAAGGAAGGGTCTCCCCATTGAAATCCTTGACTTTACCCAAACTCGAATTGACAGCTGCCAAACTGCTGTCCGATTTGATTGCATTTGTAAGAGACACCTATTTCGATCAAATTGTCTTTGATGACGTATTCGCTTGGTCAGACTCACAGGTCGTCCTTTCCTGGTTAAATTCTTCACCGAGCCGATGGAAAACCTTTGTGGCTAACAGGGTGAGCCACATTCAAGAGATCATCCCACCTGCCTCATGGCGTTATGTTCCTTCCGCTGTCAATGCAGCAGACTGTGCTTCACGTGGAATGTCTCCTTCCGAATTACTAACTCATGAAATGTGGTGGAACGGACCCTCATTTTTGTCTTTGCCAAGAAGCGAGTGGCCTAATAGTCCTTTTCCTAGACCAATTGATGACGATGCAGAAGTTACAAAAGAGGAAAAACGAATTGTCTTAAACTTGAATGTGGAATCCCACATTTTGGATCAAATAGTTGATAAATACTCATCACTTACAAAAATTCAAAGAATTTTGTCATTTTGCTTTCGTGTTTCAATTAATTTCAAACCGTCTTCTAACAAACTGTTTGGAAATCCCACCCATGATGAGCTACAGAAGTCTTTGATGTGTCTTATAAAGCATGTCCAATATTCCATATTTTCTGATATTATTTCTAAAATAAAAAAGAATCACCTACTGCCTAAACCTTTCCGAAAACTGGCCGTTTTTCTTGATTCGGAAGGTTTTCTAAGGGCAGGCGGCCGTCTAAGAAGAGCGAATATTTCATTTTCGATTAAGCATCCCTTATTGCTACCGAGCTCTCACCGTTTGACCACATTGATAATCGAATATACACATAAAAAATACTTGCATCCAGGATTAAAAACCTTACATAATTTAATATTACAACAATATTGGATTATATCTGCGCGAAAAGCTATTCAAAAAACTCTTTCTAACTGCTTGCGTTGTTTAAAGGTTCGTCCTAAATTTTATGCCCCCCCTGCAATGGGAGACTTACCCTTACATAGGATTTCACAACTAAAGCCCTTTTCACACGTTGCTATAGACTTTTGTGGTCCATTTTTTGTGACTATGTATCGCACTCGAGGTGCCAAGATTTTTAAGTCATATGTGTGCGTTTTTGTGTGTACATCTACGAAGGCTATACATTGGGAGCTCACGCAAGAACTTTCTACCGACAGTTTTGTCGCGGCTTTTCGGCGTTTTATCGCAAGACGAGGGACGGTAATTGCCTGTTACAGCGATAATGGAACCAATCTGGTTGGTGCCAACAACCAATTCCTTGAGTATGCCAAACAAGCATCCGAAACGTTGTACCTTCGATGGCATTTTAGTCCTCCTTCAGGACCCCATTTTAATGGACTTGCAGAAGCAGGCGTCAAAATGGTGAAGTCACACCTACTGCGCGTTGTAGGCGACCAACGTTTAACCTTTGAAGAATTAACCACCTTACTATGTCAAATTGAATCTTTACTTAATTCTCGTCCTTTGTGTGCACAAAGTTCTGATCCTAACGATTTGATCCCGCTAACTCCGGGCCATTTTTTAACTTTGGAACCATTAAATTCGGTAATTCCCGAGCCTGATTTGTCTCAGCTAAACATAAATCGCCTCTCTCGCTGGCAACTGATCCAAAAATTACACGCTGATTTCTGGAAACGTTATTCTCTAGAATATTTAAATACCTTGCAACAACGTTTAAAATGGTCTAACCCAGTGGAAAAAATCAAACTGAACGATTTAGTTCTTATTAAAACCGATAATAAATCTCCTCTAAAATGGCCACTTGGGCGAGTTATCGAGCTTCATAGCGGCGAAGACAAGCACACGCGAGTGGTTACAGTGAAAACAGCCACCGGGCAATTTCGTCGACCAGTTATAAAACTGTGTCCACTTCCAAATTCTTAACCTATGCTTATTTAATTTTAGATTAGGATGGTTTTTTTTTTTTTTTTTTTCT
>MU183356.1:0-29989 GCA_016904865.1 Pissodes strobi
AATTGTCATTCGATATCTCACCAAAGGCCATACTCATATGAGCGCAGATGGCATCCACGGTAATATCGAGCACAAAGTCTTAAGGAAGAGAAATATATATGATTTTATGGAATTGATAGAAGCTATTGAATCATCGAGAAAAAATTTAGAAGTTCTTCAATTAAAAGAGTTCTACTCGTGGCCTAACAAAAAAAGATACACAAAAAAGCCAGAGGATCCATTAAAGGCTTTTCTGTTGAACGAATTAGTTGAGGTTTGTTTCACAAAAGGAAGCCAGTGCATGCAATACAAAACAGATTTTTCAGATGATTATAAAGAGTTGCATTTTATACAGAAAAAAACACAATCCTATGACTTTTATACCACAAACTTTGCCTACTCGTGGCATTACAGCCTCAAAAAAGGCAAAGATCTGAGACCGCTAATGCCTATCAACAGAAGAGTGTTTTGGAAATCGACGCCAGAATCTGAAACATCCATGGACTTAGTTAGGGCTGAGCAAGAAGTGGCGGAAATAGATTCTGATATTTAAATATCCGTGTTATATTTAATTTGAGTTGTAACAACCATTATCGCTTTTGTTAATAATTAATTTTATTCATGTTAATGTTTGTTGATTTAAGTTACTTGGCCTCCATTTCATTTATTTTTGTAGCCTTAAAGATTTTTGTAGTGAGATTTGTTTATCAAGTAAAAAAACTCAAAGTTGTATATTATGATTTTTTAAATACAAAGCCCAGCAATGAAATTTAATGCTTCAAAAATATATCACTTTCCACTAGTTTTCCTACTACAAAACGAAGCAACGGCAATTACTGTGTTTTGATGTACTATTATATAATTCATTAGGTAAAAATTCTCAAGCAACGGTAGTTACTGTGTTTTGATGTAGTGTTATATGATTCATTAGAAAAAAATTCCCAAGTAACGGCAGTTACTGTGTTTTGATACAGAATTTTCGTATTTATTTGAAAACAAAATCCATGCAAAACACGTTTTTCAGCTGTCGAACTATTGTTTTAACTGTTGATACTCTTCAAATTATATTAAAAACAATGCTAAAGCTTATATCTAACTTTCGTTAAAATTTTGGAGCAATATCTCTTTTTATTTCGTGGGGCTCGAAAATTATCATAAAAGTCGATTTTTCTCCGTTGTTATAAAAATGTAGTTACTGTGTTCTGTATTGGGACAGCCGCAGGGTCTTGTTTGCGCTTTGTAGAGCAAGAGCAACTGCTGCGGTGTATACAGTTTTTTGTTGCGAAATAGCGCATCAAACTTCTGGGAAGCTGATTTTGCGATGTTAGCAACGTGGTCATATTGCTATTGACCGAGAGACCCAGCAGTCCGATTGACGAGGATGAAGGCATGGTCAATCATGCCATAATGATGTCAGGGCCCACCATATTGGCCCTCTTGGTAAACGTGGCTACTTGGGTCTCTGCTGCATTGAACTGGACCAAATTTCTGTCGCCCCAAGTTTGAACTTACTCCAAGTCTTGATTAATTGCTGTAATCTGCTCCTGTCTGCGGTGATAAGTCTCAGTCGCTGGTAAAGGTTTTTCTGACCTAAATTGAGAGACAAGGGTACTGTCATCTGCAAAATTGTAAAGAGGATTATTCGTTTTGGTCAGCAGGTCATTAATATAGATGAGAAACAAATAAAACAACTAATTAAAGACATCATATAAATGTATTATTTTCGGTGTAAATATTGTAATGAATTAAGTTTCTGATTTTTTTTTTGGAAATTTAATAGTCTGCCATGCCGGCTAGGATAGATTGAGCGTAAGTATACCTTACTTGTGGTAAATATTTGTTTATATGAGCGCCAGATATTCCTTACCTCTCAAAGTAACTGTCAAGTATTACCAAAAAAAGCTTAAAAAACTGACAAAAAATACTTGATAGACGTTGAGAATTGCAGAATCTCGTTTCTTGCAGGAAATAAAAGATATTCTTAAAATCAAATTTACAATAGTTTATTTAAATATATAAAATTAAAATTAAACAGTTAAAATAGCAACTTGGTTGAACAAATTTCTTTTAGAGTTTGAGAATTAAATCAGTTAACTAAATTTTAGAATTGACCAAAAAAGCAGTTAAAAAATCGATAATCAAAATTATTTATGAATTAAATATTCTGGTCTTTACAACGATCTTCGGATTGGCAAATAGCTTCGTCTAACGTTCGACCCTGGTTGGACACAAGTCTCTTCACCTCATTCCTCTTCACAGAGGAGCCTGTTTATGATTAGGCCTTTATAGGTGAGGATAATACCAGAGGATTTGTTAAACTTAATGTCCTATGACAGTTGATCCATAGACTGTACCCCAACAGTCCACTCGTTTGACTCCTGATGGTCAATACAAGTTCTTCGGTCAATCACCGTGAGAATATGCAAACAGAAAAAAATGGTTTTAGACCAGAATGTTGATTGATATCAAAAAAAGAAATGAGAAATAAACAGTGATTTAAACAAAATCAGCAAAAAATTTCACTCTATTACTTAAGAATTAAATCTATGAACAAAAATACGAGATTCGTAAATGAATCTGATACTGAAGTTACTCAGAAAAAAATTATTAAATTTGACTTAAGCACACTTCTAAATAAGTGCAAAATAAATGAAAAGTCCCCAAAAAGTTGATTGAATAGAAAAGTTTTAAAATAGCAAAATACTAGTCAAAAAGTGATAGAAAAATATGATTACTTCAAAATTGTGAATTGATAATTATGCAAATTCCCCACAAGTCAAATTCGTGCATCGATAAAACTGTAAATGCAAAAATTACGATACAGTTTAGTATTAGTATTTTGTAGTTAGTATTAGACATTTCAAAAAATATCAATCGTTCTCAAAAATCTCGCCTAGGTGAGCATTAAGGCCATTAAGTGCCACAAGAAAGATAAGCAAAGCAAATTTAGTTAAAAATTTGGCAAGGAGCTAGATTTACAAAGAGAAAAGATATAAATTTACCGTTGACTGTCGGTAGAGAGAAAAATTAAAAATCCAAGGTGAGTTCTCAAAAAAACTTAAAAACTTAAACTTAAAAAAGTAGGCTTTCCCAAATCCTCCACCGGCAGCAAACTGAAGGTTTAAGGGTTACCCATCCGTCTCTTCCCAAATTTGACAAGTGGCTCAGGCAACTTGCTAAAAACTTGCTTAAAACATAAAAAACCAACAGAAACTGGTAATAAAGTGGTGTTAGTTAGAAATTCTCCAAGCTAATTTCCAACTACGCAGTTAAATATATCTGTAAAAGTTAACGAAATTCACGATAAATATATCTAGTGTAAGTGCCCAGCGACATAAAGTTGCATTTATAAATACTGTCTTGGAAATTTTTGTGTGGCTTAATTGCGGCTAGTCTACCACCTTTTCCCTTTATGAAAACTTTCGTAGTGGGGGCGTTTGTTTTCCAGTTCTTCCGAAAGCCGACCATTTCGCGTAGTGCAAAAAATTTATGGATACTGTTTTTATTTTTAATGTAATCGCGAGGCAAGTATATGAAACGCGCGAAAAAAAAAGTGTCCGACAAAAATTTTGGGGCATTAAGGGTGTCCGACAATTCAAACATATCCAATTAATGAGTTAAAAAAATTTATGAATAACGAGCTGATTTTTTCAGGATTACTTAATAAAAATATGTAGAAAATGAATATCCAATTATCCGACAAATTACATTTTCCGATTTTCCAGTCCGACACGGGAAAGTCATCGGTTTCACGAAGACAAAAAATTTACGAATAACTGTCGGACAAAAAAGAATCATGTATGTAAAACAAGTACTCGACATGTGGTATAACTGTCCGACAAATATGTCGGGACCAATCTGCAGTCCGACAAAAAAACATCAATTTTAAACAGCATTATTTTTCAAGTATTCATTAATTGTGATAAAGTTTTATAAGCTACTGTAAATGGATTGTGAAATGCGTAAATAGTTAATAATATGTATTGAAACCTTGATTGAAACTTACCGACCCCCAGTATATGTATTACCTTTTGAAAGTCGGCAGTCAGACACGTGATCGTACAATTTTTTACAAACCTATCTCGACCCATCCATTACGTTGTGTATTTAGTAGCTCCCAAATTCTTTTAGAGTTAACCCATCAGATAACCCTGACGTCCTACTAATAGAACGGCATCTTTAGAAATATCTGCGCACGCCAATGGTGAGAAATTTGGCTCGTCATCTATAAGTGAGTTTCGGGACAACCTTATTTGACAGTTCCGCGCCGTGTTGCTTGCGCAGCGCTGCATGTTTTTGTTTAACTTAATTATAAAAGTGAATAAAAATGGCCGAATATAACATCAAGTGTGCTAGGTAAGTATATTACTCAAGAAACATTCAATAATTTATTAGTGTTAGCTTTATTTTCATGTATATATACCAAAATAACAATATATTTACTGATAACTTCAATAAGGCATGCTAGTCGTTGGTAGCGAGCCGCCATTTATTGCCGTCCTTTATATAGGCCGTTAGGAATAAGAGCAACTTTACGAAATAAAAATTTGATTACTTATATTATTTTGTAAGTAATGGGTAAAGTAATATCTAAAATTACCTCTATTTTTCATTTTTAGTGGTTTTTCAATGCATGATGCATTAGCAATGCTCGAGAAAGACGATTTTCCGCATCATCCTTCAGCTGACATTGTCATGTTACCGCCCGACGACGACTGTGAAACCGACGAGGATTCAAGCCAGGAAGATACGATGTGCCCTGATAATTTACCCTTTGCTCAGCTTAGGGCTGCAGCAGAAATACGGGTACCTCTCTAAGATTCGGATTCGGAAGATGACAACATTCCTCTGGCTAAACTTATTCCAAAAAAGTCAAAATTCGGTCCATAATTTGCCAAAGTTTATAATTGGACTAAAAGTCATATTCCATATGAGCCATGTAACTTTGATTCAGGTCAAAAATTTGACTTAGAAGACGCAAATGACAGTTCACCGGTCTCCTAGTTTTTTAATTTCTTTGATGAAAACGTTTTTGACTTACTCATTGAAGAAACAAATCATCATGCGGCAAAAAAATAAAAATAACAAACCAGTTACTGTCCGAGAAATGAAGTTCCGTTGGTATATCCGAGACGTAAAATGTTTTGGGAACAGGATAAAGATGTAAAAAAAAAACATTCTTCTTTCAGAGATAGGTGTGATCACATAATGCAGATAACGACAATTTGTTTACTAGTGATATATTTGCTAATGTTCGTCCTTTGATTACTCTATTGAGTCAAAATTTCCTAAGATATGCACCTAAAGTTGAGACCCATAGTGATGATGAGGGCATGGTACCCTATTTTGGGTGCCATGGCTGCAAACAATTTATGCGGGGTAAACCCATACGCTGGGGCTACAAGCTTTGGGTAGGTTGCTCAACAAGTGGTTATATCAGTTGGTTTGAACCATCAAGGCGCTTCTACGCACATTTCACCAGAGTATAAGGAAGTTGGATCAGGCACTGGTGTTCTGCTCTGTTACGTAGATCAACTTTTGACACGTTGCGTTGGCCTCAAAATAACTCTTATTTTTTTTGATAATTTTTTTCCAACTTGCCGTTTTTTGAATATCTATCTGCCAAAGGTATTCGCGAAACTGGAACCGTTCGCTCAAACCGCATTCCCAAAAATCCCCTCAAGTCATCAACTCAAAAAATGTCCAAGAGGTACGCATGATCACAAATCCGATATAAACAAAAAATTAACAATTCTTAGTTGGAATGATAATAGCGTGGTTTCGATGGTATCCAATGCTGTCGGTTTGAATCCCATACGGATGGTAAAACGGTATTCAACGGTATGATACCTAATAAATAACTTGAATAAAGGTGATTTTTTTTTTAATTTTCATACCTCAGAAATAAGTGGGTTAACATAAAACAAATCTTAATAAGTGAAGAAAGAACATCTTAATTTCCTTAAAGCTCAGTATGAACATAGGTAAGTTAAGTCCATTTGTTAAACTCTAAATATACTTAATTATGCCACCTTTCATAACTTGTAGTAACATCCAGGACGGCAGTACTTAATATTACCATTTTTAATTCACGAATAAAAAAACATTTTGCTTATTTTTTACGCATAAGGTAATGTTTTACTGTCGGACAATTTATTCATTATGTTCTCTAGTTCATTTAAAAGCAAAAAATCGAAAAAAGAAATTGTTATTCGTAAATTTTTTGGCTTCGTGAAACCGTTGATTTTCCCGCGTCGGACTGGAAAATCGGAAAATGTAATTTGTCGGATAATTGGATATTTATTTTCTGCATATTTTTATTAAGTAATCCTGAAAAAATCAGCTCGTTATCCATAATTTTTTTTAACTCATGAAATACATATGTTTGAATTGTCACTTTTTTTTCGCGCGTTTCATATACTTGCCTCGCGATTACATTAAAAATAAAAACAGTATCCATAAATTTTTTGCACTACGCGAAATGGTCGGCTTTTGGAAGAACTGGAAAGCAAACGCCCCCACTACGAAAGTTTTCATAAAGGGAAAAGGTGGTAGACTAGCCGCAATTAAACCACACAGAATTTCCAAGACAGTATTCATAAATGCAACTTTATGTCGCTGGGCACTTACACTAATCGAACTATATTCGATAAAGGTTCCAATAAGATCATTTATTCAACAATATTCCCTAAAAAGTGCCAAGATGGCCACGATGAATTAAGAATACAATTTATAAATCTAGATATTCGAAATCTAATCAGAAATATTGTTTACCAGATCACAGCTTTGAAAATCCCTCTATCATTTGAAGATTGTCCTAGGACACTCCTAAAACAGAAAAATAAATTCGATAAACCTAAAAACTGAATGTGAAAAATCACACCAAGCAAAAATAAAAATGCACTGCTCACCTCGACCTGAAATCAGAAACAAAGAATCAGGCCGTTTCATTTCAATATCTGCTAGGGACGCGTCGAATAGGAGGGAGACGACTCATCAAAAATTACGATATTACCATGGCCCTCTATCCAAAGGGGAGAACATTAAAATATTCTTGTTAGAAAGCCCTTATAGTTAGCGGCCCTCGCAATAATGGGCCCTCATTATAATATAGGCTTTCTATAGGGCGAGACCAATCGGGATAAAAACTTCATAACGGTAGTTCGGATCGCTCTGGGACTTATACCTATCGACTTGGAATCGAAAAAAAAATAATTTCTTGTCTGTATGGATGTATGTACAGGGTTATCCAACGAGGACTAGACAAGGCGATTTTTTGACTTTCCCTGTACTTTTAGAAAAATACTGAAATAGCCCTCTTATGTAATTTTCACCCGCGAACTCGGATATGTTCAGCAAAAAACAAACGAACATCGTAAAGCCGTCAAAAACGACTAACATAGGTTTTTTTAATGGAATACCCTGTAAATTATTGCATATTTGCATTGTACGAAAAAGTGTAGACATATTTCATGAATAACGTCCTATACCTATCTCTAACGGTATTTGAAATATTGACAGTTGAAACAAAACGGTTTGCACTTTCCTATACTGGTTTTTCATAAGCGATCGAATGATACTAACTTTTTATTTAATCAGAGGTTAAATTCATCCGGGATTTTTTAACCTCTGGTTAAATCTAATTTGGGATAGAGGTAGATGTCAAATGAAAGTATTCGGTAAGACACGTATTTTTGTTCCTTTGATCTTTTGCTCTAATTGTTACCGTTTTTGACTTATGAAGGATTTTTGTCAATTATACTATCACACTTAACGTAACTATTTTGATTATTTTCCGGGTGCAGGTTCGAATCCTACCGCGGAAACATTTTTTTTAATGAAAAAATTTTGGATTTTTTCTTCGAATAATTATTTATTATTTAAGATGCCCATATACTACAGGGATGAATAAAAAAATTTGTTATTCTTGAAAAATTGATTGTTATGGCAACTAAGAAAAAAAAATTAAATTTGTATATTTTAGTAATAATTATACGATTTGAAGACTTGATCTTTGGTATGTGGGTATGGGTGATGAAATATTAACGATTTGTGCTGACTAGAATTGGTTACAATGGCAACCAAAAAATAATATAGCCTAAATTCCTTAAGGATTAATATCGAAAAGAATTGTGTTATATACAGGAGAATTGGTTACCATAGCAACCGCTTAATAATACAGCGTAGATTTTTTAAGCATTAATGTCGTAAAATGTCAAGTATCTATAAACAACGACCATGTGGTCGTCTTATTGATTGAATATGATGTTGAAATTTTGGTTGTTGTGGTAACCAAAAAAAAATCGTAATAAATCGATAATCTTACGTCTAAGGGACTTGATATTTGATATGTGAGTAAAAGAGAAATAATGGTAATAATTTATGGCAAGATTTGGTTACCGTGGCAACCGATTAATAATATAGTGTAGATTTCACAAGGACTAGGTAATATCGGAAAATTTCATGTTGTATAAAGGGTAGTTTTAATGATAGAATTAGATGTTGGTACTTAGAATTGTTTATGAAGCCTAATTTAAAATTAAAAAATTGACTGCTATGATAGCCAAAAAAAGTAAAAATCGTCATAACTCGAAAATCTTAAGACTTAATATTTGGAATGTGAGTAAAAGAGAAAATATGTTAAAAAATTATGATAAGATTTGGTTACCGTGGCAACTGACTCATAATATAGTGTAGATTTCTGAAGGATCAATATCGGAAAATATAGTGTTTTATAAAGGGTTGTACTACTGATCGAATTTGATGTTAAAAAGTTGGTTGCTATGGTAACCAAAAAAGAGGAAAAATCGTCAAAATTTAGTAAGCGTACGACTTGGAGATATGATATTTGGTATACTAGTAAAGGTGATGAAATGTTAACGATTTATGATGACAAGAATTGGTTTTATTAATTTATAAGTAGCATTGTGAAAGTATGTTAGCATTTTTTGTTGACAACATGGTTACCATAGCAACCAATTAATAATATGTATATCACTAATAAAAGATATAGCATGGTACTTAGGATTGTTTATGAAGCCTAATTTGATACTAAAAAATTGGTTGCTGTGGTAACCAAAAAAAGGAAGGATTCTAATGATTTAACTTCTATCGAAACCTTACCCAATTACAGAAATCAACCGCATGAGAAATTTGCATAAAAATCACTTTGTTGGCAAGAAATCTTAGAATACGAAAAACCATGTAACGAAATATTATCATTCCGTTACAATATGGTGTATATCAAATTATGTATATGCACATTTCCCAGAAATTATTAATTATAATTATTAAATTTATTAGAAACCAAAATTTGGCCTACATCTCTGAGGACGCATAATATTGTCACGGCTTGCAACCATCCGAATGTTTTGTGCTACCCTATACAATTAAACTTGCCGCATCTACGTTCTTCCGTATGAGCCATCGTCTACCGAGAAGGTTCCCGATATAATGCGGTCGGGCGAAAATAATACAGAAGCCAGTGGATTCGGGATTAGCCCCGAAACATATTTTTCTGATATAAATAGCGCTTAGAAACCGTGTAGATTTTAGTTAATCATTGAGCGCTGAATTGTAAAGATCTATTAGTTTGGGTTAGTCTGGGTTATTTATAAGAGTAGTTTAGTGTGTTCAATTGTACACAGTGATAAAGAATAAAGTATTATTAAAAAATTGTGCTTTTGTTAGAATCCTCAGAAAAATCGTAACATCGTAAAATCTAAGTGCTGAGGGACACACAGAACAGGACCGGCTTCAGAAAAATTTCAAGATGAAGAAGAAAAAAGGCAAGCGGATAGGGAAGAGGATGAACGTAGAAGGCATGCGGATCGGAAAGCCGATGAACGTAGGAAGCAAGCAGAACAGAACCGGCTTCAGTACATTTTACAAGACCAAGAAGAGAAAAGACAAATAGAACAGGATTATCTTCAGAAATTGATGCTGGATGTAATTGTAAGCAAGCAAGGAAAATTACAGAAATTATTGGACGGGCAAAATGAGAAATTTAAAAAACATTACAAAAAAAAAGGTGAAACTGTACAAGAAGAAATTAGAAATGTACAAAAAAAATTCACAGTCCTTCACAAAGATGCAATCGGGGGCGACATTGAAAATGCCGAACCAGAATGCAACGCTTACTAAATTTGAGATCTGAGAAAACTCATAAATGTGTGGAAATATAATAGTTGATAGAAGTTTGGGAGAGATCAGGTTAGATTTCGTAAGTTTACTTTACCAAAATATACCAAATAAATGCATATTACTTGAAGTTTCGTTCTTTTTAAAATTTATAACGTTATAAGTGTGGTTGAAAAAGCAAAAGACCATTTGCATTCGATTCATGTGACATTCCTCGATCTAACAATATGAGATACGAGACGCGACTAGTCTGTCGTGAGAAACTAAAAGTGACCCTCACCCACCCTTAACACAATCTAATGTACAAAATGACTTTTAGCAGATTGCGTAAGTTTAGTTCACCAAAATATACCACATAAATGCATATTACTTCAAGTTTCGATCGTTTTTACAATTTATAACATTAGTGGTGGTTGTAAAAACTGCATTCGATTCGTCTCTCAATCCCCGACCTAACGCGGTTAGTTTCACTTAGAATCAACTTATTTTGGTCATTTGAGTCGGTTCCAATACGTTATAACCAATTTTAATTGGTTAGTTTTGGTTAGTCGTCTAATCAATTTTCGGTTAGTTTCACTTAGTCTCAACTTTGTATATATTTGAGCCGGTTCCGCTACGTTATAATCAATTTTAATAGATTTGGTTGGTCGTTTAATCAATTTTCGGTTGGTTCCACTGAGTCCCAAATTATTTTACAGCTGGTTCTGATACGCTATAATCAATTTTAATAGATTTGGTTAGTTTTGATTTATTATTCATCTAACCAACTTTCGGTTAGTTTCACCTAGTCTCAACTTATTTTCAGTTATTTGAGTCGGTTCTGATACTTTATAGTCAATTTTAATGGATTTGGTTAATTTTGGTTAGCCGTATAATCAACTATCGGTTAGTTTCACTTAGTCTCAATTTATTTTACTTATTTGAGCTGATTCCGATACGTTACAGTCACTTTTAATAGATTTGGTTAGTTCTGGTTTATCGTCTAACCGACTTTCGGTTAGCTTCACTTAGTCTCAACTTATTTTAGTTATTTGAGTCGGTTCCGATACTTTATAATCAAGTTTAATAGATTTGGTTAATTTTGGTTAGCTGTCTAATCAACTATCGGTTAGTTTCACCTAATCTCAACTAATTTTACTTATTTGAGCTAGTTCCGTACGTTACAAATCAATTTTAATAGATTCGGTTAGTTTTGGTTTATCGTCTAACCGACTTTCGGTTAGCTTCACTTAGTCTCGACTTATTTTAGTCATTTGAGTCGGTTCCGATACGTTATAATTAGGTTTATTAATCTTGGTTTATTTTAGTTAGTCCTCTAATCAACTTCCGGTTAGTTTCACTTAGTCTCAAGTTATTTTACTTATTTGAGCCGGTTCCGATATGTTGTAACCAATTTCAATAGATTTGGTTAGTCGTCCAATCAACTTTCGGTTAGTTTCACTTAGTCTCACCTTATTTTACCTATTTAAGCCGGTTCCGATACACTATAATCAATTTTAATATTGTTTAGGTTTGGTTAATCGTCCAATCGCTTTTCGGTTAGTTTCACTTAGTGTCAACTTATTTTAGTTATTTGAGTCGGTTCCGTCGCGTTATAATTAATTTTAATAGATTTGGTTAGTTTTGGTTAGTCGGCTAATCAACTTTCGGTTAGATTCACTTAAGATCAACTTATTTTAGTCATTTGAACCGTTTACGATAAGTCAAAATCAATTTTAATAAATTTGGTTATTATGGGATAATCGTCGAACCAACTTCCACTTAGTTTCACTTAGTCTCAACTAATTTTACTTATTTGAACCGGCTCCGATACGTTATAATCAGTTTTAATGGATTTGGTTAGTCTTGGTTAGTCGTCTAATCAACTTTCGGTTGGTTTCACTTAATCTCAATTTATTTGAGTTATTTGAGTCGGTTCCGATATGATATAATCAATTTTAATAGATTTGGCTAGTTCTGGTTAGTCGTCTAATCAACTTTCTGTTAGTTTCACTTAGTCTTAACTTATTTTACTTATTTGAGCTGGTTCTGATACGTTATAATCAATTTTAATGGATTTGGTTAGTTTCGGTTAGCCGTCTAATCAACTTTCGGATAATTTCACTTAGTCTCAACTTATTTTTAGTCATTTGAGTCGGTTCCGACACGTTATAATTAAGTTTAATAAATTTGGTTAGTTTTGGTTAGTTGTCTAATCAATTTCCGGTTAGTTTCACTTATTCTCAAGTTATTTTACTTGAGCCGGTTCCGATACGGTATAATGAGTTTTAATATATTTGGTTAGTTTTTGTTAGTTGTCTAATCAACTTTTGATTAGTTTCACTTAGTCTCAACTTATTTTATTCATTTGAACTGGTTCCGATAGTTTCTAATCAATTTTAATAGATTTGGTTAGTCGTCCAATCAACTTTCGGTTATTTGCACTTAGTCTCAATTTATTTTCCTTATTTGAGCGGGTTCTGATACGTTATAATCAGTTATGCATAAACCGTGTTGTGACGTTCACTAAAATTTTCCGTGTCGTGATGCGACCTTGGAAACTCACTGTCAAGAAACCTAAGTATTCATCTGAACCGGCTCCGATACGTTATAGTCAAAGATAAGGTTTCTGTTAGTTTTCGTTAGTGGCCAAAATTCAGTTCGTTTTGGTTAGTTTTAACTTACTTTAATTAGCGTAACCTATTTCGATACATTTTAGCCCGTTTTGGTGCTTTTGGTTACTTTTGGGTAGTCATTCAATTACCTTTCCGATATGTTATTACCAATTTTAATGTTTTTGGTTAATTTTTGTTAGTCACCAAAATTCGGTTACTATACTATTTTTAATCTGTTTCAATACGTTTTAACCATATTTGGTGCTTTTGGATAGTTTAGGTTAGATTGGGTTAGATAGTCGTCGTGGGTAGTCGTTCAATCAATATTCTCTTAATTTCAGTTAGTTTTAATTTTAGTCATTTCAATCGGCGCGGCGCCGATACGTTATAATCGAATTTAATGTGTTTGGGTAGTTTTGGTTAGTTTTAACTTAATTTAATATTTTTAATCTGTTCCGATACCTTTAAAAGTGGCTTCCCACGGCCTGTATTAGAACAGGCCAGACTCGGGCGGCGGACAAGCACAGGTAAGCACGGATCGGGCTTGGCCGCGCGTGAGGTCTTCCCATGGCCTGTATGAGCCTGTTCTTCAAGAGTTTGAAGATAGGGTTCCGTTTAAAAATGTCGCGTGAAACTCAGCATCTTAATTTTCGATAGGTTGACTGGTTGACAGTAGCTTTAAAATAACCAAATATAGAATAGAATATACCTAGTATGTACTTATAGATACCTACATGATATGTAACATGAAAACATAACAATCATAACATTGAGAAACAACTAAAAGACGGCTTCTTAGTACTTCTAATTCTGTATAGATAACATAATATTACAATAGCAATCTACAGCTCACTACAAACCAAGATCACGAGTCGGCCCGAACGAGTTTCGTTACTTTTTACCCTTGTCTATACGGTCTAGCGGAAAGGCTCTAAGCGGTTTCGTGGTTAGTGGTACGATTCTGGATTTTCGATTATGGCGTTCTGCGTTCGATTCCCGTCGGTGTTTTTTTTTTATTTTTTTTTAGGTTATGTTTGTTTTTTTTCTAAATTTGGGTTAGTTTTGTTTCACTGAGCCCTGGAGCGAGCGAAGCGAGCCGTGGGCCATGAGTGAAGTTAAGATTGACTTCGAAATTCGTTCGGGCCGACTCGTGACCTTGTTTTGTAGTGAGCTGTAGATGCTAGTACATGTTACAAAGAAAATTTATTCCTATGTAATGTAAAAAATAACATTTTGTTGTGTCAGAACTAAAAAATATAATCCATTGCTTTTTTTTTAAATAGTATTTTTTTGGCTTTTTGAGTTAGCATGGTTTATTCTAAGCGCGTGCTTGTAAAGTTCTCTACAAGTCTGGGTAAAATTAACATTTATTTGTGACTTTTAATATGCTCAACTGTAAGCCTGTTTCTAGAGTCTGTCCATGCATTTTCGCAAAGCGAAAAAATGCGTTCAGTGGCCGCGTTGAATGCTGGAATGGACGCGATAAATTGAAATATCATTAGAATATTTTTTAAATTTGGGCTGGAACTAAAAATTTAATTTCATTTTTCGATGGGCGTTTTGTTTTGCGGCAAATTTGATTCTTGAAAATCGGGACATTTGGCGTCCAGCTATAGGTCTTGGCAGAACGTATTAAAATGGAAAATGGCCCCATAAATCAACCCTAATCACAGATAACAACAGACACCGACAGGTCGCGACAGATCAGGCCAGGCCGCGCCTTTGAAGTTACCGACTTACGGCGGATCGGGCGCGCAATCACGGATCTTTCCGGGCGACCACGGACGGCACCCTTCCCACGGCGTGTTGGCCCGAGCTGGAGCGGCCCGGCCTGCGATATCACGGGCCGTGGGAAGCCACCATTAGCCTTTTTGGAGCTTTTGGTTACTTTCGATTAGTCGTTGAATCAACTTTCGGTTATTTTAGTTAGTTCCAATTTATTTTAGTAATTTGAACCGGATCCGATCATTTCCAATGTTAAAAGTTGCAAATGTACAAGAAGAATTAGGCAACATACATGAAGAAATGAGGAATCTACAAGCAGAAGTTACCAGACTAAAAAATCAAGGATTCACCGACAGAATATCAAACCTCCAATCTATGACGATCAAACATCCTGTAGAATCTACAAAAGGCAATTCGAAGCCGCTGCTATTACCAACGGTTGGAATAGCGAGGAAATGGCTCCATTACTAGTGTAGCGCTTCGTGAATCTGGCTTGGAAATATTACAGAGCATTCGCATCAGCTAACAAGGGAAATATAACATACGTGTAGTTGCTCTGGAGAGACGATTTGGAGACCAACATAGAAGACAACTGTATCAGGCACAAGTAGTAAAGTTTCGATATCAGAAACCTGGTGAAAACCTGCAATAATTTGAGGCAGACTTTAGACGTCTTATTCAGTTGGCGTACCCGAGAACAGCAGAAGAATTTCAAAAGGAACTTGCTGCCCAATATTTCGTGGATAGTATTAGAGATCCAGAAATTCAGAAGATGTACCTCTAGCTATATTTGATGAAAGCAGTGAAGCTCTGGGTAGAGCCTTAGGAATCGAGGCCTGTAACATTTCTAAGCCAAAAGTCAGGTCTTTATCCATCCAGGAAGGAAAGCCGACGAACCGCTGTGAATTTACTGAAATGAACGAAATTTTGGGTATTTCAGAAGAGACTGTCAAGTACAACTACGGTCTAGATCTCCGTCCAGAGACGATAAGAGCTTAAAGCCAAATCAGGACAATAAGTCTCTCGGACAACAAATTTAACCTACTGAAATATGGCACCGAAGGGTTCATCATTAAACAAACACACGAAGTCACACCGACTAAATTAGTGGCGGCAGGTATTATCAGAATAAGCGAAAATACGGGGCAGATAATTTTTGGGAAATTGGAGAAGGATTTTGGAAGCTGCATCGGACTTATCCAGCACCAAGATTTGCCTTGCCAACACCTCGCAGGCAAAGCACTAGTCAAAACAGACGGCGAAATATCAATATTTCATCCAGTTTCATTAAAATCAATAAAGGAGATGTAATAGCCACTTGTGAGGGTGCAGTCGGTAATCAGTTGCGAAAGGCATGCCTAATTTATCTTGATGATATAATTGGTAATGTGAAAATTTTTGGAAGAACACCTACAAAACCTACAAGAAGTTTTTACTAGGATCAGAAATGCTCAGCTCTTACTGAATCGAAAGAAATGTTATCTTTTTCATCCAAAAGTTCAATTTTTCGGGCATGTCGTATCATCAAAGGGACACCCAATCGACCATAGGAAGATTACAGCCGTCAAAGATTAGCCTCGTCCTCGTTACAAACATGAACTCTGTGGGCTCAGTGGGTGGTGGTTGAAAATGGACTTCTTAAACGAGCCTGGGAAAGCGTTGATGGAAAAGTAGTGAAGATACAGTTAGTGGTACCAAGGAAGAAGATATCAGAAGTCCTGGAAGAAGTTCCTAATGGAAAGTCTGGTGCTCATCTCGGAGTGAACAAAGCGATTAACAAGATCCGCGATTTTACTGGATTAACTACTGCCAGGACCTGAAATCGTGGTGTCAGCAGTGCTCACCCTGTGCCACAAGTCAAGGACTCAAAACAAGATCTAGGGGAAAAATTAAACAGCATAATGTGGTCCTACCGTATGAACGTATCGCCATTGATGTAGCTGGCCATTTTCCAGAAACAAATAATGGTAACAAGTACATTTTAGAGGCAATTGACTACGTCAATAAATGGCCTAAATTATTTTCGATACCAAATCAGGAAGCTGTTACCGTAGCAGAGGTCCTCGTAACAGCAGATTTGGTATTCTGTCAAAGCTGCGTTCAGACCAAGGACGCAACTTCGAATCCAAGGTTCTCCAGAAAGTTTGCGATTTACTCAACATCCATAAAACACGGACTACAGCCTTACATCCACAGCCACACGGTATGGTAGAGGTTTAACATTTGTCGAAGCTCATAGATGAACATCAGAAGGATTGGAACCAAAACACATACTACTATTTTTGATGGCCTATAGATCAGCAGTCCATGACACGACAGGACTAACACCAACCAAGGTTTTATTTGGAAGAGAACTCCGTTTAACATATGACCTATTATTCGGAACGCCAGACAAACACAATGTGGAAATTCAAGACTAGGCGGACTTCCTTAAGGAAAAGTTACTATACATTCATGAACTTGTCAGAAAAACTCGGATAAATCCAGTGACCGCATGATGACACGATATGATATCAAGGCTAATTCTATGTGATATCAGACGAATGACAAAGTCTGATTATATAATCCGCAATGGAAGAAAAGGATATCCTCCAAGCTAATACCAGTATGGGAAGGGCTCTATAAAGTCATAAAAAATAATTAACGACGTGATGAATAGAATTCAACATAGCCCCAGAAGCAAACTGAAAGGTGTCCACCTGGACAGGCTCAAAGCATATCACCGAAATGAAGTGGCTGATCGAGACGATCAGGTTTAAGAGGGAGGCAAGTGCTATCCTATACAATTAAGCTTGCCGCGTCTTCGCTTTTCCGTATATATAGTGCGATTATTTACTAAAACCCTTAAAATTATACAGTGGTAGAATCCTGAAAAGTCACTTGTAGACTTGGTCTAATTCCCAGAAAATAAAACCTCGAAATGATATCGCTCCAGCGGATTGACAGATGACGTCATGGCCGAGAATTTATTGCGCGACAAGTTTGGGATTAAAACGCAAGTGCGAGGTGAGGTGCCACGGCCTAAAAATAGTCCACTTTGCCAAAAACCTAACGGATTGCACATCATCCACATATATTGGCGTCAAATTAGTTCTGGCAAATAACAATTGATCCAAGGATATTTTTTACATACACGTACGTACCAGAATTTAAGCGATAATTAGAAATCGCATAATACGTATTGCTGTTTTTAAATAACATAGTAAAAAAGCTAATTTGAACTTATTTAGGAATATGCCAGATTTGTCTGATTTATTATCAAAAAGCTCTTAAAGGCAGGATCACAGAAGGACTATAATTCATGGAAAATACCGATGGAATCCCACATAACCCAGCTGTCTTATTCGCGTACAATTTAATGAGCTTACTAAACCAACGTCCGACTTAATACTTATATCAAAAAGATTTACGTTAGAAGTTAGTATTGTCTGAAAATAAAGGTTTTAGGGATAAACTGATTAAAAAAGATCGTCAAATAAACTATAAATCTCATTGGCTTCCCAATCTAATTCGAAATACTTGGTTGTAAATACAGCCAATATTATTTGACACATTTATACTTTTTTTTTCATGTTATAATTGGTACTCTATTAATAATTTTCGAATATTAAGATTTATTAATCAATTACTATTATTAATATCTGCTCAAGATATGATAAAAAAATGTCCAAGATAATCTGCAAAGATTTGGAGTTACTACCAAAAATAGTCCGTCGCTTTTTCTAAGAATTTAATTTTTTTTGCGACATGTAATATGTCTCTAGAAACTATGTATGCCACACCCGAAAATATAAGTGTCAGATTTAAATTGATTACATTTTCATACAAATTCTGCTCTTATACGCACATCATCAATTTTTTCAGATAAGGCTGCTCTACTATTTTCTGTTGATTTATTACAGCCATATCTCAATGAGCTGATTTTTATTTCAGAAAGTTCCTGCGCAAATGCTCAGCTGAAGATCTAAAACAAAATCAAGTTTGAAATATCTAGATTATCTAAAGACACGAAAATCACCGGTCAGAACGTTTAGGATACACGATTTTAGCAATATTTCTTGAAACTATAAGAAGTATTGTATTTTAATAGTGTCACAGTAGTATGTCTTCTTCAGGTAGTTGCAGAATGTAGAAAAATACTCAAGAGGCTAAATACAACTTAGAAATGAATCTAATGACTTGAGATTTGAGATTATAACACGGAATTACTATAACAATCAGGTAAGGTTGTCTCTTGGAAAAAATGGTTATCAACCTAAGAAACTTTGCACTTTAATGTAATGAGAGGGTAGTTGCCAAATAGGCGTTTCAGATTAATTCGACGCAGTGTTTTATTTGTAAGTCTATAATTTATATTAGTTTCATACTTAATTAGCAGTTTGCCTATCGGATTCTGTACAGCCCGATTTTATATAAAATTCTGGCCTCATTCGTGAGTATTTTCTTTAATGATCAACAAAGTTAAACTTAATATAATAGTATAACTTATAGTGCTTAAGTTAATACTTTCTATTTTGTGATATTTTATATAAACTGCTGGCCATTTGCTTTCGAGCAAGGAAAATTTCCCCTAAATTTGAAACTAAATATTTTCCCAGACATGATATCGATCTCTGGTTTTTAATGGTTGATAGATTTGTCCCTTACAAAAAAAATTTCAATGTTGGATTTGGAATAGCATGTAACTTTCATAATAATTTTTTAAATTTTGTCACTGTACATCAATTGAATCACTGGTCTATAGCAAGGAAATTAGTCTGACAAATTTTTGATATCTGCTATTATTTAAGAGATACCGATTTTTTGTAAAACCTTGCAGTTTTCAAATTTTTGCTAGTTGTACCACACTGTGCGTTGTATCATGCAAACTTTGTAAGTTATTGTGACAGTTCGATTTTGCCAATGTCAGATTAGGGAAAAAGATGCTGTATTTTGCACTCATCGGTTTATTAATTAATTAATTATTAATAATTCGCTTTAAATTGCCGCTTTTCTTAATGTAAAATTAACTATATTTTAAGTATAGGTTAACGATATATTTGTATTAGCTTTTATAACACGTTGTGACTATTTATTTCAGTTGATAAGCGATGCACAATAATACTAGAAATGCTTGGCTTGATTTATATTGCATTATCGTGGAACCGACAGCCAACCGTTATATATTTTTAAGGAATTCTGTTAATAAAACCTGCAAATACGCTGCATGAAATCTGTTTGTTCATATTTTAGTGTAGGTACACTTTGTGTGACCTTCGATTTTTCGTCCGGAGTAGTAGGAATGTACCACTTAGTATATTTGCAGCTGTCGATTTAAATTCTTAAAAGTTTATCGTTTTGTTAGGGAATATTCTCTGGTATTTCTTGAATCACTTGATTTCAATGAATTAATTGTGGCCTCCGCCGTCATGTTACTCTCATAATAAACGAGAACTCGGTCGTTTATTATCTTAAAATTATTCCTTGTATCGAACCACTCGGCATGTTTCCGCCCATCACTACTAGCTAACTTGACGTGGCGTGGATCACGTAGAACGAGGAAAGGCAATTTGACAATCGAGAATTCTTCTAAGATTCCCTTTCAAGGCGAGAAGAACGTTTGCTAATGCAGTCGTAGAGACTCAACATTTTATTGTGATTCAATTCTACCCTTTCTTTGGGGATTTATTGTGTTGATTTTCTGTGTGTTTTAACACGACCGATTAATCGGGATCAAGATACGGCTGTATTAGGTAAGCATTTTCTCTGGATTCCTTTTTTCTATTGCCTGTGCAGCGCGTGAACGCCATGATGCTAACGGTTTTTTTCCCAATATTTATAGTCTTTCCACGTTCGTCATACAAGACCGAGACCGTCGAATCTCTCATAGTTAGCCCTCTCACACACACGATCGAGGTAATTACCGTTTTACCTAAATTAATGATTTAATTGCTTATCTGTGTTACCTTTTTTTTGTGCATAGCGCCATTTGCTTTTGCTTCCCACGTGTTATCTTATCTACTCCATTTTATCTAATCCGAATTTTTATTTTAATGTAACTTTAATTTTGATGATATGGGGAAGTTTATATATTCTTTTAGGGGTGATTCATCCCTATCTTTTTTTTTATTCAAGTTGTCTGAACCTTAGTATCTTTTATTTGCCGATGGTCATTGAAAATTCATGGCTAATTCTTTTTTTTTTGGGAATTTGTTTTATAAAGAAAATATATTCATGCGAGGGGGGGCTATGGTTTTTATTAAAGTAAGGGGGCTACGTTTAATGCGCAATGGATTATTTCAGGGCTTTTTCCGGAGGGCGACCACCTTTTTTCCGGAGGGTATAACCTCTTTCTCGGAGGCCACTACCTTGACCTGCAGATAGAGTCACCCTGTTCTAGTCGGTTGGAAGCAGGCTTTACTAGCAGCACTTATCAGCCAATCTCGACATCAGCTATCGAGACCTCGGCTAGATCTTCCCTCGGGGCTATCGAGGGGCAGTACCTGAGCTATCTATAAGTGCCCGGCGCCTCCACCAGAGTTCGACAACCGGATTTGGGGTATTGTACCGAAGCTTTATCGCTTGTTTATCTATTTAATATAATCGCTTTTAGTTTTCCTCCTTTAATATAAATCAAACATTGACCGTCAAGCCCTGAGAGAGCTCATTAATTTGATTTTCATTTATTCACTGGTTTATCAGACCAGTTAATCTGATTGCTCTGAATTTTCTCTCTTTTTAATCAACGTCAAGCGTTGGATCAATAATTTTATTCTTTTCATTCATTAATCGAGTGATATAACCGCTCTGAATTTTATCTTTTTATAATATGAATCAAGCATCGACAGCCACGCTTTCAATAGCTTTATTCTAGTTTTGCTCTTTTATTAATTTATCGAGTCTTTTGATTTAATTATTGTGGCAGTTCATTGCTGCATATTATCATTTCTACATTCAAAATCAGGGCAGTTATTAGCCCACGCATACCTAGTGGTTATTAGCTTAGTTAACTTCAAAGTGATCACTTTATAGTAGTATTTAAGGTATTTAGTTGTAAGGCATACAGAACCCAGTATTAGCAACTGAATTGGTCTCCGTACAATCTCCATATTGTACTGTGTTTATTTTATCATTACGTTAATAGTCATTTAACATTCCTTTTGTCTTTAACTAACCACATTTCAATTTAACATTTTTTCCTCCAAATAGATTGTTGCTGTGTTTTCAAAAAAAAAGAAAGAACTTAGTAGCAAATATATTATTCCTTCATTTTTTAAATTGTGTTTTTTTTATAAGTTAAGTTAATTAATTATAACCCCGCCTATATTCTCGTTTTCTTGTTAGTTTGAAATTAAGTACTAAGTACCGGTTGATTTTATAAGCTGACCTAGCCACCCTGCACAACATCAGCAGAGTTTTTTCCGTTTAGTTGGCTAGAACGGGTGGCGCTCAAACGACCCCACGACAGGGGCCGGGCTTTGCAATACAACTCTCCGGGGTTAGGGTCATTTTTAATTAATTGGAAAAAAATCTTTACTTTCATTTTGGATTCAATCAGAAAAACGTGTTGCATTATTATTATGCCTCTCGAGAGGCTTGTTCATGTTCAGCAAAAAAATGTTTTGATGTGCAGTATATACCTACTTATAATCACTTATATGTCTAAGCTTGTTTATGTTCAGTAAAAAAATTGTATCTATATGTTGTGATGTGCAGTGGCGTACTTATAATCACTTATACTATGGTTTATGAGTATCTTACAATTTTTCACGATTGTTTTATATTGGAAAGGAGTCGCTCGCAAAATCAAACACATTAAACTAGTGATATTTATTTTGAAGGGTTTTCAAAACAAGTTTAATTTTAGGAATAGTGTTGTATTAGAAATAAATAAAAAAATCCAAACATTAAATTAAAAAATTATAATTTTTTTAAAATTGTTTGAGACGTACTAAAAAATAAACGTATATACAGTTCAATATTAAAACATAAAAATAAGGAAAAAACTTGCTTAATCTAGGGGCTAGTACTTTCCAAAATAAAACAATCGGGAAAAATTGTAAGATACTCATAAACCATAGTATAAGTGATTATAAGTACGCCACTGCACATCACAACATATAGATACAATTTTTTTACTGAACATAAACAAGCTTTTCGTAAGGTATAATGATAATCACTTATCAAATTTGCACAATACAACGCACAGTGGGGTCTAGCTACCAAAAAAGTTTAAAAAATCAAGGTTTTACAAAAAACCAATATCTCTTAAAATATAGCAAATATCAAAAATTTGACAAACTACTTTCCTTGCTATAGACCAGTGATTCAATTGACGTACAGTGACAACATTTTAAAAAACTATTGCGAAAGTTACAAGCTACTGAAATTGGAGCAAAAATCACCGACTTCTTTGACACCCTGTATATAAAATTTTTTGAAAGTTAAAAAAAAACAACATTGGAATGTTTTTCCTAAGGGATAAATCTATTAATCATTAAAAAGCGTACGTCGATATCATGTCTGGTTAAGAAAATATTTAGTTTTAAATTTAGGCGAAATTTTCCTTGCTCGAAAGCAAATGGCCAGCAGTTTAGTTGACACAAGCTACACCAATAGTAAGCTTAGGACCACGACATACATCATACCTTTACAAAACGAGTCCTTAAACACTTTTAATTTCATTTTTTATCTCAATACTTGTTTTCCACTGCTCTATCCAACCGTTACAGTCCCTACTTGGTCCAGGACTTCTTGATGGTTTGTCTACTTTGCACAAATTGGATAAGGTTTGGCTTTCGGTACAATGAATAAGGTTCATTTGCTCCATATGGTTTTACTAGTGTGCGCTAGCCATCCATATGCCAGTTGCATCCTTTAATATGGAACGTTATTCAGAGAGCATGATGTTCCCATATAATCTTTACTGATTTACCATATATCAAGAGCCTCAGGTAATTTGAAGCCCAAACTATTGCCGCGTAATTTCACTTCGCTTTTTGACAAACTTCTGCATATATTCGCTATTGGATGAGCTTCAACTTCTGTTTGTAGATATTCCTAATTTCTTCTAGTGTTTCAGTTTGAATATTTTCACTTCATGCCCCAGAATATGTTGCCTGATAGATCTTGAAATATCTTAGGGGCATTACAGAGTACAAAGATAACTACAATAAATTCGTACCAACCATGTCCTTGTGCTATAAATGCTGTATATTGTTTGTAATCTTGGTCTACCTTAAAAACATGCCAAGGCTGCCAAAATGTGTTGCATCTACTAAGTATGACAGAATATCGTATATTTACGGTAAAGACCATTTCGACTTCATTAATAGAGAGTTACATTTTCTATACTCGACGCAGAACCTTATGCTGCTATATTTCTTTTTAATTAGTACTACCAGCTTGTCTATAGTGACAGCCATGGTCCCATCACTTGACTTTGTAGCACTTCTTGGTAGGGTTGCCAGGAGTCGTGGATTTGAGCCTCGAATTCCAGCGTCCTGCGAAGACCTCTACTAGGATGCCCAATGCCCTGGATTCCATGAATGCTCAAATTATTCCTTTTGGGAATTGTTTACCATTAATTTTTCACTGAAAATTTCACTAACCGCTACCGCAGACCTCGGTTCCAGTTACTTCTAGTTAAGCTACGCTACTTGTTTGTATTATTGTGTTTGTATTTAAACTATGCAGGGTTCTAATTTAATTCGGTGCTAATATAAAATTAGATGGGGCAGTAAAAAGTGAAAGGTGGAAAGCTATGTTAAAGCATGTGCCCACTCACTGGCTGAGTATTCCCAGCCATCGAAACATTACTGACTATTTTTCAGTAATAAAATGGTATTTTCTCTCCGTCTTCCAGGAAGAACATATTTTCGTTGCCCTTTCGCTGTTTAATAGCAGAGGGTAAGGTTATAGTTCATATAGAAATATATTAAAATAATATGAACATTAACACAAAAGATCACACAAGCTGCCAGTAAACAGAAATTATTTATATGAGAAGAGGCAGTTGAAGAGAGTGTGCAAATCCTGCTGCTCAGTGAGAGATGTAAGGGCGCCAACAGCTCTCTACCAGTCGAACTGCAAACTGCCCATCATGTGCTAGGTACTACTCCTCAATAACTAAATAAAATGTATGAATAAGTTTGCAAGTAAGTAATGAGGTATTAGACAACAAGAAAAACTAAAACTTTAAAGCAATGTCCTCGTTTATTGATAAGGTTATTAATAAGTATAAAAGGTCAGGTGTCCTGCTAGGGAAGTTCTCTGTAAGTTACAAAGTTAAATATGCAGTGAAAACTAACATAGAAATTAAACTAATTTAGTTTATGATAATAAAGTAATTATATCGCAATAGATCTGTACAATTGAATTATTAGAAAGCAAAAAGAAATATAACACTTCACCAATAACCGCGCCGAGATCAGTTTTCCAACCTAATACTGAATTATATTAAAGTTATCCAGTATCCAATGTTCAATTAAGTATTTCAATCAAAATGAAGAATCACTGAAGTTAATTAAGGAATTAAATTAGTGAAATCAAATAACAAATTAGTTATTGAAGTAAATTAGTGTAAAATAAATTCAATTAAATTAATTAGCAGAGTAATTTGTGAAGTAAATCATCAACTATCAACCGAATAGTGAGAAATTAGTACAATGAAACACAATTAACAAATTAATCAACGAAGTGAATCGCCAACTATTAATCAAATAATATAAAACTAATTAAATGAAATTAATTAACAAATCAATTAGTACAGTAAGTCACTAACTATTAATGAAATAGTATAAAGTTAATTCAATGAAATTAATTAACAAATTAATTGGTGAAGTAAGCAAGGCATAAAGTATATTAGCCACTAATATGTAAAATTATCAGACGATTTTGAAATAAGGAAATATATATATTCACTCTGACCTATAAGCTGTGAAGGCTAGTAGCTATTCAAATAATATATGATAATATTATATATCGATACACATTCTACAATTATATAAAAAGTTAAAGCTTAGTAAACCCAGCAAGTCGTAATCACGAATCGTTAAGTGGCAATATCAGATATTTACCCGACTCGGTATATTGTCACGATTTGTATTTTTTATCTGTGACGACACGCCTTACTTAGCGTGTAGGAGAGTAACTCAGATTTAGGAACGCACTACGTCAAGTTGAGAAGAGATAATAAAGGAGACACATCGATAAAAACAATAACAAGTTTATTTACAAACAAACTTAACAACGGTTAGATTGTATACTAATAAAGGCGTGTTTAAGATTATAGATGAATTAAGAGTTTACACTATACCCAATTAATATGAAATGCATGTCTTCTCGTGGGAGGCTTAGTTCAAAGTTTGTCTAGCAAGCGACGTTACTATTTTATTAATAAAGTTTATGTGAGCGGGTTGTCTTTTATTTAGGTATTTGTTCTGATATTTATAAGGTAAGTCTTTTAAGTTTATCACAAATTGCTAAGGCACTTTCACTACTTTTTAAAACTCCCCAAAAACTATCCCTTTACTACAAGTTCTAATACTTCATAAATTCGACTCTCTCTATACTTTTTAGTAGCCCCCGAATGCCGTATACCTATGCATACGTTCACCCAGGGTAGGTAAGGACCTGACAACCTTCTACCTGTGTATAAGTGTTCTCAGTTATGCGGGTTGTGGGATAGAACTAGAAGTGGACGTACCTGTGTACTGCCCAGCGACTAATTGAGCGGTTTGAGAGACCCGAAAGTCTAATTAACTCGGCGTTTGCCGGCGTATTTATATGTTACAAAATGCTGACGGCTGCATCATGAAGGATTAAAGTCGCTCCCGTCGACCGATCAAATTGTTTATAATTAACAGTGAATGTTTATATAACATTTTTCAAGTTCAAGTTCAAACTTGCGACAGGGTGATATTTAATTAATGATTTTAACTAGTTCACACATTCCCCCTCCCTGATAACGTTGGTCCCCAACGTTTTAACCTGACTTATTGGCTTTAAAAGAGAGAAAACCGACCTCAATTCGAGAAGACATACTGTATTGCACCTAATTTTTTTATAATTTAATATATATTTCGTCAGTGGACTTGTTCTGGCTTAGATCCACCCATTTCTATTTCATGTAGTAAGTTCTTGTATGGTTTGCCTCGCTCTGTGTGCTAGTTATAGGTACATGTAACAAAAGAAAAATAGTTTTACAAATGTTATAATCTTATCCTATGTTTTCTTATTTGTGACGTTTTTTGTTGTCTTATTAACAAAATCATAATTTTATAGACCCGGCTGTTTACTAGAGATGTATTATTTCAAAATTTATTTGCTTTTATGGCCAATAACGTTTTACGTCTTAATATTCATTGTGTTAAAGCAACTACGTGACAAACGTATTATTTAAATACGGTTCTGTTTTTAACTTATTACTAGTTATATGATAAAAACTCTCTAGATTTGATTTCTTTAAGCTTATTGATCTATTCTACCTTATATCTAGTGCAAACCTATCCGTTTTGAGAACATCTTTTTATACTGGCTTATAATGCCATTTTTTAAAACTAGGTTTTTATGTCTATGGACAATAAATTGCCTTTCATATGACATCTCCTCTATTAAGATGCGTCCATTCCAACAGAGGTGACATTAATTCATTGTCTTTATAGCTGTTAGTTTTTTTTTGGAAAAGGTCTGTTAGTGCTGTATATCTATAAAGATAATGAATTTTTTCCCTTGGCATTAAAAAAGCAACTCATTTCGGCCCTGTCCAAAAATAAATTACCTATCCTATATTAACAATATTACGGTATGTTAAACTTATTTCTTTTTAGAATAAATTGCAAATGCCGGTCCTGTCTATATTCTATTTAGCCATTGTTCTTTACCTCGTATTTTTAAATCCATTATTTACAAACTTATCAAAACTATATAGTATATAGACTTTCCCTTCTATGTATAAAATATTTGCTAACATCATAGTTAATTGACTCAGTTATGCTTATATGGGTATATCAAATGACACAATTTATTTTGCTGACTTAATTCAACATGCCAGTTTTGTTTAAAGCAATAAAATATATTTGCAACATATCATATGTCTTTATGAATCTTATTATTTTCTTAAGTTTTTGCCTGGCAATTCAATCTTGTGCCATTTCGATGAATTAATACACACATGGAAATAGTCTAGGGATATTGAAAATTTGAGGTCACTTTGAAACTTTAAGAACTTTCTTAAAAACGAACGGATCTTCACGAGCCATGAAGCTTCCAAAAGGTTGCTGTATTACCTTTGGAAAATAACTGTTCAAAGTAACTTTAAGTTATTAGGTAATATTATACGGGGTCCTTCAAAGAACGTTTGAATTTTTTTTAAAAAGTAGAATGGGCGCGTTTTACGTAGAATTACGAAACTTAATTTTCAATTCCATTTTTAGCTAAAACAAGTCTTCTGTTCAAAAAACCTTAATTGGGAAACGTTGTTATCTCTTTTTATTAAAGAGACAGAAACAATTTTGTAAAACTGTATATTTTTAATGTTACACGTTAACTTATCAGCATCAGTGGTTGTTCAATTGTGATAAAATCAAATACAGCCAATAAGTGTATTCAAAAACAAAACAAATTATACAGGGTGACTCAAAGATTTGTTGTTTCCGATATTTCATTTTATTTTTATGATTTATGCGACCGTATGTTTACTTCTCTATTTGTTTATGCAAATCTTTAAGAAACGTTTAAATGTCTATATTATGTACAGGGTAAAGTAAAAGATGCAAATGAAAAATGAGAGAGAGGTTTTTTTTAACTTTTAATCAAAAACAATACTAACTTATACAAAACTAAAAAACACCGTTATGCCATTAAAAGATACTCAATGGGTCGTGGGCCCACCACGATTATTAATGACGGCTTTACACCTTCTTTGCATACTTTGTATCAAACGATCTAAGTCTGCTAGTCGTAGTACCCATCAAACTTCCGATACATACAGCGGCGAAGAGTTGGTGGACGAATATGGAGAACTCCAGGTAAAGAAACACGATTAAATAATGTACAGCGGCGGAACTGTTATGGTTTGGGGTGGGATCAGTATAGGAGGAAGAACCGACCTAATTCGGCTAGACACCTTTTTTAACGCCGATCGCTATGTAGAAGAAAAACTCCAACCAGTTGTCATTCCATATGCAGCTACCCTTGGGGACAACTTTGAGCACAATAATGCGAAGCCGCACATCGCAAAAACGGTAAAAACATTTTTAGAAGATAATGCTATTGAGGTATTGTCATGGCCCGCCCAGTCCCCGGATTTAAAACCGATAGAACATGCATGGGACATGCTCCAAAGAAGAGTTCTAAGGAAAGAGAGTCACTTAGAAAACCGCGACCAACTGTTCGCTGCTTTACAGGAAGCTTGATGAGCAATACCACAAGGACACTTAGAGCATTTCATACAAAGTATGCAAAGAAGGTGTAGAGCCGTCATTAATAATCGTGGTCAGCACACAGCCTATTGAGTATCTTTTAATGTTTTAATGGTGTTGTTTAATTTTGTGTAAGTAAGTATTGTTTTTTAGTAAAAGTTAAAACAAACCCTATCTCCTATTTTCAACTTGCATCTTTTACTTTACCCTGTACATAATGTAGCAAATTCAGCGTTTTTCAAAAATTCACATAAATAAATGGAGATGTAAACATACAGTCGCATAAATCACAAAAAAAAGAAAATTGAAATATCGGAATCAACAAATTTTTGAGTCATCCTGTATAATTTGTTTTGTTTTCGAGAACCCTTATCGGCTTTAGTTCATTTTATCACAATTGAATGACCACTAATGCTGATGTGTATCGTGTAACGTAAAAAATATAGTTTTACAAAATTGTTGCTGTCTCTTTAATAAAACGAGATAACAATGTTTCCCCATTAAGGTTTTTTGAACAGAAAACTTGTTATAGCTAAAAATGGAATTGAAAATCAAGTTTCGTAATTCTACGTAAAACGCACTCATTCAACTTTTTAAAAACATTTCAAACGTCCTTTGAAAGACCCCGTATCATATCACCTACTAACTTTAAGTTACTTTGAACAGCCATCTTTCAAAGACAATACAGCAACCTTTGGGAAGCTTCATGGCTCGTGAAGATCCGTTCATTTTTAAGAAAGTTCTTGAAGTTTCAAAGTGACCTGAAATTTTCAATATCCCTAGACTATTTCCATGTGTGTATTAACAATGCAATGTAAATTAATAGGAGATTATACGTTACGCTTCCGTGGGTCACAGATGGCGACTGCATATGTCATTTTCGCAGATTCCTTGTGTTGCGGACTGCTTGGTTTACACAAAGTCTGGTAGATGGTGCTTGTAGCGGTCTTCATTTGCAATGCTGTCTGCCGTAGTTCGTAGTCTCGCAGACTTGGTTCTTTGTTCTTTGTGCCTCGAAAGGCGTGGTAAAATGGCGTCGACTTGATTTGCTTCTTCGTGTGTGTGTTGGCATTGGATGGGCTAAAGAATACAATCAAATATAAGTATCGTAAATATGATTTTTGGCAATATTAGATACTTGGCAAGATT
>MU183356.1:30389-68423 GCA_016904865.1 Pissodes strobi
TGTTTATATAACATTTTTCAAGTTCAAGTTCAAACTTGCGACAGGGTGATATTTAATTAATGATTTTAACTAGATCACAATATCATATACCAACTACACAGGCTTTGCGTGCAATAAAAAAAATTGCTATGTAGAAATCACAACTTATGGAAACTAGCTTAAAAGCGAAGTTCTGCAAATATAAAAGCTCTTGGAAGCAAATGTATCTTTCAAATAAAAGAGCGATTAAATCTTTAAACCGTAGTTACAATTTCGAATCAAATTATTTAAAAATAATGCAGTTATTAATTTATCAAAAACTACAATTCATTATTACATTAGAATGTTCACGTACGATGGAATGAAAATAAAAATAAGTTAGGCCTATCTGTTTCCTTTGGCTCTCAACCCAACACGGACGCTATCACATACCCATGTCTCAACACTATCCAATGAAGACTATGGTGGACTTCTAATTTGAGCTATACCAACCATATCCACTGAATACTACTCACAAGTGGTTGGTTATTTAATGTAAGGTGCGAGAATGTTAAGCACCAGAAGTAAGCTAGCAAACAGCTAGTAAGGGTGGAATAGGTAAACCAAAGCAAGAAAGGTGTTTCTAACGAGGGTTTTAAACGTGTGTTGAACCTCTATTTCATGTGACTATCCCAAGTCCTGCAGATAAAAATCCTTCAATGAAGTAATTAGTAACTAATTCAGCAAAAATACAAATAAGTAACTTAAGATAAGGTACACAAGGACCTATTTTTGTGATTTTCGTTCAAACTCCCTCAAAGATGGAGCTATCAATCACTCCTACCAAATTACCGTCGAAAAGTGACATGGCCGTGGCCCATCCACCTCGACCTAGTGTTCCTTCAAAAAAAGCTTCAAAAGCGTACTAAACTCACTAGTACTAAACCCGCACTATGTAGCGTAAAGTTTTGCACATTTAAATATGTATTTCGAGTCCCAATAAGGAAAGAAGCAATAGATGATCCTACCCCAACTGGCTAGCCTCTATGCGAACCATAATTAAGAATAATTAATTAAATTAATAAATTGTAACAAATTATTCTAGTTCAATTATTAGGTCAGTGAAATAATACCAACGTTATTTTATACAACGGCGGCTCACTCCATCCTACGGATGATGCAAAAATGGCTGTTTCTTGTTTTATAACTATGGCGCAGTGATGTCGAAATTCGATTAAATATTCGGGAACACTATTTGGCAACAAAATCATATCAATGTGCCTAATATAAACCAAATTTAAGTTAATTTTAAATATACGAAATTTAAAATGTTAGAACTTTTATTAAAATTTACTTGATTATGTTGCAGCAAAGCAAAACTGCAGACTAAAACAAATTTTACCTTAACTTGCAAAGAGTTTTATAATATGGCAATTAAGAACAAAAAGCTCTTAGAAGCTATAAAATCAATAACAGATATTTATTTTCATTAAAAAAATAATAATCTATTTTGTTAAAGCATTTTATTATTATGCTACGTTTTATAAGTATTTTACCTAAAATATCAAGGATTTGTTTAATTAAGGACCTTGGCGCAAGCAAAGGGAGAAACAAAACAAGTCACTATTGTTTCAAAATTAAGTTACTTTTTGCCTCCTGGAAAGATTTAAATAAAATAAATTACTGATCCGTCCATTCATTTCCTACGCCAAAAAGTCCTCAATTATTCACTAATTATTTCATTAATTAATTCCTATTTCTGCTTCTCGGAACTAAAAAGAGCTTCGAAGTATGTTGCTAGTTAGTTTGGAATGGCTGCATTGAGTAGATTTATAACTCATCAATGATAGGTTATAATTAATAATAATAATAATTATTATTATTATGATTTAGCCTTACGACAATCGCACTCCCTCTAAGAGGAACATTTACTTATCCCAGATATCCCGGATATCAAAAGCATTAAGCTCTGAGAGAACCCTTTACATGTTATCGGGTCCTTGCCCTTGACTTGGTGGCATCTACGGCTTTCCTACAAATTTTCGGACGGCACGGATTGTTGCGAGAAGTACTACTTTCTGCATCAATTTGAAGATATGTTCGCTCAATCCGAGTTCCTTGCTGTTTATTAACAGGTTCTTTGGAAGGAGTCCTGTTGATGACACAATGATTGGCACCGTTCTTACCCTCTTCATTCCCCTCTTGTAAATCTAGATATTTGGTGATCTTTTGGGCGTGCTTGATCTGCAAATTGTTGTTGTTGGGTATGGCGATGTCGATCAGCGTGGCTTCCTTGGCCCGCTTTTCTACGAGAATGATGTTCGGTCTATTTTGGGTCGCCGTCTGATCAGTAAGCACAGTACGGTCCCAGTAGATCTTATAGTTGTTACTTTCTAAAACAGATTCGGGAGTGTATTTATAGTATCTTACCTTTTCCGTCTGCAGCAGCAATAGCTTGTCTGCTAGTTCCTGATAGATTATCTTCACAACTACATCGTGCCTGAGTTTATATTCTGTTGATGCGAACGTTTAGCATGCTCCTGTAATATGCTGGATGGTCTCAGTACTTTGACGGCAGTATCGACATCGATCATGCACCAACTATGTACTTGAGATAGTTTCTGGTGGGAATCACTTGATCTTGAATAGCCAGCAGAAAGCCCTCGGTTTCGGGGAACATTTGTCCTGAAACTAGCCATGCTGTATGGGTAGCCTCATTCGCATGCCTCCCATGTAAGGGCTTTTGCTTCCACACTCGAATTTTCTCAAAGTCGATATGATGGCGGTCTTGAACCTGGTGTTCTTTTAAAAACAGTGGTATAGAGGCATTTGCGTTACAAACCGCCCTATGAACTTCTGAGAAATTCGCTTTCCTGTGAAAACAATTGCGCAAATTACTTATTTGCCGATCCAATTGTCTACGTAGATCCGCAAGACCTCTTCCTCCAAGATGTCTTGGCAAGGTTGTTCGCTTCACTGCGCTCCTCGGATGGTATTTGTTTGCTCTTGTAAGTAAGGTTCTTGTTTTCCGCTGGATATTTTCAATGTCAGTGCTGGTCCATGCTACCAATCCAAACGAGTATCCAAGAACTGAGATGACATATGTATTGATAGCCTTGCAGAGATTTTTGCTGTAAAGTTGAGTTTTTGCCAAACATTTTACCTTTCTAGCAAATTCTTCTGTTAGCTCAACCTTCATTGCGCCATGTGATATGCGAATTGTTTGTTTCTTCCGAGGTACTTGTAAAATTCATCTCCCTTCATTGCCTCAATGATCTGGCCGTTCCTAAGTTCAAAGTGACCTGCCTCGTACGATGTTCACTGTACGGCACTTTTCCAGTCCAAACCGCATTCCAATATCCATGGAGAATTGTTCTACAATCTTCAACATTTGCTCTTGCGAATTTTTGGTAACTCTCATAAGTTTTAGATCATCCATATAGAGCAAATGATTGACTTTCTCTCCTGCCTCGTTGTTGTTTTTGATATTGTTTCCATAGGAGCTAGATTTCAGCTGGTAGGATAGAGGGTTCATCGCAATACAGAACCATCGCGGGCTGAGAGCGTCTCCTTGAAATATTTTATTGGTATACTTTCGGCGGTAATCACGCTTCATTAAGATATATTTTCGTTTGCCAAGATGTTATGGCATCCCTTAAAAAGTTAACAAGGTTAGCATCAGTCTTATATATTTGAAGAATCTTTAGTATCTACTCATGAGGCACAGAGTCGTAAGCCTTTTTATAATCGATGTAAGCCATGTACAGATTCCTACGTTTAGAAAATGCCTAGTTACAGATGACAGAGACGATTATGAGTTGTTCTTTGCACCTCAAAGCGCATCCTTTCTGTTGGCCAGCAATGATCTTGTTTCGCTCACAGTGGGCATATAGCCGATGCGCTAAGCAGGTTATTATCACTTTGTACATTGTTAGGAGACACGTGATTGGTCGGTACCAAAGAAAATACTACTACGATTAGAATTTTCTTTGTCGGTATTTGGATGGATTCTCCGTCTTTTCCGGGTCCTTTGATAGATGGTATGTGGCACCCTGAAATAGAAAGCATGGCATATTTTCAGGATGGGCGATTACGTCGTTAATTAAATGTGTTAATTTTTCGTGGGTACATTGCAGTTTCTTGAGCCAGTAGTTCTGTACCCCATATGGGCCAGGTACCTTCCAGTTTATCTCTGAGGACGTTGGTAATTTCTGCTGTCGTAAACGGCTCGTCAGGCATTTTGTCGTATTCCTGGGAGGTTCGGCGCTCCCCTTCAATCCAGCCTGCTTCAACGTTGCACTGGGCCGGTGTTCTCAATTGTTCCCTCCAAAATTGTTCAACATTGTCACTACTGGGGAATTTGTTGTTTGATTCTCTAGCCTTCGTATTTAATGCTCTGTAGAATGGTTTTTCTGATCGTTGGAATAAGACATTATCTCGTTTTTTTTATTACTCGATTTGTACCTCTTTAAACGCCCTGAAAATACAGATAATTTTTGGTTTAGAGTGTCAAGACATTGCTGGTGTGTTTGGTTTTCTGGATAATCACGAGCATGGATTTGATATCGAGTCATGATTGAACGAACGCAAGCTTCCAGCCTCTGGGACCTTACTCCATTGATGTATTCTTTTAGCCTTCCTATATCTCTTCGTATGTTATCAATCCTAGCATTCAATCTTCTTTCCCAATGAGGTATTTGTGGCTCGTCCAATGTTTGCGCAATTTCCTTTTTTGTACTTTGGTACCCAGGGTTCGGGCAATGGCCTTTCCAGCGCAGTAGATTGGCATATGGAAGTGGTCGAACGTGTTCGCCTGGGATATAGTTTGGCAGAATTCTATTGTTCATAATAGTAAGGGCGATTCCTAGTTTCTTTGAGGGGTTCACCCTAGGTAATGGTGGTCTACTTAATGGGTCGGTGCCATTGTACTCCACAATTCGCTTTCTCATCTCTGAGAGAAGTGTTTCGAATAATGCTTTGTTGTCCACATTATCTCTATTTAGATCACGTGCCCCACCGTTCAGCTCTTGCTCTGCTACTGCAGGCGTCCCACCCACATGTCCAGCATCTCCGTCCTGGTCACCATTCTCGTTATTATCGTGATTCTCATTATCTTCGTTGTTATTGTGCAGGTTTAGCAGTTCGCGTTCTACTTCTTGTTTGATGGTGTTAAGTCTTGCAGCTGGGATGAGATTGTTTCTGATGATAACACGATATTGATCTGCCACTCTCTGCTCTGTTACATGCAGCTTTGGATAATCTTTGCAGAATTCAGTATGCAGTTCTTGTCGGTAGCCGATGGTCTCTCGTCCTAACTGTGTTACCCTAAAAGAGATACGCATTATTGATTCATTCAAATTATAACAGTTTGAGGAGAGTGATCAGGCCTAAATTGAAAATCAATTTGTGTGCACCAGAATCACTCTCAGATAACAAAATGGCATACGTACATGTTCCTATAAAATTGCGGTTAACATACAGATCGGAAAACCCAGGAGGAGGTGGCCGGACGGAATTCAGGAATTCAAACAATAATTAGTTTTAAATGGAAAACATTTTCAAAAACCTTTTGTTTGTTCGCTAAAATTAAACATTTTATTGATTTTCTGGCCCTGCATATGCCTCTCATAATAAGTTTTTTACTAGAGCATGGTAGGTTGTTATAGATTTTTGGCATAAAGTACATAATAAACCTGCATCAAAATGAGTTGTTAAATTTAGGAGTGCAAAAATTTTCTTTTATATTTATTTGTGTAGAATGTGTGTGAAATTATAGGAAAACAATTATTTATTTTTGGCAAATAAATTAAGCATTACAATACATATAGGTTACGAATGTTAAGAACGTAAAGGTCTTGATATAAGGTTATTGTAGGATATCTACGAGGTTTATGAGACAATATTTTCGAGACACTAGTCTGGCAAACTGACAAAATTCTTAAATTTACATCATACTATTCACCCCACACTACGATGCCATGTCGCAAAATTGACTCAACCAGCGCATTATACAAAATAAGAATATTTTTTTTGTTTACTATATCTCTAAGTGGGAAAAATTTATAATACTTCTTTCTGATTTTACTGCTTAAATAAAGTGCATGTTCACTCCATTTTAGATTTTCGTCTACTATGATTCCCAAATAATTAGTCTTAGAAACTTTTTTAATTTTAATACATTTGCAGTTTTCTATTTTATTGCAAGTTGGTGCATGAATTGCTAAATATTGATCTTTAGGCTCATCTGCACCTGATGGGGAGAAAGTTATGAAGTTTGTTTTTTGATGTCTCTCATCATCTGTTTCCTGAAAACAATAGAGCTGTGTCATCAGTATATGACATCACATTGCAATTTTGCAATATACTTCCAATTTCGTTTATATAGGCCAGAAAGAGCACAGGACCCAATACAGTCCCCTGCGGCACCCCCGTTGTAATAATCGCGCATTCACTTAAAGTACTATTTATTTTAACTTTTTGTTTTCTGCCAGTTAAATAACTTTTTATTAAAATCAATGGTTCCCCCGTATACCTAGTTTTTCTAATCTTTTAAAAAGAATTTCATGCTCTACGGTATCGAAGGCCTTTGACAAATCCAGGAAGACTGCTAGAGCCTTTTTCCTGTTGGCGTTGTGAGTATAGATATTTTTAATAAGTTCGAATATAGCATCCTCCGTGTATTTATTACTAAGAAATCCGAATTGATACAAAACCTAATTTTTTTCAAAAAAATTAACAAGTCTCTGTTTGAGACACTTCTCAAATAATTTGGCAAAATTATTTATAACCGATATAGGCCGACACTTTGTAGGCTGACTTCGATCTCCCGTTTTGAAAATTGGGGTAACTATAGATATTTTTTCAATCATCCGGTATCGTGTTTAATATTAAGCATTTATTAAATATAAATAACAAAGGTTTTATAATAGATTTATAATTGTTTTGTATTAAGGTTGTTGTAATACCATCCTCGCCTGGTGAGGACTTAACTTTTAGGGATTTTATATGCAAGCATAGCTCATTCTCTGTTACTGGATTTAGGAATATTGAGTTATTCTGTATTTTTTGGATTTATTGGAAGAATCCGGCAAGTGCAGGTTTTGGTGTATGTTGTTTTGTATTTCTTTGTCCAAATTTACAAAATAGTTATTAAAAATATTAGCTACAACCTTTTCGTTTTCAAAATGTTTGTTATCTTTAAATATATGAAACCTTGCAGTTGTAGATTTGCATTTATTTGAGTCATTTATATCATTTATAGTTTTCCAAAGTTTTTTAGAATCTTTGATGCACCCGTTTATTTGGTTTTTATAAAAATGCATTTTTAGTTAATTTTATAAGTTTATTTAGAAAATTTCTATATGTTTTATACTCACTTGCCAAATCTAAAGAGTATAGTTTTTTATTAATTGTTTCTTGAGATAGTCCCTATGATTTATAGAATTATATTATTTAATATTCGTCGCAACGTTCCTGGGGCTCCGACACGCCCAGGGCGTTACACGAAACGCCTAGTCGTAGCGAAGATCACTCCTTGCGTCCGCTCGGTCAGTGATCTTCGGCCAAGTTCATTTGCCTCAACAGACGGAGTGACCCAAGGACTACCGCTTTCTGCATCCTCATCACTAGTTGTTTTGACGAGTCTCGGCAAGCTGGTATCTTCTGCAGTTCCGTGAGCATCGAGTCCTTGATTCCTCCTAAAACACCGACAATTAGGACTACCATTTTTAATCTACATTCGGGGTACAGTCTTCGTAACTCGCCAATGAGTGGAATGTATTTGGCACGCTTTTCCCGCTCCTTAATGAGAATGTTGGTTTCTGCTGGGGCAGAAAACTCAATAACAAACATAGAGTTGTTCTGTTTGTCTAACAGTACTATATCGGGCTTGTTTGCCTGGAGCCTGGTTGTTGTGGGAAAACCGTAATTCCAGTAAATGCGGCAGTTGTTGTTTTCCACAACCGCTTCTATTTCGTCTGGGGCGTATGGCAAGACTGGTGTCTCATCGATACCGTAGTGATGTCTCAGATGGTAATAGAGAACTCGCAATGCAGCGTTATGCCTGTAGATATAACTAGACACAGCATGCACCGGACAAGCGGATAAGAGATGCATTAATGTCTCCGGATGTTGTTGACAACTCCTGCATCTAGTATCCGCCACGTTCGAAAATTGAGCACGGTATACGAGGGTGTTAATGACACCATCCTGGCAGGCCAACAAGAATCCCTCTGTCTCAGACTTCAAGCCAGCTGATCTAAGGAAAGAGAAAGTTAATTCTCGAGATAGATTAAGATCTCCGATGTTCCTGTAGAAAACACCGTGTTGGGGTTTGCTGACGTGATCTTCCAAAAGCAGCCGTTGTTCTGCTGTCTTGACTTGACGTTTCACTTGATCGGGTGCCAACCTCGTAAGGGATTGATCGTCATCTATTGCAAATCTGAGACCTAGTTCATCCGCAGCTTTACTTGCAGCTTTAAAGAGAAAAGCCCCAATACCCGTTGTTTCGTGATCCCGGATGAGTCGCAGTAGTGGGTCCGCACTTTTGAATACCTTGCATGCCAAACTCACAGTTAATCTGTTGTGCATTCGTTCCAAACTTAGGAGGCCTCTACCCCCTTGCTGACGTGGAAGGTAAATGCGTGAGACCGATGAGCGTGGGTGGATGCTTCTGTTCATATGCATCATCTTGCGTGTGCTTCTATCCAGTTCCCGTAATTCCTCTCGCTTCCACTTGAGCACGCCAAATGAATACAAGAGCACAGGAACGGCAAGCATATTTGTGGCTGCAACTTTGTTGATTCCGGAAAGCTGGGACTCCCAAATTTTCCGGAGACGCTGCCTATACTTACTTCGGAGCGCTTTCTTGACGTTGTTCGTATCATGCATTTGATGTTGATCGACACCAAGATATTTATACGTTTCGTCTTCTTCTAAGTGACGAAGTATGCTTCCGTCAGTAAGATGCTCATTCTCAGGCTGGTCTACGCGTCGGCCTTTCTGAAGCTTCAGAACGGCGCACTTATCCAATCCAAATTCCATACCGATGTCCCGAGTATATTCTTGCACCACCTTCAGAGACTGCTGTAAATCTCGATCACTAGTAGCATTGAGCTTAAGATCATCCATATAAAACAGATGTGTGACCTTGTGTGTTCGATTTCCTGGTGGACCGCATTGATATCCGCGCGTTTTTCGAAGAGCCACCGAAACAGGGAGTAACGAAATGCAAAACAGCAGAGGACTAAGACAGTCGCCCTGAAAGACTCCCCTCCTGAATGCTACCGGCTCTGTTATTACTTTCGTATTTCCAGTTGATATGGAAAATTTTGATTTCCAGAGCGGCATAAGTTGTTCGATGCATCTTACTAAAGGCATAGGTACAGACAAGGTTTGTAAAAGATGCAAGAGTAGTTCGTGTGATGTTGTGTCGAACGCTTTCTTGTAATCAATCCAAGCCATCGACAGGTTCCGCTTATACTGGATTGAATCTTGTGTGATGCACCTGTCTATTAGCAAGTTCTCTTTACATCCCTCGAAACCCCTTTTTCCTCCCCGCTGCTCTACCACGTCATTGAGGACCGGTTCCACTGACCCCAACAACCTGCAATATAAAACACGAGTGAATACCTTATAACAGGAATTGAGACACGTGATAGGCCTGTAATTCTTTGGCTCAGCTAGGTTGCCCTTTTTCGGTATAAGTGTTGTTCTCCCTTCGACTAACCACTCAGGAATTGGCTCGTTTCCATTGAGCCAGGAGGTGAATATTCTGGCGAGATGTCGATGGGTGCTTGGGAATTTCTTCCACCAAAAGTTGTTAATGCCATCTAGACCAGGGGCTGAGAAATTTCTGGTCCCTTCGAGTGCCTTTCTAACCTCTTCCTGAGTGATTTCCGGATCATAGCGTTGGTCTTGTTGAAGTCGGGTACAATAGGATCTGAAATAGATTAGAGATGGTGTGTTTTCTTTAATGGGCGTCGTGCTCTCGCAAACGTTCCTCCAGAAATTCTCCACTTCGTTGGCTGACGGCGGATTTTCAATCACAGGCTGTGGGTCATCAAGTAGTCTAGAGGGTTTGGTGTTAAAAGTGTTGTTATCCTTAATTCCTCTGGCCTTCTTGATTAGGCTGTTCTTTATTACCCCTAAAGAGCGTATGCGGGCTATGCAGCGTTGCTTGATTGTGAGCAGCGTGACCTTATTCAACGTGTGGTGTTCCTGGCGAAGTTGTCTTGCTATTCTTTTTATCTTTTGGGTAAAAGGCCGCTTAGCTGCAATATATTCGACCACGCACTGTATACGAGAAGCCTGTTGCCGTGCCATAAGTATCTTGTTGGCGATTCTCTCAATTCGGCGCTCGGTTTTGCGAACAGTGCCTGCAAAGGGATCACCATTAGCATTCGGCATTAGTTGACAAGCCGCGTGGTAAACTGCGTTGTTAATAGTCACTATATCAGACATTTCTGGAAGTTCATCCGCGAGAGCCACATCCATGTTGGTGATGTCCTGCGCTTTGATATGACATTTGTTGTTGATTCGGGTATTTCTCAGAGATAGTCCATTGTCGGTGTTCTCGTGGACAACGTGCTGGATCTGAACTGGCGCCCGTTCCGGTTGAATCTGATCTTCAATCACGGCTAAAACAGGCGCTTCTGGTTCGTCTCGTGGTGTTCTTACATAGCCGGATCTGCGAAGGTAAGCTGCATGGTCTCTAAGATGTTGTTTCGAGATATGATTGAGTTCGGGACGTTTTCCGCTCCAGAGTGCGTGCATCCTTGCCATGTAACCTCTTCTTCCAGGCTCGCTGTCTTCATATGCGTCCAGCATATCGTCCCTGAGTTCATCCGTCCATCGGAAGCGTCCATGTCCATTGCCAGGGTCGTTATCGGGCATCCGTCCGGCTGCTCCTCCATCTTGCCCATCGCCCCCATCCGAGAGAGGCGGATTGTCAGGAGCTTGCTCAACATTGTGTGTCGTAACAATGCGAGGTCCCAGCACCCTGGGATGTTACCCCAGGGCACTTCGACGAGACACGGTATTGCATAGGCTACCGGCTCGATTAAAGGCCCAGTATGGGTCACTGTTGTTACTCGTGACCCCTTCAAGCCTGCTGGCTGTACCGTTTCGCTTGGAAAGCTTTGCTACGGTAGCAACAGCGACACTGCTGGATGCAGTGTCACCGTCGGCTTAGACATTGGCTAGGGGTCCGCGTGTTCGCCTGTACACGTGAGGTAATTATACCTCCCCCTTGCGGTTATTATTATTATTATTATTATTATTATTATTATTATTTTTTTTTTTTAACTTCCTCGATATTTATCGGTTCTTGCGTACAGGCATGCATCGGCCTTAACGGCAAGATGCAGGCTCTGGGGTCACGTTTCTAGAAACGACCGGACAATATGTATAGTGTCCAGGATAACAGATTTCTGCATTAGATGGTAAGTATTTTCAGGAATGTTCAATTTTAATAGATTTTTTCTTAGGTTTTTAGGTATGAGTCCCATGGCGCTGATAATAAGCGGTACAACCTCCACCCTCTCCAGTTTCCACAGTCCTTTAATTTCCCTACACAACGGTAGGTATTTGTCTATTTTTTCTGCTATTTTCGTATCCATATTGTTGTTATTGGGTATTGCTATGTCTATCAGATAAGCTGTTTTTTCTTTTTTGTTTACGATTGTAATGTCTGGTCTGTTGTGTTCAATCGTTCTATCCGTTAGAAGTGTTTTGTCCCAATATATCTTAACACTTTCGTTCTCTACTAGTGGTGGAGGTTGCAGTTTGTAGTAAGGAGTTTTGCCGTCCTGTGCAGTGTTACGCATTTTAAGGAGTTCTTGATACACTATGGCTGACACTTTGTTATGCCTTTCCAGATATTTATTGGCTGCTAAGCATTGACAGGCGGAGATAATGTGTTCAATCGTTTCCGTGTTATTGCTGCACTTCCTGCATTTGTCGGTGTCAATGTTTTCTTTTAATATGTATTTACGATGATTTCTAGTATTAACAACATTATCTTGGATACTCAGCATAAACCCCTCCGTCTCAGGAAAGACCACACCATTTTTTAGCCATTGGAGCGATGCGTTTTTATCAACTGTCTCTCTCCGGAGGTCGTTTTGAAATCTTCCATGAAGTTCCATACTCAGAAGTTCCCTTTGCTTTTGTTCGTTGGTTGATATATTTGGATACGGTAAGTATTCGCGGTCGCTAAGGTTTAATGGTGTAAGTTTGATGTCGGCGTCAATGATAGCTTGGAAGAGATTGTTATTATTGTTTTTAAAGAAGTACTTTCGTAGGGACAGGATCTGTTGTGCGCATAGTTGCACGAGGTCAAAGATACCTCTTCCTCCCTCCTCCCGTGGAAGTGTAATTCGGTGTTTGGATGATTGGGGGTGGTGCTTCCTATGGTCGGTCATTTTTGTTCGTATATATCTGTTAATACTTTCTAGTTCTGTATAGGACCATTTTACAATTCCAAATGAGTATGATAGTGTGGGGATTGCATAGCTGTTAATTGCTTTCGTGAGTCGCGAAGAGGTCAGCTCTGCTTTAAGAAGAGAAATCAGTCGGGAGTTAAATTTTTTAGTTAATTTTTCCTTAATGGCTTTGTGTTCAATTCTATTTGTCTGAAGGTAGCCAAGGTATTTATATGGGTCTCCTGACATAGCTGGCACAATAGTGTCTTCGTCAAGACGCATTTCTTCATCTTGGACGAGTCTTCCTTTTTGTACATTGACCGTTTGACACTTGCTAGCACCCAGTTTCATACGAATGTCTTTGCTAATTTTATAGACTAATTTCATAACTGATTCTAGTTGTTTCTTTGTAGCAGCATATATCTTTATGTCATCCATATATAGAAGGTGACTTATCATTTTCAGATTACCATTAGTTTTTATGTTGAAGCCATATCCCGTTGAATTAATGGCATTTGATAGGGGATTTAATGCAAGGCAGAACCACAATGCGCTAAAACTGTCCCCTTGGAATATTCCACGTTTTAGATCTATGCTACCTATTTCGATGTTGCCTTCTGACGCTCTTATTTGTAAACAAGTTGACCATTTTTTCATAGATTCTTTGAAGAAATCTATTACTTTACTGTCTATTCCATATATCTGGAGTGTTCGTAAGAGCCAACTGTGGGGTACAGAGTCAAAGGCTTTCTGGTAGTCTATATACCCCATATGAATATTTCTGCATCTAGTTCTAGCCTGTTTAGTATTATCAAGTCTATCACCGCCTGCTCTTTACACCCCATGGATTTACGTCCGCAGCCTTTTTGTTCAAAGGTAAGTATTTGGTTGGCATCTAGATAAGCGTAGATTTTATTGCAGATTAACGATGAAAAAAGTTTATAGGTGGTAGGCAAGCAGGTGATAGGTCGGTATTGTGAAGGGTCTAGTGTGTTTTCGTTTTTTGGTAGGAGATGAGTTGTACCTTGTGTCATAAATCTTGGCATAAGCGTAGGGTTGGCGAGAATATCGTTGAAAGCATTAGCTAGGTGTGCGTGCGCACTGGTAAATGACTTCAGCCAGTAATTTGGAATGCCATCTAGGCCGGGTGCTTTCCAGTTAGCCATTTGTTTACAGCTGTTTAAAACATCTTTTCTAGTGAGTCTGATTGGATCCATTTTTTGTTCTGCATATTTCTGGGCTTCGCTAGTGATCCAATGCGCATCTTCATTATGCTCAAAAGGGGTGGACCATATTTCAGACCAAAAGTTTTTAACTGTGTCTTTAGGTGGTAGTATAGTCTTCTGGTCAGGTTTTCCTTCTATGCTTCGATAAAAGTATCTCTCACTTGTTGCAAAGAGACGATTTTGTTCTTTTCTTCTGTTGCTTCTTTGGTATCTCGCCAATCGCTGAGATAGGACCGCCAGTTTTTGTTTAAGAGTGTCAAGATGATCAACTACAATTTTATGTGACTCTGTTTTGCTTACCACTCGTACTAGTTCTTGTTTTTGTCGTGGTAGTTGTTTTATGAGTTTTCGTTTCCAGTTTCCGTTTACAATTTGTTGTGTCTTGCCAATATTTCTCCTCAAGCTTACAATTTTATCCTCTAGTCTTCTTCTCCAGGCTTTAGGAGAAGACTTTGTTAAGGTTGTGTTAGTCCTAACTTCTTGTCCATTTAATCTGCTACTGCAGCACAATATATGAGAAAGTGGATTTCCTCAAGGCCCTTAGCTTCAGTGAGTAGGCCAGAAAGATGTTCATTTGCCTCTCTTACTAGTTGTTTTGTGATAGGCTTATGGTAAAGTTTTGGGAGCTTTGGGCGCTGGCAAGGATCCATTCGGTCATACTTGGTTAGGCAGGCTCTGAAGCAGTTCTCGAAATTATTTCGGTTAAATATTATTATTATTATTATTATTATTATTCGACTTGGCCATGTGGCCTTCGCACTCCCTCAAAGGGGAACATTCACTCATCCCAGATATTCTAGATATCAAAAGGATTGAGCTCTGGTGTGACCCTTTCCATGTTATCGAGTCCTGGATGGTGGTCGGTCTTCTGTGCCCATGAACTTCCTAACGACCCGTGCAGTCCCTAGTAACACCGCCTTCTGCATGATTTTGTAGAGGTGCTCACTTAGTCCTAGTTGTTTAAGGTTTTCTAACAAAGCTTTTGGAATAAGTCCCGTTGACGATATTATTATTGGAACCGTTCTGACACATTGCATCTCCCATTGCCTTTTAATCTGCTCTTGAAGGTCTCGATATTTTACGATCTTCTCGTTGGATTTCGTTTGTAGGTTGCTGTTGTTTGGTATGGCCACGTCAATAAGCGTCGTTCTTCTTAACCGTTTGTCCACTAAAATAAGATCCGGTCTATTATTGACAGTTCTTTGGTCGGTGAGAACAGTACGGTCCCAATACAATTTATATTCGCCATTCTCAAGTACTGGCTCTGGTGCGTAATTGTAGTAAGGAACTTTCTCCGTCGCCACAAGATTTAGTTTCACTGCTAGTTCTTGGTGCAGTATTTTTCCAACGTTGTCATGTCGTGCTTTATATTCTGTTTGTGCAAACACCTGACATCCTCCCGTTATGTGTTGAATGGATTCTGTCGCTTGGCAATCATGTCGACACCTGTCACTCTGTACTGAGGGATCCGAAACAATATACTTAAGGTAATTTCTGGTTGGGATCACTTGGTCTTGTATAGCCAAGAGGAATCCTTCTGTTTCAGGAAACATTTGTCCCGAAGTGAGCCAGTAGTTCGACCCAGCCTTTTCTAGAAAGAAATTTCGTAGTAGTGTAATTTGTCGATCCATTTGTTTGCCAATATCCGTTAATGCTCTACCGCCCTGGTGTCTTGGGAGCGTAGTTCTCTCGACAGCACTTCGGGGATGGTGTTTTTGGGCCTTTGTTAATAGTGTCCTTGCCTTCCGTTGCAAGTTCTGGATGTCCGTCTTGCTCCACGCCACTATACCAAAGGAATATGTCAACGCAGTACAGGCATACGTATTCAGAGCTTTAAACAGGTTTTTACTGTTAAGGCTAGTTTTCAATATCCGCCTTGCTCTTGTTGTAAACTCAGAAGTGATTTTTTCCTTCATAGTCCGGTGATCTATGCGTGTTGCCTGCAGCATTCCCAAGTATTTGTAGGTGTCATTTTCTTCCATCGCCTCTATCGTTTGACCATCCTGCATCTCGAAGGATCCAGGCTGCACTTTTCCTTTTACAATGTTGTTAATACGACACTTGTCCAGCCCAAATTCCATTCCTATATCATTAGAGAATTCTTCCAGTATGTTCAGCATCTGGTCAAGTTGGTTTCGGGTGGCTCCCAGTAGTTTTAAGTCATCCATATAAAGCAGGTGATTGATTCTTATAAGCTCTCTTCCGTTCTTCTTAAGAGCAAATCCATAAGCAGTGGAATTTAATCTCGATGATAAAGGGTTCATGGCTAGGCAGAACCAAAGTGGGCTAAGAGAATCGCCTTGGAATATGCCCTTACGAATCGGAATTGTGCTGGTCTCAATAGTTTCTCCAGTAGGCAGTTGTAGATGCATAGTTGTTCGCCACACTGCCATGGTGTTTTCTAGGAGAGTCACGATACGTTCTTCGACTTTGTAGATCTTAAGGACATTTATAAGCCATTCATGTGGGATTGAATCGAAGGCCTTTTTGTAATCGACGTACGCAGCATAAAGATTTCTCTTGTTACCATAAGCTTGGTTACAAATTACGGAGTCTATAATGAGTTGCTCCTTACAGCCCATAGCTCCCTTAGTACATCCTTTTTGTTGAACAGCTATAATATTGTTGTTCTCGCAATGCTGGTATATGCGTTCTGTAATACATGCTGTTATAAGTTTGTACATAGTTGGCAAACAAGTAATTGGCCGGTACTTTGATGGATCGTGTGTATTTTGCGAATCTTTTGGTAGCAAGAATGTTGATCCTTGAGTGAGGAACTTAGGCAATTTGTTAGGCTCCACCAGTAGATCATTTATTAATATGGTAAGTTGTTCGTGAGTAGCCCACAGCTTTTTAATCCAATAGTTATGGAGATGATCTGGTCCAGGAGCCTTCCAATTGTGGAGGCCTTTAATTATCGTGGAGACTTCTTCTGTGGTAAACGGCTGATGATGCATACGTTCGAAATCTTGAGATTTTTGTCTCTCTTCATCCATCCAACCTGCCTGGTTGTTACATGTGGTCACAGTCGTTAGTTGGCCACTCCAAAATGTTGTTATGTCGTCTTTGCTTGGATAGTTTTTCTCACCGGGACTAGTTAAAGAGTTAAGTTTTCTATAAAAAGATTTCTCCGAGCGCACGAAAAGAGCGTTATCCTGTTTTCGACTGTTGCTGGATTTATATCTTTTTAACCGTCCTGCGTAAACCGACAATTTTTGTTTAAGACTGTCCAAACATTCCTCAGGCGTACGATTTTCTGGATCATGTAAGGCATGACGATGGTGACGACCCATAATGGTTGTTACCTTTTTACGGATTTCAGATGTTTGCACTCCTCCGACAAATGCAGTTAGCTGGCCTATGTCTTTCCGGATAGATTCAATTTTGTTTTGTAGCCGTCTTGCCCACGGAGGTTGTCCCATTGGTACCAAATTGTTCCTTTCACGCTTGACATGTTGTTTGACACCTAGAGTTCTAGTGACAGCAGTTGCAGCACAGTAAAGCAAGAGATGTATTTGTTCTAAAGTGCTAGCTGCCAGTAAGTGCTCCGGTAAAATTCTTCTGTTTAACAGTTCAAGGGTTTTGGCCAATCTGCGTGAAGAGTTAACTTTTGGTATTTGGGATCTCAACAGTGGGTTTGTTCCATCGTACTCCGCCAAAGCCCTGCCAAACTCTGCCTGTAGTTTTATCAGGTCATTTTCAGTGTTCTGCGTAATATTCGCATCTCTTTCAGGCTGCGTTTCCGGGTTAATTTGGAGCTGTTCATCTTCTTCTTCCTCGGAGTGTTGTGTTTCCGGAAGGGGATGGTTGTCATTAAGCTCCAATTCAATTTCTCGTTTTATGGTTGTTAATCGAGTTTGTGGGATCAGGTTGTTCCTCATAATGACACGGTATTGATCTGCAACACGCTGTTCGGTCACATTTAGTTCTGGATATATCGCACAGAACGCGGCATGAAGTTGTTGCCGATATCCGATCATTTCTCTCTCGTTATTAGTAACTCTATAGAAGATACGCATTATGGTTTCATTGATAGACGTAGTCCATTTCATGCGCCTTCTTGGTAGTCCCGCTTGGGTGAGCACTGGTTGAATTTCCCGTGCAGCACCTTCAGCAGGCGGAGCTTTCGGTGGTGAGTTGCTCCTTTGTCGGGCTGTAACTGTTTGAATGACAGGGGCCCGCCTCCTCAGCACCCTGCCACCGACGTTATTATTATTATTATTATTATTATTATTATTATTATTATTATTATTATTACTATTATTATTATTATCATTATTATTAATTTATAGGTTTTATTATACAAAACTCTTCATACAAATTATCAAAATATAATGTCAAAAGCAAAATGGTTTTTTAGAGAAAAAATATTCAATTTAGATAACAAATTCTTCTCCCAAAAAATCATATTTTAAGTCAAGATAATCAAGTAAATTTTTATTCAATTTTAAAAAATATTATTTTATTTTGATCATTAAGAGACATATTGTTTAGAAGATTTGTTGCAAGAAAACCAGAGAATTTCTCATTTATGTTTTGACTATTTTTTTTGTGTTAGAGAATTTAAAATATCATAGACTTCGAAACAAAGTAAATCGGTTTATTCAAGTTTTTGTTCCATTTCAAAAATAATTTTCAGTGTTACGAAAACAACTTAAGTAACATTCAGTTTGTTGTAGAAAAATCAGAATTTATTAAATGTTGAGTTAATAAAAAAAAGTTATGCTTATTTGCGTTTGTACTTCCCTTTTCAACTCTGTGTCCTGTAACTCTCAAAATTAAACACGTCGACCCTACTTCTTGGAGCTGTTCATATGATAAATTTCTTTTTTTTGGGACAATCTGTATTTACGTTCACCTCGCTGAAATCTATCTTGTATTTTCTTAGGTTTTTTTAAGAAATATTTTATATACATGTTAGGTAGGTACCTGAGAATTAGATTTGTTGCAAGAACAAAACCAAATTAGTACATTATTTCCTCTTGTTTTTAAGTAGCCAATTCTTTTTTGGCAGCATTTGGTCAGCCTGAAAATAAACGTATATCTCGATTTAATAATAAAAGCGAACCGATCTAAATTGACGAAGAGTCACGTGTAATCGACGGAAGTTCGCCAGCTGCGTTTTCCTCCACGGTCGCTGGTCGTCGGCGACTACGAGTCAGTAGCGGCGATCGATTCGCCAAGACATCAGCAATGCTTTTTAAATGTGACTGTTTTCCTATGGTAATTTGATCGCCGTTACTAACTAACTGCATTCGCCAACGACTGATTGCTCTACAAGCAGACAGGCGACTATTCGTGGCGGATTTCAGATAAATAAATACGTGTTTATAGTGTTTCGCAGGTTGAAAAAAAAAATGGATATATTTTCAAATGCTGAAGATGAACAACTTGTTCATTTAATATCAAGTTATCCACAAATTTATGATCACAAAGACAAATCCTATAACTTACAGACCATTAAGAGCCTATTTAGAAGGAGATTGCGGAAAATATGAATAAAAATGGTAAGTATAGCGTTATTATTTTATTCTGCTAAACAATCTAGAGTAATTTATACAAAGCAAATAGTATCAAATTCTTGTATCCTGCCAGGTTACAGATCCCTCATTGGACAAATAATCTGTAAATCTGTACGTGCTTGGAACCCCTCTGCACATGCAAACCCTCCTGTTCCTTATAGGGGAATCATGTTTTCAGTAGGAAGTAATAAATTTTGTTTCTAAATTTGTTCTTTTTGGATTATTGGCTATATACTCGTTACGCAGCATATTATGTAAACAGCAACAAGCCAAAATTATTAAATCAGCTGTAGATGTTTTAACATGTATAGGAGTAAAAAAAATTCTGAACACATTACAATATATACCAAAGGCGTTTTCTGTCACTCTTCTGGCCTGAGAAAGCCTGTAATTAAAAATTGCTTTTTTATGGTCATCTAAAATCTGCTTTTTTGTATAAGGTTTCATGACATGTTTGTCAAGTTTAAAAGCATCGTCTCCAATAATAACATAGGGTAAAAGAATATTTTATGAGCGTGGAAGTAATGTTGGTGAAGGAAAATTAAATATTTCACACTAAATCTGTTTCCTAATTACTGATTTTGAAAAAATCTCTGCATTGCCCTCTTTCCCATAGGATCCAATATCAACAGTAACAAATTTATAATTAGCGTCAACCAAGGCCAGAAGGACAATTGCAAAATAATTTTTATAGTTAAGAAAAATGACCCGGTAATATTTGGACACGTTATTCGCACATGTTCCATCGATGCCCGCTATGACGTTGGGAAAATTCCAGTACTTCCAAAATTCTTCTGTTTTTTGTTTAGAATCAATCTCCGAAGGTGGGGGAAGTTCTAGCAGCATCAGTTTTTGGCAGACACTTTTTAGTACCTTTGGTACAATTATGCTTATGTAACTATGAGATATTCGAAATGCGAATGATAACGATCGAGAAGACTCTCCCGTTGCGAGATACCTGAAAAAATTGAATACAATAAAAAATATATACTTTTTAAAATATAGGTGTCAGATTAAATAAAATCCTAACTACAACAATGCATTTCCCGTGTTTTGGCGTTTTTTTTCTTTAATAAAACAATATAGTGCCTGCTGGTCACGATTAAAAAATGCGAAGAACCAAAAGTTTTTGCTGTGAAGTTTTAGGTAAAATTTGCTGGTACCATTTGAAAGAGAAGTACAAATTATATACCTCCTGAAAATCAAACCAATGTCTCAAGATTTCTTTAAAAATTGATCATTTATGCCAAATTTAAAATTGCATTTATTTATAGACTATCCTTTATTCAATAATTGTGTAATTTCAGGAGGTATATATTTATTACTTCTCTTTTTGGTACCAGCCATTTTTACTTAAAACTACATAGAAAAAACTATTGTTCTTAGTTTTTTTGAAACGTGATAAAATGGGACTATAAAAATATCAATGAAACACGTGAACAGAGAAATGGATTGAATATTTAGTCAGGTTTTTATTATTTAATCTGGTTTGTATTTTCGAAAAAAATTTAATAAATTTAAAACTGTGTAGTGGATCGATTTTTATGTACCCAAGTTTATTTGAAATAAATTAATGTATTTCAGTTGCAGCTTGTAAAAAAAGATGGAAGAACATACGGGACAATCATTATAAATGCAAAAAGAATACTAAACAGCCCTTTGGAAACCGCAAACGAAATCCAATATTGGACCAGTTGGGATTTTTAGATAGGGTTGAACACGAAAGAAGGTATTTTAAGATAATGGTATATTATTCGATGAGCAATAATGACAGCTATTATTCATCAAGGATGAAATTTGCGAACCGAGCCGAAGATGAGGTGAGTAAATCATCCGAGTTGAATAACGCGAATATTGCGAATTGGATACTGTACTGTATTTTTGCTATAACTATTTCATAATTTCCGTAAAAGCGTTTGAATTTAAACACTAGGTTTCCATTACAACTAAATAGAGTTATACGCAAACGTGTTAAATTACCCAATATGATTTGTGCCTCCCTATTGAATAATGAAAATTCTGATCTATGATAGGCCATCAAGTGCTGAGTAATGGATCGTTACTAATCATTTTTATATAATGGCTAATATTATTTTCAAATAATCGTATCTTAACATATTACTAAATATTTGTTGATAAGGACAATTATTAAATTTTTCCTGAAACAATGTTTATTTATTCTTATTTTTGTAGGGTTTTGACAAATACTGATACGCAAAATATTGATACTGAACAATTTATGATTTAGAAATGAGCAACGAAGAAGGTTATACTCAAGACTCACTTAATCACGAAAATTTAGGCGAAATGCCATATCAAAAACTAGAGAACCCAATTCAGAAAAACACTGAAAAAAAATATAGCTAACAAGAGAAAGAAAAATGTTGACGACGCAGTAGTAGCTGTTATAAACAAAAACTTGGCAGAAAGAGAAGCGATGATGAGTCAACTCACATTATCATCTGAATCACCTGAGGATGATATTGACGCATTGTTTAAAAGCTTTGCGATTACAGTTAAAAAGTTCCCACCCTTATGGAGAGCCAAGGCAAAGAATAAGCTATTTCAAAAAATAATCTCAGAGGCAGGAAGTATTAACATCATCATCTCAGCTGTCGGCATATTCTTCATATGAGACTAGTACCACAAATTCACCCTTACAATCACCCACAGATCTCGGAACGACTGTGTAATCACCAACCAACTGGGAACACCAGGAACACGGCAGTTTTGATCGACAAGGTTCTATCCTAACACATTTTTACACTAACTATACAGTTAATCAATTATAAAATAAGAATATTTGAAAAGAATAAAAGATTTATTGAACCTACCTTAATATTATTGCTAACTTCTCTGATGGAGTTATTGGTTCCGTTACACGGTTATAGGGATTAATCGCAAGATCATTTTGTATGAGCTCCAATATGTTATTAAACTGATATCGTGAAATTCTAAAAAAATGTTTAAATTTCGTTTCGTTGTCCGTTAAATGATTTCTTATTAAAATTGACTGAAATCCTTCCAATTTTCTTGTTTTGACCATCGGTAAAATGTCTTCTTTTTTTCGCGGTCTTGGAGTAAACTGAGTTGTATAATTTCCTCATCTTTATAATTAAGCAACAATAACATTAAAGCTTTTCTTCTAGCTTCGACCATTTTTAAAGTAAAATTCGTTATGTCACCAACTCGGAGGAGAACAGAAAATTAATGGCGAATCAGTCGCCGCTATTGGGTCGTAGTCGCCGACAACCAGCGACCGCGGAGGAAAACCTGGCTTACTGAAAAATAAGTGATAGGTAAATAGGGAAGTGGGTTAAAGCAGAATGCGTCATTGAGATTCGAAACAGTTGTGCCTAAATATAATCGTCTGACAATTCTGCCTAAAAGACGTTCGCAAGTTATTTTTTAAATACCTAATTCTATTGTTGCCTAAGGATATAATTTTTTTACGCTTTTGGAAAAGCTTCTGGTTTTCTTTGAACATTCTTTTGAGGCAACATTTCATAAGGAACTGTGTGTTCTGTATAGATCAATGAAGTCTTCAAAAAACTGTAAATTTCGTTTATTAATTTTTCGGTGTCATCAGCACTAATTAAAGTCCTAAATAAAATATTCCACCTATTTCAGACAAATCCCAATCACGCCACAAACGCTCAAATTTTACACTTTTTTCATGCTGCGCGGTCAATCACGATTGGTCGTAAAACATGCTGTACAACAACCGCACACACGTTGTAACGTTCTTTCAAACCATCGATCGGTTCAAACCAAATTCTATTGCCTGCTGTATATCAAATTATAATAAGATGCTTTATTGTCAAAACATTTTACAATTTGTAGACAAAGCTAGAGCTAGAGTACAAAATATACAAAATATACAAAACATATAAAAACACAAACATACAATAAAAAGAAAGAGAAAAACCTAACTATACAAAACTTTATACAATTGCGTAAATTGTACGTGGTCAAAATATTATATAAAATATTAAACATGAAATCATTAAACTAGTGTGTAAGATGCTAAAAATTATGTATTAATTAAAAAAATCGTTGACAGCATATAAGGCTCTCCTCCAGTAAGTATGATCTCACAGCTCTGCGAAATGCGGGAAAAGATGTTATTAACTTCATTTCAAATGACAGATAGTTGTGCAATTTTTTTGCATTGTACAGTATAGAGCTTTAACTAACTCTGAGCGTGGGGTTGGCAAATAAAAAGCATGCCCCGTATTCCTAAGTGGACGATGTACTTGCTGTAGGCGGCGATAGCTTTAAGGGTGTCAAAGATGAATTTGCAGTGACTATTTCAGTACCCGGCTGCCACATACTTATGTCCTTAAGCTGCTTTAGGTGGCTTTTTTTTCTATACACCAACCTTGAAATCGGAGTGTGACACTTCTTATTCTTCACCATTGGAATCCATCCGATAAAGTCAGTAGTTCTAAGATTTTCTTTGGCATAATCTGCATGCTGGTTTTCTGTATAAGGAGATGGGATCTTGTATACTACCACATAATGCCAGTCTTCTTTAACGGGGGATAAGTGAGATGAGAGAGCAATGACTAGGAAAAATAATGACTTTAAGAGAAGTAATACCCACTGTGTCATGGTTATCTGTATGGTCGATTTTAGTCGAAATAGATTTTTTTACTGTTCGTGGCTTAGTCCTAATAATTGGCTAATCTTGGCCGCGAGTGCTATTTGATTTACACTTTTTCGCATATCGCCCATTTCCTTCAATATCTCTTCCTTTGATGAGTCATGAATCTGAACATTAGCAGACTTATCATGATTTTCATAAAAATAGATGACAGATTGAATATATCTTGCTTCATTTCCTTGAATGGAATAAAGTTTCTTGTCTATTATCACAGAATCTGGTATGAAGGCTGTAAATGTCATCTATTTTTTTGTATCAAATTTTCCATTTGGAGTCATGGTTACTCAAGGTGTCGTAAATTTCAGGAATGATTGGATTGTTCTTCTTTAGACAGGTTCCCAGAGCTTCTACATTTTCCAGAGAGATCTGCGATCCTTGTAGCTATGACACCTTGTCGTGAAGATACTTTAACGTAGGAGAGTCACAAACACTGCAGAAAAATCTAATATTGTGGTAATTTTGTTGGTAGAGCACCTTTGTCGTTGCCTTATCCAGCACAGTACAGGTCATACAAAAATACCGGAAATAAACCCCACTACAGCGAACTTTATATTTATCCTTTCCTGCGACGTTTCTCTGGCAGGAATCACACTTAAACTTAACCATGTCGATATTAGTGGTCAATGATTTGCAACACGTTTTTCTTATTAAAGTTAGTAAGCAGGTAAAGATGTTAATTAAAGAAAACAAGCCTAACACCGGAGAGTCGTGCTTGAAAAGCCCGGCTCCGGGAGTGGAGTCGCAGAGCGCTACCAGCTCTTACCAACTAAACTGGAAAAGCTACGCAGGTATTGTACGGGGTTGTTAGGCACGCTTATCAAACAAAGAAACTCAATCTTAACTTAACAAGAAAACATAATCTAAATTTAAGGATTAATCAATTTGCTTCTAGGTTTTTTTTAACCGCAACAATCCTACAGTGATTTTTTTTGCAACTTTAAAACAAAAGAATGTTATAAGACGATTAAGTAATTAATAACAGTGGTACAATATGATGATTGTACGGAGACCAATTCTGTTGTTAACTTGGTACTGTATGCCTTACAACCAAATGCTCTAAACACTACAATCCGAAGTGATCACTTTGGTTTACTTAAGCTTATTACATATACGTATGCGTGTGCAGGTAGCTGCACCAATTATAAATGTAGCGATAATAATATGCATTGATAAAGGCCACAATAATTATATCAATCGACCTGATAAACGAATGAATAAATGAAGAATGAAATTAGAATAAAATTATTGAAAGCTATCTTAATGCTTGGCTGTCAATGCTTGATTTATATTTAAATATTTTAAATTATTATTATTGCCAGAAAAATAAATGATTCAACGACACTTGGCTTTTTTAAGGCACAATCTATAGTGCAAAATTTATAATAATTAAATACGAAAAAAAAGAGAGAAGATAATAATAAAGATAAATGCTTCTGTACGATACCCCTTAGATCAGATCGTCGAGCTCAGTGTGGAGGTAGGAAGTACCTCTGGTGAAGGCGGCGGGCACCTGTAGCCAAGTCTAAGTACTGCTACTCGATGGCCCTGAGGGTAAAACTCGAAGAGAACTTGTAGCCCGGAGATAAAATTGGCCCGGAGATAAAACCTGTACGGTGATTGAACTGGTATATAGCCTGGTGGTAGAACCCTGTAATAACCCAATCCGCATTAGACAAAGCCCTCGTATTTCAATGAAAAACTATAGCCCCCTTGCATAAATATATTTTCTTTATAAAACAAATCCCCCCAGAAATTATCAATGGATTTTCAATGACCATCGGCAAATAAAAGAAATGCAGACGGTACAAACAACTTGAATATAAAAAAAAGATAGGCATGAATCACCCCTAAAAAAATATAAACTTCCCCATATGATCAAAACTAAAGTCACATTAAAATAAAAATTCAGTTAGGATAAAAGGGAATAGATAAGATAACTCATAGAATACAATGCAAATGGTGGTCAATGTACAAAAAAGGTCAACACAGATAAAGCAATTAAATCGTTAAATTAGACAAAAAGCTGTAGCAACAATTACCTCGCTTGTAACGGAGGGTGGCTAGAGGATCAACGGTCTCGATCTCGTGAAAGTAGCTTAGAAAGCCTCTAGAAATAAGGGGAAACAGCCATTAGCATCATGGCGTCCACGTCTTTCACAAGCAATAGAAAAAAAATCCAGAAAAAAGCTTACCTAGTGCAGTATTTAAATCCCGATAAATCGGTCGTGTCAAAACACAAACTAGAAACCCAACACAATATCCCCAAAAAGGGTAGTATAAAAATCAATACTAAAAGCTGAGTCACTATGACTGCACTAAAGCAAAAACCTTCCGTTATCACCAAAGGGTATTTCTAGAAGAACGAAAGTAACGAGAACATCGGAGGGCGGAGAAAATGCCTAACGAAACTAACGATTCGATACGAGGAATATTCTAAGATAATAAACGACTTAGGTCTCGTTTATTATGGTCGTAAAACGACGGCGGGAGCCACAATTAATGAGCTGAAATTAAATTGTTCGAGAAGTACTAGAGAATATTCCCCAACAAAATGATAAACTTTTAAAAATCTAAATCAACAGCAGCAATTATGGGAAATAGCCCATTCCTACTCCCAGTGCCACCAATCGAATATTACAAAAGTTACAACCGGTCGCGTGGAAAGATAAATATGAACTTTTTAGTACCGCTGCCCGGTTGGGAACCAGGCAGCGGTACTAAAAAGTTATGCAGATCAGCCGGAAATCAAAATACAGCAAATCCGGAGGTCCCAAAAAAGATATGAAATACTCAAACCGAAAATAAAATATCAATCTGGCGGATCTAATGAGACTTTACAGTAGGCTTTTTTAACCCAACTCTTAAAAATATAGAACGGGTTGCTGGCTGTTCTACGGTAATGTAATATAAATTAAGCAAAGTTATACTAATAACATAATATCCTATTTTAGTAATTTGATCAAACCTAAGCGATCTGCATCCTACCAGAACCAGGTTAGACAAAATATAGCAGATGATGCGGTACTACTGAATCCAGCTCCCATAAATCCAGATATTGCGTGGCAATCATTCAGAAGAGGTATTACAGATGCTATCACTCAATCTCAAAGTGGACGAAACCCTATTCCAAAACAATCATGGATGGACCCACAAATCCTTCATGTGATAGAACAACGAAGATCATTGAAAGCTTCGAATCTACATGCAGAAGACAAAATAACCAAATATAATGAGTATACAAGGCAAATTCAAAGGTTGTGCCGAAGGGACAAAAACAATTACATCCAAGAAATATGTAGAGAAATAAAATCTCATTTCAACTCTAAAATTGCCAGATACTTGTTTCAGAAAATCAAACTTCTTACCCGAAAATTTAAACCTAACTAAACATAAATTATAATAAAACCAAAATTATGATCATTGATAGAGAACATAACAATTACCCTGAATCTCGGACTATTGGACATTGTGAAGTTGTCAACAGTTTCGTCTATCTTGGGGCCCTAATAGAAAATACTGGGGGATGTGACGGCGAAATAAGACGGCGCGGCGTACTCAACTTGCTAGGTCAGCAATGGCACAATTAAATAAAGTATGGAGGGATCGGAATATCGCAAAACAAACTAAAATCAATCTAGTGAGTACCTTGGTATTTTCGGTCTTTCTATATGCTCCAGAATCCTGGACTGTCAAAGAAGTAGATCGTCGTCGGATTGATGCATTTGAAATGTGGGCGTTGCGACGAATGTTGAGAGTGCCCTGGACCGCACATAGAACAAATGCTTTGATTCTACAAGAAATACGTCGGTCAAAACGTTTGACCAGTATCGTGTAGTCGAATTCTTACATTTTTCGGGCACATCAGTCGGAGTGAGCGTATGAAGGGGCTTAGTGTACAGGGAAAACCTGAAGGAAACAGAAGGCCAAATCGATGGGTCGATGTTACCAAAAATCTATTAGATGCTATTCTCCCACAAGCGGTTCACATGTCATCTAATCGAGATAAATGGCGAGATGCAGTCAAGAGAGCCATCCAAAACATTGAACCTCGTTAATATGGATCACAACACATCTGTAATGATGTTATGATTAGGAAGAAAGTGATTTGTGGTTCGCTTATCAACTAAAATAAATATAGTCACAAGGTGCTGAGGGCTACATAAGAGAAAGGCATGAACAAAATAGCTACTCAAGACCACAACAGTGTTATAAAAGCTAATACAAATGTATCGTTAACCTATATTTAGAATAACATTTATTTACATTAATAAATGCGGCAATCTTAACCTTATTGACAGCAAATCGAATCAATAAACTTAGAATTAATTAAGCGAAGAGTATTGACCTCTTTCCAATAATTCTTACCGCAAAATACAGCATCTCTTTTTGCTAAATGCAGCATATAAAATGAAATTTAAAAATATTTTACACTGGCCAAATCGGACTGTTACAGATTTTAGATAAAAATCAATGGCAGCTGAACAAAGTCAGGTTTGTCTAAACAGGAACCAATAACAAAACAGAAACTTAAAATTAACCAGGAACACACGCATAGCGAAAGTTAGCACGCCGAGGTTGAAGTTCAATAAATTTAAATGAAGGTAAAAGTCAATAGCAGTTAAACAAGGTCAATTATAGTCAAACAGGAAAGCGTAAACTAGCAGGTCGACAGGATATCGGAACAAAACAGAATATCAAAACAAAACAAACACTCAATACTGGCAGAGCCAACGAAAGGCGTATACACGACTGTCCCGTATGACTGACGCTTCGATACTACCGTATTTGCAATATTGCAAAGCTGCAATATTTCTAAGCTGCAATATTGCGAGGCATCACGCATGCTCAGTTTTTGACACACATTTGGCAAAATGCTTTAAATTTTCGGTTAATTGCTTTCATCAAGCCTGGTGGTCTAGTGGTTAGATGCTGTGCTTGTGATACAATGATCCGGGTTCGATTCAAGCAGTGCCGACAGATGTTTTTTTATTTTTTTTCCAAGGTTATGTTTGTTTCTTTTTTTAAATTTGGGTTAGTTTTGGTTAGTTTTGTTTGGTTGCGCCCCGGAGCGAGCGGAGGGCCATGCTTGTTAAAATGTGATATGTGGCTACTGCCTAAAGATTGAGGGCTTTTAGAAGTATGCATTTTCTTCAAGTCGGGGACATAGCCACAATTACAAACACCTTTCACTGACTTACACGTACCAAGCCATTCAACTTATTTCCATTAATTAGTGAAAGATTACATAGTTTTTGATAAACCTGGCATTAAAATATTCAGGATATATTCAAATCATATAAGAAGAATTCCTTGCCACAAATATTTTATTTAGGCCATCCTTTGAAATTATCGATAACATTCCTAATTTAGGGTACTTTTAAATCTTTATATTAAATTTCCTTATTGCTAATGATAAGTCGACGAAATTGAGGCCCGAACAGAAAACCGCGTTTTTCTTTTAACTGGTAATGGAGAAAATTAACGAAAACAGAAAACAAAAAGGATCTGCAGATAATTGTTAAGGGTTTTTCAATTTGTAAGGCTTTATCGTATTACAATTACCAAATGTAGTAAAATATGCTGACTTAAATACATAGTCCCTAAGATCGAATAACTTTTGGTACTCATTTAAAATGCAATATTTATATTTTTGTGAAGTTAAACATGAAATACTTTCAATTTATTTACTAATGATAATTGCCATCATGCATTATATGAATTTGTTAAGGTATTTTACGTTATCTATCAGAACTTAAGTTACCTATTTTGAAAAACGGAGGACTTAAATACCAGACATGTGCTTATTTTATGTAGATTTCAACGTGAACATTGGAAAAGGCTTTTCTGACCACTCAATCTTTCAAACGCTAATGCAAATTTTAAGTTTTATCTTGCGGCATATAGTAATATGACGATTAAGTCGAATATATTTTAATACATAAACATTCATATGGCACCGAAAAATAAAAGGAATGAAATAAGAATAATGTGAAGTTACCGTTGTTGTAGAATGTGTCTGAAAATGCATCAAGGGGGTAACTATAAATACTGCAGATACTGTTCGAGAAAAGCTGGAGAAAAATGCAGTTCAATATAATGATGGATGATGGAAATGTCAATAAGAGATAAGAAGAAGAGAATCATTAAAAAGACAAAATAAATGAGAATAAGAATTTCTCTAAAAAACTATTGAAATAAAAAGGAGCTTAGTGAAGAAATGATGTTAACTCTTCATAAAGTGTATGAGGCTCCGCCCCCGTTAGTTATTCAAAACATTTTAATTTAATTTATAATCATTTTGATTTAAATTTCCTGCTTTTAAAAACAGGGACGGACTCGTCCTCGATGTCATGCTTTTCCAGATATTTGTGTCGTAATCAAGATAACCTTAATTAATTATCAAATATAGTATTTAAAATACTATAGGGTCAAACTGCAAGGCCCGCTAAGGGTCACCCCTTTTGATACTGATACTGACACATAGTACTTAAATATTATTCATAGTTTACCATATTTTCGTACGCTAGATTTTAGAAAAATATTGACTTCTAACGGATAAATAATAGATAACTGTTTTACAGCACATAAGTGTTTCTATTCCCACTATGTAGTTGATAGTAGCAAATTAATAAAGAATATTAAATGACGATTCTTCCAGTTACGTGGGGTTAAGGTGATGCCGACGTGCGTTAGAAAGTGTGAAAATGGCATCCCAATCAAAGGAAGAAGTATTTATTATTTAGTAATTGTCGCACAATAGCAAAAGTGTCACAAGGTTTGTCAATTGATGATGCGTTGGATATTATTGCTTTTTCTGATGTTTTCCTGTGCTGCTAAGGGCAATGTCGCAATGTCGTCAAAATGCTGGAAGAAGTTGACATTTGGTGTAGTTCTCCAAATTTGTCTGGACGATTTAAGGTCAGTCCCGAGTAACGCAGGTGTTTGACTGTCGTAGTTCGAAATTATATAGTAAGTTATGTTGTGAAGAGTTAATTCAATGATTGTATTAGGGGGGGGGGGATATGGCCCATCAAATCCCATCGTCCTCTCCCAGGCTGAAGAACACCGAAGTACAAAGTCTGGGGTTGATCAATGACAGTTTGTGACAAGAGGGGCTGCATTGTATTAGCTGGCAGGAATGTCAAACTGGTGAGAGCAGTTTGATTACGGGGAGTGACGCCCCCGCCATTCCGAGTTGCCACGGGATATGGTCCATCAAATCCCAGCGTCCTCCCCCAGCTGGAGAACACCAGAGTACAAAGTCTGGAGCTGATCACTGGGGAGTTATCCAACAAACCCCATTTTTACCCCTGTCAGACTAGGCACCACCAGTGGAATGAGTATGAGGCCGATGCTTCCAGTGGAAGCGGCCCTAGGTGGTAGATGCATACGCCAACTCGCATCGTCCGGTGAAAGACCACCCCACCAGAACTGGGAAGCGCCAAGTGGTTTTCCCAAATCACGTTCCGCGTCCGCGCTGATGTTCCCGGGTTCCACAGTAGGAATATATGGACATGATGGTGCTTCCAGGATCAAAATATTCCGGAAGTAAACTCCCCGGCCATTCGGATCTCCGGGCGCTGGGTGGCCCTGGGAACCCTTCATTCCGCATTTCACAGACAGCAAAGATACCGAACCAATTTAGAATAGATTTCTGCAACATAAGAGGCCTAAATACAAACATAAATTCGGTACACCAACATCTACAAGCAAATAGATCACACATACTAGCCCTTACAGAAACACAAGTATGTTCTACAACAACAAGAGTGAACTACCCCTATCCTGGTTACGACTTACATACCCGATTTAGACATAAGTTCGGAATATGCCTTTTTGCACGAATTGACCTTTCATGTCACCGCGAGGAAACACTCGAACCGAACAACCTTGACGTCATGTGGCTCAAATTCACCGCCAAGGGATTAACCAAGTTTATATGTTGTCTCTATCGCCCTCCGAGCGATAGAGCCTACTAAAGCTTTTTCTCAACACTAGCTACCACTTTTGACTCAATACAGGTCAATCACCTCAGTTCAGAAAGAATTGTTCTGGGAGACTTCAATGCCCACAACACAAGCTGGCTCAAACATCACAACAAGACCGACAACGAAGGTAGAGAAGCTGAAGCATTTGCCATCAGCTGCCGGCTAACTCAACTTGTAGACGAACCAACTCGAATCTCAGAGAGGAGCGAATTCGCCGCCCTCCTGGATCTCTTTCTAACCACCAATTCTGACTAGTACACAATTACAGTTGGTCCGCCATTAGGTACTTCCGACCACAAACTTATTACAACGGTGTGTGAATTGCCACTCATGCAGAAGGACCCATCATTGCCTCGCAAAATCTGGCATTACAATTCTGCAAACTGGGACGATCTAAAGGAGTTCTACCTAGATTTTCCTTGGCTCTACGTCTGCTTTGGCACTGACGACCCGTCAGTCTGCTGCGAAGAGATCACGCAAGTGATCTCCTCAGGAATGGAAGCATACATCCCAAATTCCATCAAGTTACCATCAAAAGGAAAGCCCTGGTTCGACAGAAGATGCGAAAGAGCTGTAGGTAGGAAACAGCAAGCCTACCAGCAAAATCAGACCGCTGAAAATCGCAATTATTTTGTCGAAGCGAGAAACGAATGCAAACGTGTGATCGACGAAACTAAGGACAAACACAATCAAAGGATCAGGAATAAACTTTTGCAATGTCCCAGTGATTCCAGGAATTTCTGGTCGGTAGGAAAGGCAGTAAGTAACAACTTTACAAAAACGTCCCTCCCACCTTTGACGGACGAACGTGGCATTACGGCGACTACAGCCAAGGAAAAAGCAAACATGCTCGCTAAAATGTTTTCATCGCACTCTACCTTAGATGTCCCCCAAGGCAAGACTCTCCCCACCAAATCGAACACCAACCCTACCATGGCAAAAGTTAAGTTTCATCACCATGATATTCGCAAAATCCTTAAAGAACTAGATACGCAAAAGGCATCAGGACCGGACGGAATACCTGTCATCGTGCTAAAGAACTCGCTAACGAACTAACACCCGTTTTTTCCAGGCTTTTTTCTCTTTCTTACGGAAAAGGGATTTACCCATCCTCTTGGAAAGTCGCTCGAGTGCAACCTGTTCCAAAAAAAGGCAAGAAAACCACGCCTTCAAACTATCGCCCAATTGCCTTACTTCCAATAATCTCCATAGTCATGGAACGTGTAGTCAACCAGCAACTACTCAAGTACCTCGAGAACAACAGAATAATCAGCGATAATCAATACGACTTTCGCAAAGAGATCGACGGAACATATATTGGCCTATGTCACTCATATCTGGAGTAGGGCAATCGAAAACTACGAAGAGTCTCGAGCGATTGCGTTAGATATTTCAAAGGCATTCGACAGAGTTTAGCATGACGGACTGCTCAACAAACTGCTGTCTTTCGGACTCCCAGCCTCTCTCTGCAGCTGGCTGGCCAGTTTCCTTAAGAACCGATCCCTACATGTTGCAGTCGATGGACACATCTCGGACACATTCGCCATCAACGCGGGAGTGCCTCAGGGCGCAATACTTTCACCAACTCTGTTCCTTATCTATATTAATGACCTGCTGATCGAAACGAATAATCCTGTTTACAGTTTACTTTAGATCAGAAAAACCCTTTCCAGCGACTGAGACTCATCACCGCAGACAGGAGCAGATTACAGCTATTAATCAAGACCTGGAGAAAGTTCAGACTTGGGGCGACCGAAATTTAGTCCAGTTCAATGCAGCAAAGACACAAGCAGCAACGTTTACCAAGAGAGCCAATACAGCGGGTCCTGACATCATTATCGCAGGATCAACCATTCCTTTATCCTTGTCAATCGGACTGCTGGGTGTCTGGGTCAACAGCAATATGTCATGGCATGACCATGTTGCTAACATCGCAAAATCAGCCTCCCAGAAGCTTGGTGCGCTATTTCGCAACAAAAACTCTATACACCGCAGCAGTTGCTCTTGCTGTACAAAGCGCAAATAAGACCGTGCTTAGAATATTGCTCACATATCTGGGGTGCCGCACCAAAGCATACCCTAAAGCTGAGAGAGCTGTAGGTCTCGTCGGCGACCCGGAGTTGACCCGGAATCTGGATGTTCTGGAACACCGCAGACATGTGGCCGAGATATCTCTGTTTTACAGATACTTTTACGGCAAATATTCCCAGGATTTGGCCCGCATTATCCCGCCCCTGGCAACTCCTGTCAGACAGTCACGACAGACGGTAAGAGCACACCAGTCCGTCGTACAACTAGAAACACCTAGAACATCGCTTTATAAGAACTCATTTGTCTGGCGCACTGCATTACTGTGGAACTCACTTCCAGGACATCTGTTTCCCACTAATTACAACCTACAACTATTCCAGAACCGTGTTAATCAACATTTTCGCACACACACCGCTCGTCGAGCGCCATAGGATCTCCCTTTAGTGTGTGTACCACTGCCATAAAAAAAAAGTTAGGAATCTTTAATAATACTTACTGGCAGCTTCGGAGTGGATTAATTCACTGCACAAATTCGACACGAAAATCTACCCAGCTTTTTCACTACCAGCTACTCATCTTGGGCCGACATCCTTTGATTTGGGAAAGTCAATAATCAAATTTTGCAAATTTTAGAGGAGGGCTATGACTCAATATTGTTTTAAACGTCTGGGCATCTGAATAATACATTTGACAAATTCAAAATAATAATATGCTTTTTTATCGTCTTAAATTCGTTTAAAAACGATTTTAAATGGCAAAGTTGTATACAAATCCGAAAATTCGGACTTTTTTAGGACGAATTTATCGTGGATTGTGAAGCGAAAATTCATTTTAAATTCAACCGTCCATTAAAAAACCAAATTTTGCAAATTTTAGAAGAGGGCCGTGACTGAATATTGTTTTAAAAGTATGGGCATCTGAATAAAATATGCTTTTTTATCGCCTAAAATCCATTTAAAAACGATTTAAAATGGCCAAATTGTATAAAAACCCTTCACGGCCGTCCTGGATTAGCTTGCTTCTCATAGCGCACGGGTAATAATGTCACAATTGGTTTACAAATTGTGTCCCCACATTTCCGTCCCCCCATTTCCTTCCACACATTTCCGTCCGATTTGCCGAGATTTATCTTCATACCGCCGCGTAAGATGTTTACACATCAAAAATGCAGATAAATCCAAAGCAAAGCAAACAACGTAAAACCTGAAATAATGTAAACCTAATATAATGAAATATTTATTATAACCTGTAACGGAAACTAAATTATTTAATAAGTGAGTACATTCAGTAATTACTGTTAATATAAAATGACTTGATGATCTAAAAACTTTTAGCTTAAAGGACGCAAACGAAGAAGTAACGTACAGTTAAGAACCACTTGTTGGTTTGAAATCAATATCCACGTTCCAACTTGTAGGAACTCGATTTGCATGAATGAATAAAACAGCCATTTATATAAGTGAAATCCAAGACAGCTCAGATTGAAGTTTGACTAGAAATCTCCTTAATACTTTTGAGATTCTTTGGGGGATTCGGGCATAAAATTTACGATAGAAGTGAGAAATAAAATAGACTACGATAGAATGCAAATTGTAATTCCTTTGCTTTTCTAAATGAAATCTGTAACTGTGTCATATTATAAAGAATTATATGGGAAGAGTTAGTGCGTAATTTTTACTCGCAATGTTCATGGTATATTTCCTTTGGTAAATTGATATGTTATACTTAACGTAATTAGTGATATGTCGTTATTGCTGAATAAATCATTGATCGATATATACCGATTAAAGCTGCCATCCTTAGAATTCGGGATTTTATAAAATATTCTATTGATGGTTACCGCCCCGAGTAATATGGTAAAGGAAAAAAGTGTGAGAGACTATTATTTTATACATTTTTATTAATTTCATTACTAGAAAATATGTATGCCAATTTAATAAGAAAATACCATTAGTCTAATAATATTAAGTAAGCTCCGGATAAGTTCAAAATATATAGATCACTTTCACCGCGTTAATTTTATATTGAATATCTGTGTAAAGTGCCTAATTGTGTCCCTAAGAATATGTCGTTTTACTGTTGTTTCGACAAATAACCGTTTACGCTTTTTTAATATACTCTTTCATACTTTTGCAATGGGAAAGTCTTTGTCACTATCGGAATTCTTCGAACAATATTAACAGGCTAAGTTTTTGTAAGAAGTACCCTAGCATATTTTCAGATAAAAAGAGAAAGTTCTTTATACTTCATAAATTTTTATATAATGCTGAAATTTTTCGGCTAGAGGCAAGAGCTTTGTAACGTAGGAGGGAGTTTCATTACTAGGTAAATTTAAAATAACGTATTATATCGGCTTTTTTATGATCAGCACACACACACACAGACAAGTATAATCCTATAGCACTCAACGAGTGGTGTATGAGCGGAGATGGTGGTGGGCGTTGGACTTGAAGCGCTGTAGGTTGTAGTTTTCGGAAAAGACGTTACTCGTCCATTCCAGAGCGACGCAGTTCTCCATAAAAGGGAATTCCGTAACATGGACGTTGTAACAGTCTGATTTGGCCAGTGTAAAATATTTTAAAGTTCATTTTATATGCTGCATTTAGCAAAAAAAGATGCTATATTTTGCAGTAAGAATTATTGAGTATTGACCTTCTAAATTTATTGAATCGATTTGTTGTTAATAAGCTTAAGATTGCCGCATTTATTAATGTAAATTATTTTTTTTTCTACATATAGGTTAATTATATATTTGTACTACCATTTATAACACTGTTGTGGCCTTGGGTAGCTATTTTGATCATACTTTTCTCTTATGTTGCCCTCAGGCACATTGTGACTATATTTATTTTAGTTGATTAGGTAGCCACAGATCGCTTAGGTTTGATCAAACCACTAAAATAAGATATTATGTTATTAGTATAGCTTTGCTTAATTTATATTACATGACCGTAGAACGGCCAGCAAACCGTTCTATACTTTTAAGAATTGGGTTAATAAAGCCTAATGTAAAGCCTTATTAAATCCGTCAAATTCATATTCTACTTTTGGTTTACACATTTCATAACTTGTGGGCCCCTAATTTGCTTAATTCAAGTCACCGGCTGATCATTTCTGATAACTTTTTGTGACCTCTGTTTTATCTTTTCACGTGGCTGGTTGTAACTTTTGTAATATTCGGTTGGTGGCCCTGAATGGTAGTAGGAATGGGCTAAACTCCCGTAATTGTTGCTTTCGATTTAGATTTTTAAAAGTCTATCATTTCGTTTGGGAATATTTTCTAGTATTTCTTGAACAATTTAATTTCAGCTCTATAATTGTGGCTTCTGTTGTAGTTTTACAACCATAATAAACGAGAACAAAGTCGTTTATTATCTTGGAATTATTCCTCGTATCGAATCGTTAGAATACGATAGGGCAGTTCTCGGCCTCACCACTTTTTCTAATCTGACGTTGCGTTGGTTTTCTAATTCCGTGGAAGTGGAAAAAGGCAAATTGACTGAAACCGATGATCTCGTTCTTCTAGAAATATCCTTCAGTGTGAGAGGAAGTTTTTTGCTTTAGTGCAGTCGTAGTGGACTCAACTTTCTGTATTGTGTTAATAATACCCTTCTTGCGTCCTCTCACCAGTGCTCGACACTACCAAGTTATTGGGATATTAGTACTGCATTAGGTAAGCTTTTCTGGAATTAATTTTTCTATTGCATGTGAAACACATGGACGCCATGATGCTAAGGGCTATTTTCCATTATTGCTAGAGGCTTTCCGAGCTCATCGTACAAGATTGAGGCCGTTGATTCTCTAGTCACCCTCCGACTCAAGCGAGGTAATTATTGCAATTTTTTTTTGTCTAAATTAACGATTTAATTGCCTTATCTGTGTTAACCTTTTTTACATTGACCACCATTTGCATTGCATTCCATGCGTTATTTTACCTATTCCCTTTTATCATATCTGAATTTTTATTTTAATGTGACTTTAGTTTTGATCATATGGGGAAGTTTATATTTTTTAGGGGTGATTCATCCCTATATAGGACTATAGTCTTTTTTTCGTTGAAATAAGGATCTTCGTCTAATTCGTATTGGGTTATTACAGGGTTCTATGAACGGGCTATACTACTATCAGTTTTACCCTCGGGACCATCTAGTGCCATAGCAGTACCTGGGATTTGCTGCCCGGCGCGACGCCTCCACCATAGCTTGACGAACTGGATCTAAT
>MU183356.1:83423-141668 GCA_016904865.1 Pissodes strobi
ATATCGTGAATAAAGTACTCATCGTCGCTAGTGAAAAATAACCATAATATTCTGGAATTAATTTAAATGAGATATGGTATTAAAATAAATGATTGTATCATCGATAAAGTATGCGAAACTTTCGTAACATTATTATTCTACTGGTTATTATGTAAATTTTTGACGTTTTTAACAATCTTAAAGGAAAATCTATCATGCGGACATCCCCCAGAATAAATAATTCGGTTCAGATTAAATAAAGGTTTTCATAAGCATAATAAGCAAAGCGTGCAAAATGGCTTGAATAAGCGAAAAAAGGTTGTTGCGGCAGTAAGGGAAAAAATGGCGCGGTGCGAGCTGTAGATTATATTACAATATCATGCAAAATGTTAGTAAAACATATGGCTAGTTGGTTACTCTGAAAATATGTAACGCTTTTTTCTTAAAACTAGCAAGCATAAGAACATTAATGTAACAAAATGTACCACACAGAATATATAATTTCCCAAGCGATGTATTTTAGACACCATTTTCATGGTCGTAATCGTCTAATAAGAACATTTCTATAAATAGTTGCAAATGTTGCATTCATTTCAGTCATCAAATCTTTACATGCATACCGGAGAAGATGCAAAACACTTTCTATGGAATGTGCCGCGGTGATTAAATTGTACCATCATCGTCATTTTATTTTGCCGAGCATTGCCACGATCTTTATTATCTTCTGATTTTATTTATTTACCTTCACCTCAGATTATAAGAAACTGACAGTGAATAATGTTAAACAAAAATTTAAAGTTAAGTTAAGAAAATTTGTAGTTCATAATGCATAGGTCAAAACGAGCTGACTGCGAAAAGTGTGAAATAGGCCCTTGCTCAAACACCGGTAAGTAGAGAGAGGATTGTCTATATAAAGGCGCCATCAACTTGTAGACGGCACAAGGAGACGTTTGTCTATATAAAGGCGTCATCAACTTGTAGACGGCACAAGTCAGACGATCTCATAGTTGTAACATGGAACTCCTTTTGGCTTAAGTTTCGCAACAAGAAATTGTAACGGAATATAAGTTATCAAACATCAGTCTATTCCGCTACACTTAATTCTATCTATTTATCAATGGTTTTCAGTGTTCGGTATATTAATCGGCCGTGACACATATCGGTGAATGGATATATTTCGCACAATTAACTATTTAAGGCGAACAGGTACGCAGATTTATATCCATAATTTTCGGATTTGTGTCATTGCAGATTTCCTTATTGAGTGAGTGCCATCTGCTCGGAAACGAGCTTATCTCATATAGTTGGTAATTGAAGGACGTAGTACGTTGTTCAATACCTGTAATTTAAGCATGTAATCTACAATAGATTGCTACATTTAGCGTATGATGTGTGTTTCCTTAGTTTGACGCCGGGTTCCAATAGTGGTTTTCACATGATTTAAATTGCCCAATGTGAGCATTGAAAATCAGAATAGGTAGAACGTAGGAAATTTTGAAAGGAAGGACGTTTCATCTTTGTGAGAACGTTTGACTCGGTAAGAGTTATTAATTTTCTGATCTCAAAATATTTTATTCATCCTGCATATTTTTCAATAATCTTTTCATTTTTCAAATACATAAGTAATAATTGTTTCCAATTCACTTAATTATATTTGGCTAAAGCGAGAATTTAGCATTATATATATCACACTTTCGAGTGATTGACGATTTCAACAATCTTAATTTTTTTTGTGGTGAACTTTAGGTTTGAATACCGATTTTTTGGTGGATAATTGCGTATTTTATTGGTCAAATTCGTGTAATTTGATAATGGTTTAATCCAAATTTATAGAGAACGAAATTATTTCATCGTTTAGCGGTCATACATTATATTTTACGTATTTTCATTTAGATTGGACAGTATTATTGGGGAGATTCTTAGAGCGGATTTTATCTTTTCCTGTAAAGGTAGTTAATTGGATTTGTAGTAGAATTTCTCTGGATTTCCCTCATAGTATTGGTGGTTATAGTAATCTTTCTTTTCAGGCATATTTCATGAATATTTCAGTTTATTTGTAACATCAAGCGAAGCATATAATTATTAGCACTTACCCAGTTTCAGCAATGATGTACCGACATTAATTTACATATATGAGGTTTAATACACGTGTGTAAATTTACCTGGTTTATTTTTCTTTATCTTTTATCTAAGTTCCTATCTCAAGGCGCGATAGTGATTATCTTATCTTTATCTTTAATTAATTGAGACGTAATTTACGTTCAATTATTGTTTATGTGACAAGGGCCATATATATAGTTTAAGTAATAGAAATTACTTATTTGGAGTCATAAGACTCGTTTTAAAAAGAAGTTGTACATCGATTTTTCCATTTTTTCAATTATCGTTTATGCGCCAAGGGCCATAAAAAAAGTAACAGAAATTACTTATTTTGAGTTATAATAAGACACATTTATAGAGAGGTTATACCTCGATTTTCTTATTTATCATAAAAATACAGTTATCTTCTATTTGAAGTTGCCGAGAGCCACTGTTCGGACTAGTTTCATAATTTCAATCATAATTTCTTTTGAATTTCATATCTCAAAGTAAAGAAAACAGTAATTATTTATAGTGTTATTTAACTATACTTAGTTATTTATAATTTTTGCTGAACTTAAAATTGTAATTTAAGTTCTGATTATATCTGCTGTAACCAGTAAATTTTCAAGTTGCCAGTTAATACCTCCTATGTCGAACAAAGGTCCACAGGATACTTTCCTGAATAATTAATTAATTAGCGGTGTAAGTTGGTCTAAAACTTGTCCATTTCTTTTTTTATGTAAGAACTTCTCCGAGACGTCAACTACATACAACCAAGTGGGAATCATCGCTAGGATTACCGGTAAGACCTGTATAAGCCTATAGCGGGTGAGCTTAGGTACAGGCGGAAGAGGATTCCAGTGGAGGTTCCAACCGATCACATGTTTGCAGATAACTGGACGAGTTAAGTATTAGAACGTCCAAGGAGAGTTTTTTTTTTTTGGAAAGACCAACTAACTGTAATAATTAAATTTGTTTTATTGTTCACATTGCTAGTCAATTTAGTCAAAGCTTAAACTTCATAAATTATAAGTTATTATACTTGTAAATTAGTGTTAAATTAATATAGATTGTTTAAAAAAAATACTCTCTTTGATTTACTGGAGGACTGGGCTCTATAAGACACGAATTATTCTTATCTTCATAAATTCATAATTATTGATATCTAAATATTCTATATTTTCTGTTTGCATTGTCCCTAAGAGCCTGAAGCCCTCAATTAAAAAAAAATAGTACAGTTGACAGGGGAAATAATCTAATCCACACCCTAATGTCATGCTTAATTTAATTGAATTAAATTGAATAAATTAACTTCAACGTAATTTATCCATGCAAATTGGCGACTGAGCTAGTAAAAACAATTCATCACAAAGTGGCTCACAATTAGTTACAAAATATAAATAATAAAATCAGTGGTGGAGACCAGAAACTGACCAATAAAACAATAAACAATGAAATCAAAGGCAATTCAAAACAAAAGTAAATAAAAACTATTTAATTATAATGCCCAAATAATTTCTTTGCGTTCCTTTTTTGGTACACTAATACTAAATATATTAAATGAAACACATAGATAGGTGAAAAGAATATTGGAAAACTTCAACAACTAGCCATATTAACTAAATCTAAGAAAAGATGGACATAATCTTAGTTCACTTGTTGCAAATCCGAGGTACGATAATATAAAGACTAAATAATTTCAACTTACTAAATCTACCTGTCGCTGACGTGTAGCAAAAGACTCGTCAATAAATGTTGATATTGCAAAAAGTAACTGTTCAGATAAAGTTTTTTTATGGCAGTGGTACGCACACTAAAGGGAGACCCTATGGCAATCGACGAGCGGTGCGTGTGCGAAGATGTTGATTGACACGATTCTTAAACAGTTGTAGGTTGTAATTAGGGGGAGGCAGATATCCTGGGTGCAAGTTCCACAGTGATGCATTGCGCCAGATAAAGGAGTTCTTGTAAAGCGACGTTCTAGGTGTTTCCAGTTGTACGACGAACGGGTGCGCCTTAGCCGTCTGTCGTGACTGTCTGACAGATTCTGCTGGGGGCGGGATGATGCAGGCCAAATCCTGGTAACATCTGCTGTAAAAATATCTATAGAACAGGGACATTTCGGCTACATGTCTGCAGAGTTCCAGACTACCCAATCCCGGGTCAACTCCGGGTCGCCGACAACACGTACAGCTCTCTTGTGAATGGAATCCAGCAGCTTTAGATGCTCTTAGGTGCGGCACCCCAGAAGTGTGAGCAATACTCTAAGCACGATGAGCAATATGGTCTTATTTGCACTTGTTAGAGCAAGAGAAGCTGCTGCGGTGTATATCGTTTTTTTTTTGTTGCGAAATAGCCCACCAAGCTTCTGCGAGGCTGCCTTTGCGACGTTAGCAACGTGGTCATGCCAGGACATATTGCCGTTGACCGAGACACCCAGTAGTCTGATTGACGAGGATGAAGGAATGGTCGATGCTGCCATAATGATGCCAGGGCACCCATATTGTCTTTCTTGGTAAACGTGGCTGCTTGGGTTTTTGCAGCATTAAACTGGACCAAATTCCTGTCGCGCCAAGTCTCCAGATCTTGATTGATTGTTGTAATCTGCTTCTGTCTGCAGTGATAAGTCTCAGTCGCTGGTAAAAGTTGTTCTGATCTGAATTAAGGTACAGTCATTTGTAAAACTGTAAACAAAAAATTGAGAACCAAGTATCGTTGGAAACGAATGTCAAAGATGTAGCAAAGTATGTAAGAAATTGTGCCAAATGTCAATTAAATAAAAAGAAAGTGACTCAAGTGGAATGATTATTACACCTACTCCACAGAGAGCTTTCGACATTGTATGCATTGATACAATTGGCCCCATCCAGAAAACATTTAAAAACAATCAATACGCAGTTACGATCCAATGCGTATTAACAAAATATATAAAAATAGTACCGGTACCAAATAAAGAAGCAAAGGCAATTGCAAAAGCCATAATGGACGAATTAATACTCACATATGGACCAATGAAAGAGATAAGAACAGATAGGGGTACAGAGTACAGGACTGAGGTAATGCAACAATTGACGAAATTGTTAAACATAAATCACAAGTTTTCAACGGCGCCGGCGGCGGCGTATCATAGTCAAAGCATTGGAGAATGTGAGCGAAATCACAAAGTCCTTAACGAATATGTACGCATATATATTAACGAAGCAGAAACCGATTGGGACGAACTAATCAAATATTACAGTTTCTGCTATAACACTACGCCCAGTGCATAGCACAACTATACCCCGTTTGAATTAGTTTTTGAACGAAAAGCGGAAATGCTTGAAAATTTGTTAGGAGAGAAAATTGACCCCCGTATACGATGTAGACGCTTATTACCAGGAAGTTCGACACTTGATACAAGGAACAAACATTCGCGCTCAACATTATAATATCTCAAAAGCTAAATAGCTGCGTAAACTGACCTACGATAAAAAGTTAATCAATTACAGCTTAAACCATGTGATCTAGTTGTAATAAACACCGAAAACCGAACAAAATTTGATCCTTGGTACAAAGGTCATTTCTCCATAACGAAAATAGACGGAGTAAATTGCACAATAGAAGACGCAATGGGTAAAAACAAACTGTACATAAAAATCGAATTCAACCGTTTGCGAATCTCTAAGCTCAATTTTCATACTTTATGCACAATGTATATTTTGTATAAGGTATGTGTAAGGTATAATGTAATTTTTTTACTTTTATGTATATATTTTTCTAATTTTTATGTATATATTTATTAGAATTTTAATTATTTTAACACCTCTTTGCATTTGGGCTGGCCAGTCAAGCAAAAAAACTGTAGTAACCGATAGTTAGTGCCAGACAAAAAATACTGTAACCAATAATTTTTATCGCAAATACTATTTTTAACAAGTTATATAAACATTTTTAATATTTTATTTATTAGTTCATTATTATTATTATATAGCCGCGTAAAATTGCGTAGGATGTTGTATAGTTTAACTTTTACATTTTAGAACGTTGGCAAATTATGTTTATTCGAATGTCCTCATTTCTGCCACAACAAAAATAAGGTACATTCACAAAAGAGGGGAGGTGTAGTGTATCAGAAAAACACTCGGTATTTCAGAAATTAGATTATGACAGCAACCCGAATATTTCGAGGTCTAGACGAACGTTATTTACATTAACAGTGATGAACGAGATACTAGCCGCGGGTGACAAGGCCGAGATAACCTTGCTGAATCAGTATTATTATTGTAACATTATATTTATACTACGAACCTACACCAACCCAGGAGAAGACGGAGTGACGCATTGATATGCGTAAGTAGATTATAAGAATATGTCGGTAAAATTATATTATTTAGTTCTTTTGTCTAAAGGTAATAATAAGTTTGGCAACCAGTGGTTTGCGATAATTCTTATCAACTAAAGAAATGAGTGAGCAATAATCTTCGATTATGCAAGCGTAGTAACAAGCCAAGCATCCCGCTCGAAAGAGAGAATATCAAGCAGTTTTATGAGAAGGTTGGTCGGGAATGGGTTTGTGAATTCGTTTCGCTCGTTTCAAGTTGTTTGTCTTTATTTTCTTAGACTTCTTAGATTAAGTGTTGTTAAGTGCATTTTAATAAAATTGTAATGCCATTCCGACATCAAAAGCGGGATCTAATTCACACCCACAAGATATTATTTCTGAAGCATAAAAGACTTTCGAAAGTGCAAAATCGCAATTTACTTGAGTTAAAATTAAAGCTGTTCAAACATCAGCAGCAGCACCAATCGTAAAAAAATGTTGCCGAAAAGCGAATCGATATGTGTGATGTAGCGGCTCCATCAGGTACGCTGATTTAGTCAGGTGAGTCATATTCATTTTGTTTTGATTCTGGTGCCGAGTGTTCTTTGATAAAAGAAATCATAGTAATAAAATTCTCGCGAAAACGAATAAATAAGTTGGTTGTTTTGAAAGGCATTGTAAACCTTAGGGTGAACTGTACTATGCAGATATTAACTAAAATTAAGATAAATAATTAACCTTTAGAGATTGTACGTAGTTCCCAACGATTATTTAAAGCATGATATAATGATTGATCGTGATTCGTGAAATTCTTAGTCAGGGCTTTTGGTATAAACTTTGCATTAGAAAATTTCAGTATGTTTAAAACCAAGATTATCAATATTTGTGATAAGGCTAGTCAGAAGGATTCTTTAAAGGGAGTTTACATTAGGTGCAATGCAATCTGCAAAATTGCAGGCAAATTATGGCACGCGTAAATAGATTTATTGCGTCGCTGTTTAAACTAAGACGCAATTATTTATGCAATATGCAAACATTTTGGCAAGCAGTTGTGTCAATGCTGCAGAATGACATTAGTCAAATGATTTCTATTTACGTTTCTAAAAAAAAGATTAGTTTACCTATTGCACATTACCTTCTTCTGAGACATACTCTCTAAACCAAAAACACACAAGAAATTAATAAAAAAAATAGTGCAAAATAGGTATCTTGAATTTTAGGATGACGAATGGCGCGACGAGTATTTTTTGTTTATTTTTGTGTTGGGGACTGTAATTTTAACAAAAAATGGCATGCAACGTGCAATAAAATTAGGGCGTGTTCTAATGCCATGCAAAGAAATTTGCATAAGCTGTTTGCAAAGTTGAAAACGCGCATGCTTACGGGCAAATTTTAATTGCATAGCATGTGCAATTTTGTAGTGTAAACAGGCTTTTAAATTTAAATAATGTTAATGCTGACATTGTTGATAATGATAAAACGCGGTTATTACATATTTTAGGAAAATGTTCTGATTAGTTTATAAAGGGCTTTCCCTTAATTCGTGTTACTACTGATTAATTAGAGATACGTTTAATTGATTCAAATAAAACTGTTCAACGGCGACCATATATCGGCTTAGTCCTGATAAAAGGTAGGTTGTGAGAGGTGTTATTGATGAATTGCTGAAATATGATATTATTCGCTGTAGTTGTTCTCCTTATTCCAGCTCAATGTTTCTCGTAAAAAAAAAGAATGGTACCGATCGTTGTGTGTTGACTTTACGGAGTTAAATTCTAATAAGATTTTAATAAATTTCCCTTGCCCTTGATTTCTGATCAAATCAGTTGACTTAGCGGTGCTAAATATTTTTCATGTTTAGATATGGCTAGCGGATTTCATCACATCCCAATACACTTTGACTCAAGAGTGTCTTTGTGACTCCCGATGGTCAATTTGAATTTTTAGCAATGTCATTTGGGCTACGAAATGCGTCATCTGTATCTCAAAGAAGTGTAATCAAGATATTGGGAAATTTGGCTTACTCTTTTGTTGTTGTTTATATGGATGACATTATGACTATAGCTATAATTGAAGAAGCATCAGAAAGGCCATTCTTTGTGTTGGACACCTTGACAAAATCTAGTTTTTCTTTCAATGTATCTAAATGTCTATTTCTTAAAACTAAAAGTTATCTTGGTTATGAGTTACAGCTGGTGAAATTCGTCATAATCGTCGCAAAGTTGAGGCCTTAATTGCTTTGCCCCCACAACAAACTGTCACCCAACTGAAACAATTTATCTGACTTAGTTTGTATTTTCGACAATGTGTTCCCAAGTTTTACCAGGTTATAAGACCTCTTTACCTTTTGACCTCAGATAAAAAAAAGAATATGGATTAGAGGCCTGATCACGAAGAAATTCCAAAAAAATCTATTTATTAAATATTGAGCCCGTGCTTATGATTTCTAATCCTGATTATCCTATTGAGCTCCATACCGATGCGAGTTCCGAAGGCTACGGTGGAATTTTACTTCAAAAGGTGGACAGTAAATGTAGGGTAATCGAGTACTTCTCCATGCGAATCAAAATACGACTCTTACGAGTTGGAAACTCTGGCTGTTGTCAATTCTACAAAATATTTTCGTCATTATTTACAGGGGCGGAAATTTGTTGTTATCACTGATTATAATTCCATAAAAGTGTCCCGGAACAAAATCGATTTAACACCCAGGGTCCATCGTTGGTAGGCGTTTCTACAATCCCTCGATTTTGACATTCAATATAGGGAAGGAAAGCGGATGTCTCATGTAGATTTCCTTTCACGAAATTTACTGGCACCTAAACCAAAACCCTCTCCATATAAAGTAGAAGAAAAATATGTCAACCTTGCAGAAATTTCGCATAACTGACTTCTCGCTGAGCAGCAACGTGACGTTCACGCCTAATTTGTGACCAACCTTTGCAGGTAGAGATTTTAGTGAATTTTGTTTGTCACAAAATACAAATTTGTTCTTGATAACCACAGGTTCAAATGGTCAAGTTGAACGTGCCATGGGTACTCCAAAGCACATGTTAACCGCAATCATATTTAGTCAATGATCCTGGCAAGATGCAATAGGTGAGATTCAGTTGTCACTGAATTACACGACCAATCGCGTTACTAAGCTATTAGAATTGTTAATTGGTAAGGTGGCGTAGCCTCTTGGGTTAGTACCTATTGACAGTGATGATGAAATTGAAATAGATGTTCAGGGTGTTCGAAGTAGTGCTCTAGAAAATATAGATAAAAAATCGGCATATAATAAGGTTAGATTGCACAGTGGCTAGGGTAGTTTGTTACAAAGTAGGAGATTTTGTTTTACTTAAAAATGAAGAGAGACGCCAAATGAACCTTGATCCTAAATTTGAGGGTTCATTCGAAGTAACAGAGGTCTTTGAGGCTGATAGATACACTTTGAAGTCATTAAGCAATAAAAGATGTTATAAATATTCTCATAATAACCTGAGGGTTATGTCTAAAAGTCAAATTCCTGTGGAATTAGATGTTTGTTACATGAATAGTGGTATTTGTGATACTGAAAAGGAGAATAATGAATTGACAAAAGTTACTACAGTATGAGACGGAAGTAGTGGTGTAGAGGAAGAAGTGAAGTAAATAAATGGGTGGTGGTCGCACCACATATGTCATGCTGAAGTCGCAAGTGCACACTAGAATGTGTGATCATGGCGCGATGGGCAGTATGAATTGTGGCGGGGACCTGGTGTTGCCCTGAGGTGAAAGTGGGCATGTTATCGCTGTGGTATTCAGCAAGAGCCATGTGTGTGGATATACTTACTTCCTCATCCGTCTGCTGTAGATTTTGTTTATTGAATTTTATACTATGCCTTTGTGACTTTGTTATTTGAATGAGCCTATTAATCATACTAGATAAAGGATGTTTGTTTGACGTTTATTCTCTCTTTATTCTAAAAGCACCCGAGGACGTGTGGAAGTCAGGATAGCCGTGTCGGTAAAATTTAATTATTTAGTTCTTTTGTCTTGTTAATATAAAGGTAATAATAAGTTTGGCAACCAGTGGTTTGCGATAATTCTTTTCAACTAAATAAATGAGTGAGCAATAATCTTCGATTATGCAAGCGTAGTCACAAGCCCAGCGTCCCGCTCGAAAAGAGAAAATATCAAGCAGTTTTATGAGAAGGTTGGTCGGGAATGGGTTTGTGAATTCGTTTCACTCGTTTCAAGTTGTTTGTCTTTATTGTCTTAGACTTCTTAGATTAAGTGTTGTTAAGTGCATTTTAATAAAATTATAATGCCATTCCGACAAATATATATTATGTCGCGTTACTATCTTGTATATTCCTTGCTATAATTAATACAGAACTCTATAGTGACCTGGAGTTTTATTCAATACATAAAAGGAGTTCTACATTTCTGAATTGGAGTGGCCTACCTGTATTGCATAAAATGTGATAGCTAGTGTGTAAAAAAGCTTTGGTAGGCTCTATCGCTCGGAAAGCAATAGAGACAGCATATGAACCTGGTCAATCCCTTGGCAGTGAACTTGAGCCACATAAGGTTGTTCGGTTCGAGTGTTTCCTCGCGGTCACACAAAAGTTCGTTTCGGACAAAAATGCATATTCAGAACTTATGTCTAAATCGGGAGTGTAGGTAGTTTACTGTTATTGTTCCACTGTAAGGATCGGTCTCAGATTTATTCCTTTGTTGGTCCCTATCCTGAAAGGGGTGAGAATGGGGTTTGTTAGGTCACTCCTCAGTAATTAGCTCCAGACTTTGTACTTTGGTATTCTCCAGCCTAGAGGAGGACGATGGTGAATAAGAAAATAATTATCGGCTAATCAATATGCAAAATGAAGTACTCGTTACGTCAATTAACAGTAACCAGCTAATGAAACTAAATCGTTTACTTATTACAGTATGCAAAACAACTTACCTATGCAACAATTCAGATAAACGATATATATAATAATAATAAACTCCAAGTATATGGGCTATACTATTAATTACTAGCTATAAAAGAAGTAAAACTAATAAACATTAACGTTAAATAAACGGTTATTAACAAAAAGAAAATTACTGATATAAATTATCCGGTAATTAAACCTAGGAACTGGTGGGCGACTCTCCATGCAACTCCCAGAAGGAAACGTACAAAATCGAACACAATGAATTAGAAGACCTACACATCGGACATCACGAGGGACTTCTTCGATCTAATAAGGTAGGAGAGATACGTACTAAAATAAACTTTCTTAGATAAAGGAGGACTCTTCAACTTCCACACGATGGATAACTGCAAAACTCTCTCAGGTAGAAAGAGAACTGCTCACGTAACCGAAAAAGAAACTTCTCAGTTGGAAGAGGATTCTTGGCGTAGTTGAAAAGCAAACCTCCTCAGTTATGGGAGGCGGAAGAGTAAGAATTCACTTAGTCAGAAAAATCCTGCTAAACGTCAACATATTCAAGGTTTCTACTTATAACTCAAGGCAATGAACTTTCAAAGGCAAGAGAAAATAAAATATAAAAAACACAATCTTTTACCTGTGCTGGAGATTTTAACATTTTGCTGGGTCTGATGCACGAGATAGAACCTCTGCAAAGAAAATTAGAAAGAAATTAGAAACCCTCCACGTGGAGAACAAAAACAGTTAACAATCTTAGTAATGGAACTGAGTCTCGGCATCAAACCAATAATAAGCAGAAGGCATCACAAAAATTCGGCCTAAGATTCAAAACAGGCTGAGTAGAAGGATCTCATACAAAGTATTTCAAAAAACTATCTACCGCTACTGACACTGTCACCACAGATGGTCGACCCTTGAAAAGTGACAGCCGGGGAGATGATAGAAGGAAGTCTTCGCGCAACCTTCACCTACAATTTCTTCCAAGATTTAAACCAGCTAATCCCTACGACGCATATGCCTCAAGTCACAATGCTGTCAAGGCTCCAAGCAAACATCCAGGAACACTGAAGAACTTTTATAAATACCACCATCGGAGAACCGATCCCTCTCATATTTTGTGACGTCCCTCAATCCAACTACGTTGTATTAGGACAGCAATAGGCATGCCGTATATTGCACCAGTTATCTTCAAATTTAAACCACAACAAGCAGTTTCAAAACGAAATATCCACAGATTATATGTCGATAACAGAGTTGATCGGAGTGCACATTCCTATTTTATCATGTAGTATAAATGAAACGGCAAAAAAGCCAAAAGTGTCAAGTTCAGATGGTAATTCGATTCCTGAAATGAAATAAAATGTCACCGAGAAAATCAATTAAGAAAACGAACGTTGCAGTAAAGAACACCCACGAAAACCGAAAAAATATGGCATTTATGATGGCATATGGTAAGCATTAACTTTCATCATAAGATAATGAACACAAGATAACGTAAGATAAACTTTCTTAAAATTACACGTTGCAAGTTTGTTTTGTTAGTTGTTTGAACCCCTATTTACACTCTAAAAAGCTGCAATCAACTCTGTTTCTTTCAGGAAAATCAAAAATACAAATAAACTCTAGGAAAAAAAAAAACGAAATAAGCGTTTTTAAACGCTAAAATAGCTAAAGAGAAGCAAAAACACATCGCCTAAGAACGGAATCATTAGATACTGCTAGGAAAAGACATGGAATGCACTGCAATAAGAAACCACTGCACCCATACCAGATACATATTCCACCAAATTAAGGAATCATGGGGCTATTTTAGTGTAAATCTTGGGCGAGGCTAATATTGTCGGCATGCTAGTTCTAGAAACAAAATTGGAGTTCATTATTCTAGTTCTAGTGCAATATTTACATTTAGTTAAGGCAAGTACATGCATGACCCACTTCACCCTTTTCCGGAGGACGCTAATACAAAAAGGATGTTGTTAAAACAGCAAGCCAAAACATTATCACAAAACATGGATACGAATTACTGGTTATAATCTAAATTTACTTGGAGAAGTTATTAATATACAATGTAATGTGATCAATATTGAATGATACACTAAATAAATCAGAAATTATAAATTTAAATAAGAAAACAATAAGTAAAATATATGTAGAATGGTGAATAAAAATAATAGTAATTTTGATAGCAGAATCCTATGTAAAATCTAATATAACTTTATCATAAATTAGCAACTAAACTTGTGTCATTTTCGGGATGTTATAGTAATTTTTTTAAACATCCTAACAGTGCTCATCGTAGACTCTCTTATCACTATCGGGCTTGAATTTTCCTGTTCAAAAATTAAAAATACTCTTACCTTTCACTGCTTTATTTTTTAAAACAAAGTTTCTTTTTTCAAAAAAATAATAATAATAATTTATTGGCCGATTACGATAGTCATGATATATTACAATTACAATTTCACCGGATAAACCTTTTGAACTTCGACAATTCTAAGAGTATTTAATTATATCCTATCGCAAAATATTATAAAATGCGATTTAAAGGCATATCACATTCCCATGTCTATTACATTAGCAACTTTACTTTGCTACCGTGCGGAAAAATTTTCAATTTACAAAAACATACAGAATTCATCTCAGAAATGCAATCACTATTTTAAACATTTTATCGAGATCAGTTCCGTTTTCAGTTTTTCTTAGTAGGTTTTTGATATGCTATTACCAGAGAAGGAGTTGCATGGTTTTAATTTCAGAACCACGGTAAGTAGACATGGTTCCATGTTGAAGCGCCCTGGAATTGTGTCTACTGGCCCTGAAAACAATACTTTGATGTAATATGCTGTTTACGCGCGCAAATGGGCTTGTAGATGCGTTCTCTTAGAAGAAAATAGGTATGGTTATCTGTCAGCGAACGTACATATGTAATGAACACCGATTTACCATATTCCTTTACTTACTGTGTATTCGGCCTTTTCTTCACCTCCTGTTTATTATCTGTAACCGGGTTCCCAGTACCAGTGTGTTTGACACCCTATTTCGTCGTAAAATAATTTACCTATACACTTGGGCAACCGCCCATATTTCGCCACCTAGTTGAAAACCACTTTATGCCTCTTACCAGTACTTAATTCTATTCTCAGGTATAGTTACTATAATTAAATGAATGTAAGCCACATCAGTTTCGTTTTAAAATTAATAAAAACAACATTTGAATTTGCGAAATTTTTGGTGGAGCGCACAATAATTGAAAGGGAGCATTTCCTTATTTAATAGTGGCTAAATGTATTCACTTATTTTCTAATATGACCTCGTATCTACAGGACGCCAGACAATCAGTCTTTGCACCGTAAAAGAAAAATTACACTGGGATTATTATTTAGTCGCTGTGAATTTTTTACCGTGTATCACCTTTCCTAGAGTATTATATTTTATCTGAGAGCATGATAAGTAAAACTAGCCAGTCAAGCAATTATAGATTAATAACAGAATTCACTTAGCAATATTCTCTCCACAGTGAATTAACTAAATAAGATACGGAGTCTGCTAGCACTAATTATTTTAATGGGATACTCATTTAATTATCGAGTACATACAGCAATAAATGTTTCCAAATATACAGGCACTCTACGCCTTATGATTTAAAACTAAACTTACTATCTAACGCTAGCACTGAATTGTTTTACTGAAATACTCATGAAATTCTTGCAGACAGACAACAATAAATGTTTCCAAATACACAAGCACTCTGCACAATATGATTTAAATCTACACTTACTGTCTAAGGCTTAATGTTAACCCAGAACCTGCCATCCTAGCCTCCATTGCTTCTGTTTGACCACCTTCTCCCTCGACGGATGACGAATTTCAACAACGTTTCTTTACATTACTTTTCAAACCGACGACATGAATTTACTTAATTACTTAGTTATTTCCACGAGCCTCTAAACTGTGAGACACTAATTTCGGTTTGGTCACAACTAAGACCATAGTACATACTTAAAAATTAAGGTTAATTTTTAAAACTTTTCTAGCTTCTTTTGAGCATTACGACCGACTGCAAGTGAATATTCGATTAAAATTTTACTCAGACATTACGACCTTCAGCAAATGAAGATTCAGTTAAGAAAAATCCGGAATCTGTACACCTGCAAGAAACACGTGTGAGGTGACGCAATTGCCCAAATTTTCGACGAAAACAACTAATTGAGTTTTAACTACTTTTACATTCCAATATCCCAAGCGTTCAAAATTTTCCATGCCAAGCTTGGGTTCGTTACGGAATTTAGTTCACACATGTCGTTTAAAGTCCAAGCGGTATTTGAAACTTATAAGCTCATGATATTTTTGTTTTTCGTTTTAAATTCGCTGGAATTGGAAATTTTTTTATTATGGACGCCCCCCTGGCCAATGGTTTTCTTTTTAGAACAAAGTTTGGGGGGACCTGCGTAAGATTGTTTGACCGCAGATGATATTTTTTCCAAGTTAGCTCATCTCGTGTCGCGTTCTACTGCAGTCAAACAACAAAAGTATAAGTCAACTTCGATTTAAATTGGTTCTCGAATCTTGTGAAGTTATACACCGTGCCGTTTATTGAAATATATTCCAATGGTTAGTGATTTTATTTTTTAATCGAACGGGGTTAGGTGCTTTTGTCGTACACTTCTAATAGGTAAAATGATAAACCCTTTTTTCGCGATTGTGGCATTACTTCGTGAAAGTTAAATTTCAATTCGTTTTTAATTCTTGTTAATAAAATAAACTTATTATTTTATTTGAACGTTTTCTCTCTGCTTTTAATTCTAATTCGAGACTTAATTTAATTTTTGAAAAATTAAAATTAAATTTTTTAAGACAAATTGTTGAAACAAAAAATCTTAAAATAAATCAGGTGCCAGCCCTGATCGTCACACATAGCTAATCTATCGTCGAGGTTTATTCAATTTTAATGACAACAAAAAGCTTTGGAAAATAAACAGTATATGCTAAGTATGACTGTTCCACTATAACTACTTTGAAAGAAATGAAATTTAGGGTCATTAGTAATTATCATAAACTGCTTTATGACTTCCGGTATATAGTTTTATAAGTTACTGTAGAATTAAATAGAGTATTAACTATGTACCCAATGCACATTGCTGATTTCTGAAACAGTAAGACCTGCTATTACCTGTGTAATATACATTTGAAGTTAATTTTATTTTAAAATTAGTTGCACAGTACAAAATTATATCTAACTCAAAAAATATTCGATTGAATTTTTATGCCATGACTGTTCCATATCTATTACAAAATATGAAAATAAGATATGAGAACACAAAGGAGCAAGAAATAAAGCTAGCGCCGAAAAAGTCTTTTCTGAAACACTGAATAGAACTATTTATATATACGAGCATGCTGAAGGCGATAAAAACGTCAGCTCTGATGTCTCTCTCGCGATGACAAAGGTGAAAAGGTAAAGCATTTATTAAAGGACACTTTGCCACCTGTTCTCTCTGAAGTCATAGTACGGTTCTATTCAGGGGCGGATCCAGGAATGTATCTCGTAAGTTAGTCTGGGTGAGAATAAAATTGGATTAACTTAAAATTAATTTAATTCGGAAAATATTAGTTAGCAACACATTCAAAGTACTGCCACCTCCCTCATTTCTGGATCTCTGGTTCGATTTTGTTCTTTTGGAACATTAGGGACCCAAGGGCCAACACCTGATTTATTTTAAGAATTGTTTCAAGAATTTGTTTAAAACAAAAATAAATAAAAATTTTAATTTAATTTTAACTGTTCCAAAATTAAATGAAGTTTCGAAACAAAACCCAGGGAGAAAACGTTTAAATAAAATAATAAGTTTGTTTTAATTAACAAAAATTATGAACAAATTTAAGTTTAACTTTCACGAAATAAGACTGGAAATCGCGAAAACAAAAATAAAATAAGTGGTTATTTATTTTACCTAAGGAAAACGTAAGCAAAAAGCACTTAAACTTATTCAATACAAACCAAAAATAAATATTAATAAAGCCACTTACCATTGAAGTAACTTTCAATAAACGGCATGTTGTTTAACTGCACAAGATTTGGGATCCGATTTGAAAACGCGATGACGTATACTTTTGTATTCGACTACAGGAGAACGCGGCACAAAAGGAACTAGAAAAGAGATCAACTGCGATCAAACAAATTCTTACGCAGGTTCCCAAAACCTTGCCCTAAAAAGAACCTCATTGGTCAGGGCAGTTCTCTTTTCCCGTCCAGCGAATTAACTTGAAAGAAAGCAGATATTACCTAATAAGGATCGAACATTGATTGAACTTTGGAACACATGTGTGATCTAAAAGTCAAAAGCTCGGCATGGAAAATACCGTATTCTTCGGGGAGATGGAAAAAAAAACAATTAGAACTCGAACCGTGTTTTCACCGAAATCAGGGCAAAGGTGCGCAACATCACGTTGCAGTATAACGTACCCGGGTCGATTCAACATAGTTGAATCAGATAAGTAAAATTGTGGTTTGCCTTTATTTTACCAATGATCGTCAAATTAGATTAAAGAGAAAACCAAGCCCTACGTTGTGTTATTATTATATATTGCACAATTTTACTCATTCATTATGCGCTTCAACGGAACACATTTAGGGAAACTTGAGGGAAAGGTGCGTCATGTAAATGAAACCACAGATTCCTAATACGCCTAATTTATTAAAGAAAAACGTGCCTGGAATTTACGAGGGGAAAGAGTACGGCAGAGAAACCCTCGATCTAAATTCATAAACCGAATTATGCTGTATAATCTATTAGTATTTTAATTAATTGAATTACTGTCTTCCGTACCACAATTCGCATTTCCACACTTGCAACAATACATTTAAAACTGAAGAGGTTTTTGTTAGTTAACCAGACGCCGCTGGTAGGTACTGAGGTCCTGGATTACGGAGGCTACCCAGCTATTTAGCTGCAAATATGGGACAATACCATAGTATAGTTTTAAACTTATCTCTAGAATGATCATTATATTTATAACTAGGATATTCTCCCGTCAGGGTAGGAAATGGTTAGTATAGATTCATCAAGGCCCTTGTGTACTCTTTCACTCATTCTAATATTAAAACCCTAGCACGAAAAAGCAGCAAATATTACATTTTATGTTTTCACTTAAAGCAGTGTTGATCACAGCATAACAGGATTTCATTAAATATATAAACAGGTTATGCCATCAAACATGAATTATTATCCATGAAAATAGAGAAATATTTATGCAAATAATGTTAATAACAATATGAAAATATATACACATGTTATGCCATCAAATATGAATTATTCATGAAAATAGAAGAAATATTTATGCAAATTATGTTAATAACAATATGAAAATGTATACATATGTTAGGCCATCAAATATTAATTATCAATGAGATTAGAAGAAATATTTATGTAAATTATGTTAATAACAATATGAAAATGTATACACATGTAAGGCCATCAAATATTAATTATCAATGAGTATAAAATATATTATGGTACAAATTATGCTAATCACAATATTATAAGTCTCATTTTACCGACTTGTAATGACATTGCAACACAGAAGCAAAATAATTCACCAAAATAGACCGTACACCCCGCTGGCTTCTGACTCTCTATTTTTCGTTCTCGACCAATACCTTTCGGATCTCCTCCAAAAAACCTCGCAAAAACTCGACTTCAATTTATGACTTGTTTTTATCTTTTACATGTATAAGGGGTGTCTCAAAATATACACATATATAGGGTGTCTCAAAAATTAATGTATCAGGTCTAATGAAATAGTATTTAAAAGATGTGGGTTATCTCAACGTGTTTTTTTGATGCAGGTGTACCGAGATTCTGGATTTTCTAGGGACAAAATGCGTCAAAATCCCTGCTATAAAAGTATGACATTATCGACGAAAAAGCAGTCTTAACCTAAATAACAGTTGCAGTAGGTCGTAATGACCAAATCCAAAATTTTATAAGAAGTATCAGTTGCAGCGGGCAGCAATGCCGAAAATTAGTTAGCAACGTTCTAAAAATTAAGTTCTTAAATGTCTAGTCGGTACTATGGTCTTAGTTGTGACCAAACCGAAAGTAGTGTATTTCAGTTTAAAGGCTCGTGGAAATAACCAAGAAATTAAGTAAATTCATGTCGTAGCGTCGGTTCCAAAAGTAAAGTAAAGAAACGTGGTTGAAAATTCGTCATCCGTCGAGGGAAAAAGTGGACGAACAAAAGCAATGGAGGCTAGCTTGGCAGGTTCTAGGTTAACATTAAGGGATAGACAGTAAGTTTAGTTTTAAGTCATAATGTGTAGAGTGCTAGTGTATTTGAAAACATTTATCGTTGTCTGTCGGCAAGAATTCATTAGTATTTCACTAAAACAAATCAGTGCTCAAGTTAAAAAGTAAGTTTAATTAAATAATGAGGCGTAGAGTGCCTGTATATTGGGAAACATTTATTGCTGTATGTATTCGATAATTAAATGAGTATCCCATTAAATAATTATTTAGTTAATTCACTGCGGAAAAGAATATTGCTGATTGCATTTATTTAATTATTCCGTAATTGTTTGACTGGCTAGTAAAATATAATATTATAGGAAAGTTGATATACTGGAAAAAATTCACAGAGTCTAAATAATAATACCAGTGTCATTTTCTTTTAATGTGCAAGGACTGATTGTCTGGCGCTGTAGATACGAGGTCAGGAAATGCTCCCTTTCAATTGTTTTATTAATATCAAAACAAAACTGATGTGGCTTACATTCATTTAATTAAAATTAATTTAGTACGAATAAGAGGCATAAAGTGGTTTTCAACTAGGTAGCGGAATATGGGTGGTTGCCCAAGTGTATAGGTAAATTATTCTACGACGAAAATAGGGTGTCAACACACTGGTACTGCAAACCCGGTTATAGATAATGAACATGAGGTGAAGAAAGGGCCGAATTCACAGTAAGTAAAGAAATGGGGTAAATCGGCGTTCATTACAACACTTTTAAAACCATATGTTTTTATTGAATCAATATTGGAATTAAATTTCCTTTCAAAAAATTTAATGAGATGTAAATTTTAATACATAAGGTTTGCGCTACCAATCCATGAAGTGGCGTAACTCAATGTCTAATAATTTTCAATTTACAGAAAAAGTAATAACGGACTATTTAATTTTCATAAAATACGGGCGTAACCACGAATTCATGAAATTGTAGAAATGGTCATATTAATGGGTAAGTGTAGGGTAGTTAGTCAAAAAGGCAATATGTTTACTTAGCTAGCTTCTTGTTATCACTAAATTGAAAATCGTGGAAAACCTTAAGGCGCTCTTCTGTAAAATTGTAAAAAATTAGTTACTTCAGTTCATGGAACTTGACTTTTCCAGATCAAGACACTAAAAAAAGTATAAATATTTCGAAATGTTACAAATATATACCAATATTGGGGCAAATGATGATGACATCTAAAAATTTTGTTTTAGACCAAATTTCTTCCTCAACTTATAAATAATTTTTTTCATAATAAAATTAGGAAAATATAATGAATAGTTTCGGCGATAGGATCCTTGTGAAACATCGTTGAATAATAATACTAGGGATAATTAGTACACTGCTTTTAGATGAGAATTAATGAGATATTTTTCTCTACATATGTTTCGGCTTGATGAGGCCTTTATCGAGAGTAGTTGTATACTAAAATCTAAACCGCCTGACGGTATTTTGTTTTTATTGCACTGTCAATTTCAGCCTTTTGCTTTTTGTTTCTGTGTGTAAAAGTTTGACATTATTCGTATCTCTAAAATGGTTACTTTCTATACAATGTTTTGCTAAGCCAGAGTTTTTAATATTATGTAAAATCGATTTTTTGTATTCATTAATCCTAATATTTAAGTTTCGACCAGTTTGTCCTACGTATACAGATTCACAGTTCACACAACAGATTTAGATTGTTTGTCAATTTTGTCTTTATTGTTTATTAGTCTTCTCCCTAGATTATTCTTATTAATCTAAATTGTTTTACAGCCAAATTTATTTATTTTTTTGAAGCTTTATCTGTAATTTTCGGAATATAATTGATAAATTTAAACGGCTCATCTTCTGATTCTAATGTAGGGTTATAAAATTAAGAAAATATATTGTCTTTTTTTGCAACTCTCATTTACAACTGAAAGTATTTTCTGATAACAAAAGTTATGCCGATACTAACGGCATTAGCCTGAATAACGAAATAAAAAATGCATCGATAATTCTTCCAAATCAGTTGGAAAAATTCTCTTTTATTACTTTACGAATTTGTCAGAAAATGAGATAATTTAATTTTCTCCAAATTTCCTAATTGCCCTGAAAATTATGTTAAAGTTTCCTATTACTGTAGCCTCTGCAGAGCGCCCGTTATCAATATTAAAGTTAATTAAAAATTATTTGAGATCCAGCAAGAGAGGCAGTCTAATTTAGGTATTATATCGACCGTGTTTAAAATTCTTGATGGATTTAATATATCCTAATTAGTAACGGAATTTGTCAACCTTTTTATAATTATTCTAATTTTTCTTTTCTGAGTGATGTTATCACGTTTACTGATAGCTGCATCTATAGACGTCATATTATACGATTTCACTTTACTAATAAGACGCCCATCTATGTTTTATCAAAGAGCAGTTAGAATTGGCGCAACATCCATGTGCGTTCATTCGTTCATATGAAGTAGTGTCATATGTACCTTACTGTCACAGCAGAGTACAAATAGTATCGAGTAGATCCACTCAGCAAAAATCGTTTGATGTTTTTACATCAAACGCAAAAGCCGCAGCACGGTAAAAAATAAGTTTTCCTACGACTGCCCTGAAAATAGACAAAAACGCACTAACAACTGCTCTTGAAAACTGGACATTTCAACCATCGTGTGAAAAGTATACTTTTCACACGCTTATTCGGGTATTTAGAATAAAGAGCTTCGTCTCTATTTTAGAGCTTCGCCTTCAGAGTTCCCATTCCCAGATCTCTTAAAAGGGGGCCCAATTTTAGAGCTTCACCCCCCCCCAGGAGCCCCTTTTTGCAAAAGTGTAGAAAATGGGACTCTCATATCAGGGGCCCCCTTTTAAGGCTTGGGCTTCTGGGGCCCCATTCCTAAATGTGTAAAAATGGGACTCCCGTACCATAGGCCCCATCCTAGGGTTTCGCCCCCTGGGGCCTCATTTTAGGGCTTCGCCCACGGAGCCCTTTTTTCAAAATATTTGGAAAATAGGGACCCCACACCGATGGCCCCATTTTAGGACTGTGCCCCTAGTTATAGTTTAGCGAGAATCTCTTACTCACGTAGCTTCTTTCATTAGGAATAACATTTTCTGAGAAATCAATAATACAAAAGTTTCCCATATAACATGTCATTCCCCTGTATGTAGCAGTCATAGAAAAAGTATACTGTGCAACAATATACTATTTTACTCTACCTGCAGCAGCGAGCAGTCTGTGGGGAGAAATTCAAAAAGTATTCGCTGATGCGCTTTCCTTCGTTATTATAATAAGCGCCGACGTACATGGACCACATATTTGCAGTTCAATCAACCACAATTTGCTGTGAAGTCGAAGCAACTTTTGCAGTTGACTCAACAACGACTCGACCACATTCTTGAGGTTGATTTGCAGTCCCAACAACTGCATCCTGCAGTCGGTTTAACCACTAGTTATGGAATCGTAGCCCACACCATACAGTTTTAAAATTACTTTTGAGGAAGAAGCAGTGCTGTTGCTTCTTTTAAGAAAAAGAAGAAGGCGTAGAAGAGTACGAACGCTTTGGATACACCCACTTTTCAGTTTTAGACGTCAAGAAGGACATTTTTATAATTTGTTTGGAAAACTGAAAGAAGATGAAAATAAGAATTATTTTAGAATGTCTATTTCTTCGTTTAACGAACTACTGGAAATTTTGGATAGTAAAATTACACGTTGTGACACAAATATGAGAAAAAGTATTTCAGCTGAAGAAAGGCTTGCTATAACTTTAAGGTAAATAAGTCTATATTAATTACAAGATCAATCGACTTACCTGTAAGGAAGATCGATCGGAATTATCCGAGCATCTCCGCCGTCCCTCATTACACTTTGTAATATACAACTTTTTCCCAATCGGTACAGTTATCTAAAACATGGTGATTCAGCCGACCCTGGCTAGCCGCTCGAGCTCATCGCCTTGATGCGTCATTACAATTTTGGTTCGAGAGATTTTTGATTACATTGCATTTGGGGTGAAATGGAGAAGGTAAAGACTGGGTGGGTTTGTAATGAGGGACGGCGGAGATGCTCGGATAATTCCGATCAATCTTCCTTACAGGTAAGTCGATTGATCTTGTAATTATCCTTCGCATCTCCGCCGTCCCTCGTTACACTTTGTAGATGTTTAAAGTATTTGCGATGTAATCTACATTAACTGAAAATTGCGATATTTCTGTAGTCCTAGATTTGTAAGGCCCTTTTTATAAACTAAAATTCAAATTTATAACCATTAGATTTAATAACACACATATGAAGGTACATATATCATGTTTAGCGCTAACCTTTAACTTATTTTTAATACTATACCAATATTCTTATGTAATATGATAACAAGTTGGTAAGTAAGTTATAGTTGTAGCTTAATATTTATATGATTCCTTAGAAATTATGGTTCAATAAACAAGATGCAAATCCAGTGGGATTACCCACGCCAAGTTTGTTATAGAATTTTGAGAATAATTTTGATTTTTCTGTCGAGCCAGCTATCTTCTGAATGGTTTGTAATGTAACTCCCATTCTTTGAGCTGCTGAAGTTGCCCCGTGTCGCGTGCTGTGTGCCCCAAAGATTTCCGTGTTTATACTGCTGGCTTTTAGTATTAACTTGACCCATCTGCTAATGGTTTGACAGCTGTCTGGGTGATAGGGCTTTTTGTGAGTAAGTATTACATTTTGTTTGGTTTTGCTACTTGTGGTATCGATTGCATCTGCAAATGCAACGATCTATTAGCATATTTACAGTATCTGTGAATGCCGTAATTTCTGTTTTTGAACAGAAAAATAGGTATGTTCACTAGCTGCAACTGCAATTGGAGACAGTGGAGGGTACGATCGATTGTATCTGTTAATACAACGAACTATTCACCTTTTATTGACTGGTAGCACCCTTTTTCCTTTTGTGCGTTCTATGTAAGTCTCTAATAGTGTGGCTATACATAGTTCAGGTTGATTAGTAAAATAAGGTAATATCAAATTAGGTTGAAGCCTGTTTAAGCAACTTGCTTTTATTTTATCCGGAAATCTGATTTCAATTATGTATTCATATTTAAAAATATTGTCTATTTTTACTTCCGGGTAGTCCGTGATTTGTGTGTCGTTATTAGTATTAAGAGTATTACTAGCTTTAAAGTTAGATTTGTAGATTTAAGGATTCGTGAGGGTACATGCTCTTTAAGCGCTGTAGAACTGGGTAGGAATCCCAAGTAATTGAGTATTTTGGTTTTTTATGTTAAATGTTCCATTGAGAAACCTTTTTGTAACCGCTTCGTCTTTTGTTTAATATCCAATATTGGAGAAAGTGCAGATTTGTGTGAGTTCATGGTAGAATAGGATGACTCCGAAGACAATTGAATGTTTAGGAGCTCAAGAATAAGTTTACGGTTTTGTTATATATTTGTTCGCGCTTAGAAAAATAGAAATTCCCCTATTTATTGTAAGTATTTCCGTATTCTTTGAGGGCGCTATCTGTCAATGAATAAATAATCATTTTTATCGCTTTGTTATAGAAAGGCTCTCCTGACAATGAGGAAGTTTCATCATTTTTTTTTATTATTATTGCTGATTTCGATAGCCCATCAAAAATAAGTGAACACGTGTTTTTTCTTATTTCCATAAGCCGAAAAATGAGGCAGATGCAACGCCTTGAGATGTGCTTATGACGTCATAATACACATGAATTGTTACGTCACACCATGCATAGTGTATCTATATATACAAAACTAAAAACTGGTATAGCTTTTGTAATATTCATCTTTAGTGGAAATAAAAAAAATACGTATCGATTCCTTTTTCACTGTTCTATAGTTTGCAATAAAAAGTAATCAGTTTAATTCCTCAGGAGACTTCCTAATTTCCCTACAGCCAGGGAAATTTTCTTCCACAATGGTTGTTTCTCTCTGCAAGGAGATGTGAGTAAGAATTCTTCAGGGTAAAGATAATAGACTGTTCTGCCAGTAGGTCCCTTTTCTCTTGTATAAACCCCAAAAATGAGCATTGTTGCGCGGGAATAACTACGCTTTTTTTCGGAATTTATATAAAACCTAAATTTTGTAATGTTTGTGTAATTTTATTTATACTTTTAAGCAATTCTCTCTTGAATTACCAATAACTAGCCAATCGACTAAGTAGAGTACAGTTTTTATACCCTTTAATTTTACATATCTTACAACTGGTTTCAGTTTTGTGAAAAGATATAGAGCTGTACATAAACCAAATGAAACACAATTAAATTGGTATAGTACGTTGCAAAAGACGAATCTTAATAACTTTTTTGACTACTGTGCATAGGGATAAGGAAATATGCATCTTTAAGATCAGTTTTCCCCAAGAATGCGTATTTTGAAATTACATTTTTTGCCGTCCTATGTAGTCTTCTACTTTGCTAAGCGGAGTGGTGTCCTATTGAAAGCGATTTTATAATCCTGTACCCAGTCTATTATTGAAATGTTTACCTTTAATTTCTGCCAATTTTGAACGTATAATTCTAGTTCAGTCGGTTGGCTAATTAAATTATTGAAAGAGAGGGCTAAGGCACTAATCCCACGGCCTATAGTTGTTTCTGTAATTGATACAGTAGTTGTTTTGGCAGGATTTAGTACTCTCTTTGAGATTTAATTTTGATGGTCTGAGGACATTGCAGTTGGCAGCTGGTGGATACTTCTCTATCATACCGTTTGTTTTTTTTTATCTTTTAGTCCTTGTAATAAGTAATTGTCCCATCTAAAAACTATCTGAGTATGTAGTTCTGGCGTCGCAGGTATGATTTCATCGGTTTTTTTTGCCTATTAACAAAGCGTGGTCGTTACTTTATTCAGGACCATCTGGTGCTTCTGATGTTGGTAAGTCTTGATTCGGATAAGTTATTTCCTCAGCTAGCGTGAAAGGGTCTTCTAATGCATCTGCAAATACAAAAGAATTTCCTTGGTTTTGTTACTTATGATATCGATTGCATTTGCAAATGCAACGATCTATTAGCCTATTTACAGCATCTGCAAATGCTGCAATTTCTGTTTTTGAACAGAAAAATAGGTTCATGAATATGTTCACTATCTGCAACTGCAATCGCAGACAGTGGGTACGATCGATTGTATCTTCTAATACAACGAACTATTCACCTTTTTGCTTGCTGCTTAACCCTGGTTATGCTTTCGACTACATCTGCAAATGCAACGATTTTTTTGCATATTTACAGTATCTGCAAATACTGTAATTTCTGTTTTGAATAGAAACCAAGAGTGTAATAATTCGCTACCTCCAATGCAATGATTTTATGTAAGAGAGTATGGTGGTTATTTATTTTTGGTGGTTATTTGGTTTTATATCTGCAAATACATAGCACTATACCGTTTTATTTTTGTCAGTACATATATCCTTTACATCCGCAAATGTAGGGATATAGTGTGCCTCTAATCACTCCAACATAATACACCTACTGAGGTGGAGGCTGTTGGGGGCCCTTCACATCTGCAAATGTGAAGGCCAATTTTAGTTAAGGTTATTCGCATCTGCAAATGCGAATTTGTAAATAGGTATTGGTATTATTTATTAACATCTCCTGCAAGCAATGTTTACTCCAATTTTCCCCCTCACCGGTCAGCTCATATCAACACGAATTGTTTAAAAATAATGCGTTCCGGTATACATCACTTCGACAAAGCCGAACGATAACATTCCGATAAATTTATGACGAGCGGCTAAATCCCAAGCTGCAATCCAAAATACTGCGCGTGATGCGACACGAATCCATGTCTACGTCCTAGCAAAATTTCTATTAATTTACCTTTTTCCCTTAGTTTTGGGTTAGTTTGGGTTAGCCTTGGGATGGTTTTGGTTAGCACTTGGTTAGTTCTTGTTGATTGAGCCCCCGTTGCGAGCAAAGCGAACGGAGGGGCATGCAAAGCTATATTAATACCCAACTTGGGTTTTAGTCGCTCATAAATTATAAGTCAGCTTGCCTTTGTGGCTAGTTTTTAGGGGTTAATTTCGTGAGAAAAGGGCACTCTTTGACTTACTTAAATTTTTTTATTTTTTTGAAAATTATTTATTAATGCAGTAATAACAATAATTACAATATACATAGTCCTTATTCCTCTAGACAGTGTTTTTGAACACTGGTATTGAGGATAATTGCATTTTAGTAATAATAACAGTACGATTTCCTATAAACTATTGTGGTAAGTATTGTGGCTATGAATATCCTTTGAAATTATTATGATAATATTTGATTTTGAGTTTTATTTATTATCCTGTAGATAAGTGGATCATAATTAAATATAACTTTTAGTTTTTTGTTTTGCAATATTTGCATCAAATCGAATTGTAGTTTATAGTCCCACATGTGCCCCATACGGGGATCAAATATCGAAAACGTGATAATACGAAGGCATTATAACCATTTGTTTCTATTTTTTATATTCCTTTATATGGTATAAACTTTTTATTCTAGCAGGCCGACCGGTATATATTTCCTTAGTCAGCCTTTTGATTGTGTTATGTAACCACTTTTTGTGATTGAATAGTATTTCTTTGGTAGGATGTACGATTAGACGAGATTACTAGAGAACGGTTCGAATAGCTCGTATCTTAACTTTTGCTTATTACTTATATTCATTTCGATATAATATATTTCAATTCCGAATATATTGTTTGATTCTGTGTAATTGTGCACAGACGACAAATGTAACAATATTTTGTCATGCCCTCGTATATAAATAACAGTTTGTTAGTAATTTTTGACTGTAACCCGTTCGCACTCTATTTTATTCTAAGTTTTAGTTAGTTTTAGAAGTTTGAGAGTTTTTTCCATTTTAATTTTATTAAGTAAATAATTAAGGGTTACAAGTGTCATATTTATTCATAATACTACAGTTTATTATTATACACATTTTGCTTTTATACGAGAGATAGTTTCTGTTTTTATATATTTAAGATAATCAGGTATTTATGTATATTTGAAATTTGGGATATAATCTTATGTGGACTCACCCCCTGATCTGCTTCTGATTCGCCTCCTTTGCGAGCAAGACGTATCACTACACATACACTGTACTTGAAATATGATTTCTAGGCATTTTTCTTCTTAAAACCAAAAGAAAGAACCGATTTACGGATTCTTGCTTGTCACCGATCGGTACAAAATTGTAATGACGCGTCAAGGCGATGAGCTCGAGCGGCTAGCCAGGGTCGGCTGAATCTCCATGTTTTTAGATAACTTCTTTAAAAATTGTACTGATTGGGAAAAAGTTGTATACTACAAAGTGTAATGAGGGACGGCGGAGATGCGAAGGATAAGTAAATTTAATAATGTAAGATGCAAACAATTTTTAATACGGGTTAATTAATTTTAAACGTGTTCTCTAAATGTTTTTGCGTTCAAATTTGGAGGTATTCGAGTTCAATTAATACGTAGGTTAGTTTAAGAAAAATACTCACAATTTATTGAATTTTTATTATGCACTACTTACATTTCCAAAAATAGTTTCATATGAGCTTACAGAATCCGTAGATAATGTGGAATCTTGCGGGGAGGCAAGTGAAGTTGCAACGGTATTATGCGAAACTTGTTCCATATAATTGTAGGTCTGGAAGTCTCTAGATGTGGAGGGAATGGATGTATTCATGTTATGGCTGGTGGTCTAATTATGCCAATTGTTTGTATTGTAACTAAACTGCTGACTTGCAAGCTGGTTATGACGATTTCCCAAAGTATGTTCATTTATATTGGGCTGTGTGGAGGGTCTTAAAGACATTGCCTTAAATTTCCAGAGGTTAAGAAATTCCGGTTAAATTTAACCTCTGGTTAAATCTAAAGTTAGTGTCAAACGATAGCTTATGAAAAACCAAGATAGGAGAGTGCAAACCATTTTGCTCTATCTTTAGTCGTTTAGATTTCACAGGTTGTCAAACTTGGTAAATGGTCGATTTTCAACTGTCAATATTTCAAAAACAGTTGGAGATAGGTATAGGACATTATTCATGTAATATGTCTAGAATTCTCCGCAAAATCCAAATATGCAATAAATTACGGGGGGGTTCCATTTAATAAAAAAATATTTTTTCTGTCACTCTAATTTGGAACACCCTGTATATTTACTTTTTATGTCAGAATATGCGCGATCGAAAAACAAAATCGACGGGTCCGAGCGATTTTAAAAACAAAATTGGTTTACGAGATAATGAATTTATTCCATACTTTACGGACGCACTGTATAAGCGCTATACATCAAAATTTGCATTCGATAGGCATCGCTAGAAAACTAGTGGAAGAAATGCTGGCTAAAGAAAACAACTGTAAGATATTATGGACAACTGAGCATTGGAAAACTTGAAAAGTGTTTTCCTCTGAAAAATTTTCAGGCAAAAAAAATATAACAAATCTAAATATAGACAGTGGGATCCGGAAATAGAAAAGTGCAAAATAGACCTAGATAGGCTATATGCCATAAAAAATAGTAATAAGATTTATAGGGACCTGTACATAGAAACGAGAAAACATTATGATAAGTTATTATCGGAAAAAAAAAGCTATTACAATAAAAAAATATCGAAAAGTGACAATAAAACGAAGGGAGCGTGGGGAGTGGTTAATGAAATATTGGGAATAGATTCCAAGCGAAACGTAATCGAAGGTGACAAAGCCGAACTTACAAATAAATTTAACAACTATTTAGTCAAAATAACCCAAAACTTATTAGAAAAACAGCCATTTATTTCATTTACTACTAATATACCATATAATCAGGAGAGTATGACTGTAGGGTTGGTTGATGAGCGGGAATTACTTAATGTGGTAGGTGCTTTGAAGGAGAAGCATAGCAGTGGACATGACGGTTTATCTACCTTTGTGGTTAAATATGCAATCACGGTTTTTATAAAACCCTTGGTGCACATCCTTAATAACCCATTTAGATTTGTGCATATTTCCTCAGCAACTTAAATTAGCAATTGTTATACCTGTATTTAGAAAGGGAGTTCCATCAGATATGGAAAATTACAGACCAATTAGCCTATTAACATCATTTTCAATAATATTCGAAAAGATTATGGGCGATAAAATAGTAACTTTTATGTCAGCTATTAATTTATTAAGTAAATCTTAACATGCTTATACAATGTATTACGTGCATCGGATAGGGGGGAGATTCCTGTCGGTGTATGTCTTGATCTGAGCAAAGCCTATGATACTTTAAATTACGAGATATTGTTAGAAAAATTAAATTTATACGGTATACGAAAATTTGCCCTAAAATGGATTAAATCAAATTTATCTGAAAGGCAGCAAAGAGTAGTAATTGGTAAAGGTAATGATAAGGTACTTTCTGAAACGGCTGATATTGTTATGGGGATACCACAGGGTAGTGTTCTTGGACCATTGCTGTTTGTTGTTTATATAAACGATCTTGAGGATTTTTATCAAGAAAATAATTTCAGAATTGCCAACTATGCAGATGACACTAGTTTTCTTACAATGTCGCCTGACATCCCCTTATGTCCAAGGTAGAAAAAAATAATGACCTTAGCAAAAAATTGGTTCACGAAAAACAAATTAGTTTTAAATAGTTCTAAGAAATGCATTAAACATTCCAGATTATGTAAATGTACAACGTGAAAGGGTGACAATTGAAGACACTACAAAATTTCTGGGTATGTTTTGGATAAAAATTTAACTTGGGATCAGCATGTAGAATATATTACTTGCAAGCTGAGCAAATCGTGCTCCATGTTACGCGTTATGTCCATATATGTGGATATCCAAACAAAAAAAATGGTTTATCATGCAAGCGTGGAATCACACATAATGAGATTTGGCATTGTGTTGTATGGAAAAAGTAAAGTTGTAGGTAGGATATTTGTCTGTCAAAAAGGGCACTTAGAATAATATTAGGACTTAAATTAAGAGAATCGTGTCGGGCAAAATTTAAAGAGTTCAAAATTTTTAATGTTTGCCATCTATATTCAGGAATGTGTTTTGTATTTTTATAAACATAAGGAGTTTTTTAAGGACTGTATGCCTCAAAATAAGTATTTCACAAGAACACAGAACACTTATTCTAAACACAGACTGACTATATATGAAGGTGGAGCATACTATAATTGCATAAAGTGCTATACCAGTTTACCAAATAATATCAGGGCATCGCCTAATATTATATGACTTAAAAAAGCATTGTTTAGGGTTTTACTCAATATAGAACCCTACAGTATTGAGGAATATTTTAATAATGTAGATGCATAGTAATGTATATACAGTGGCGTGCAGTGCCATTTAGGAGAGGGTAGGCAACATAGTAGAAAATGATACAGAAGGAATAAGCCCGCTGCAGGCGCCGCCGTAGGTAGAATTTTTTTTCAGGTGCCACGCCCAAAAACGTCCATTTTGAGGCTCCAAAAAATGTAGGCATAAAGCCTTTTCAATTCGAGTTTCGCCAAAACTATGCAAAGCAAACGCGTTGTAAATGGTTAGTGGACTAACCATTTACAACATGTTTTTCTGAGACTTTTGACACATTATTTACATCAATATACCCACGTTTACTCTACAATTTCCTTCTTCGCCAAAGAGTAAGCATAGCCAATAATACATTTTAATTTTATGACGACACCTGCAGAGCCACTAACAATTGTCATGGAATTTTTTATTAAAATATCGAGGTTTTCTTTCTAACCAACAAAACTAACCCACAAAGAAAACAACAACCCCTTGTATAGGTACTAAACTAACTAAACTTTCAAAACTATAACTAAAAGCGCAGGGCGTCAAATCCCAATGTCACACAAGAATAGGGCACATGGAAAAGGGAACCTGAGATTATTCTTATTTATGGCTGGCCAATGTCGGTGTTGTATTATCGGGTTTCAGTTTGTTGCAAAAAAAATGCATGGCATTATTAATACCCAGATATCGAAATATTAATAAATTTAGGGAAGCCCCATGTACTGTAATTTTAAACATTATTAAATAATAAAGCTTTCTTAACCAAACCCTGTAATGATGTAACCGGTAATCGCTTTCAAACCAATTACTAAAACGCAAAAAAACAATAACAATATGATCCTTGGTAAAAAAGAATGTCTATCAAATCAAAATATTAATTAAAGAGAGCACATTTTGGCAACAGCACTTATCGTTGCGTCGCGTCGGTCGGCACGGACCATCTTCGCATGCTTTGTCTCTTTTCTTTCTATGTAACGTTTCATTTGGCTGTCTTTTTTCAAGCACTGCCTTTCGCTTCCATAGTAAATCCAGTATTGACGGTATAAATGCATGCCTTCGGTTTGTTATGGAATGCTTTTTAGCGGTTGCTGTCGGAGAATATTATTCCGTTTAATATAGGTAGCGTAATATGAGTGGTAGACTGGGATGTTTTTCTATAATATAATTAATATTTTAATAGGCGCTTAAGATAAGCTTTTTAAATTTGGATTATACTTATTAGTAAAATTATAATTTATATTATCGGGATTAAAATTAAATGGGAAAATATGAAAAATGTCAAAACATTAGGGTAGGCAATGCATTTGTGCTTTCATTGTGTGCACGCCACTGTGTATATAATTTGTAATCATGGTGATAGTTCGATTTTGTGTGTTTTGTGACCCTATTTCGTTTTATGTAGTTTGAAATATAGCCTTGTTTATAATAATAATAATAATAATAATAATAATAATAATAATAATAATAATAATAATAATAATAATAATAATAATAATAATAATAATAATAATAATAATAATAATAATAATAATAATAATTATTATTATTATTATTATTATTATTATTATTATTACTAAAACTACCTGCCAACACTCAAATGATCTAATTGCAAAAGTATGTGAAAATGGCCTTCATCACAGCCTGTAAACGTAGCAGAAAGACATTACCTGAAAAAATTTCTGGCAATCTAGGAAAATCAAAAAACAGTTTGCGGTGCAGTGATACATTGCCAAGTCATCCCTTTGGTACTAAGCAACAAAATAATAAGTATGCGCAAACATATTATTGTATTAAATTTTATTTGGCGTATTATCAATTTTTTATGTTTTGATGTTTTCTAAGTACATTTTTAGTTGGCGCTACTTTACCATCAAAAATAATTATTAATTTTCAATAATATGTAGATTTATTTCAGACGGCTACTAAATAACTTTTCTTGCAAAATGTCTGCAAAAAATCGATCGTCCATCGTCTCTTTACGTGTTATCATTTTTGGTTTGTATATTTAAGAAATGGCATGACTTCTTTCAACATTAAATTTGAACTTACAAGATTAAGAGGAAAACACGTTTTTTTGTGTCATATAAATAACATATTAAGACCATTAATACTGATTTGGACTTCGGCTTCTTGTTTCATTGAACGATGATCGAAAGCAGCAATATAGGTTTTAGGAAGATGGCGCTACAAGCCATACTGCTAATCTTATATGAGAATCTTGAAACGATTCTTTCCGCAACATTTTTGTCTGATGGTCACAGATATTGTAGTAATCTGTGTCGTAGTAGCAACTTTCCTGGTCCTCTAGGTTACTCGAGATTACGTATCAGGCTTTAATCTTTATGGTAATTTTAAAAGCAAAATATACAAAGAAAAACGGAGATCTCTAGGGGAACTCAAAAGGAATATCAGCATCCGTGCTAAAACTGACACTATTCCGGTGGTAGCTCTTTTACGAGTCATGTCTCCAGTCTTTCTAAATTCATATTATTATAGCCTATCCATTTTGACAGTCCTTGAATTTAGTATTAGATTTTCATCTATATCTATTGGGGATCCGTAATCTGAACGTGGGAAATATTATTTATTTTTCCAATATCCATATTTGCTTCAATTTCTTTGTTAAAAATCATAAAAAGTAATATCACGATTTCATTTAGTGTGCATAAATTATTTTATTTTATAATTATTAGTACATAATTCTAGAAGATAGTAGTATATGGCTATTTTTTTTATCTATACCAGATTTTTGCTCCGTACTTCTTCCAATAGAGCCTAAATACGTGATTTCGATGTCCTTCTCTGGTTCGGGAAGGTCACCACATTGTTTGCATTCCTTGCACATTAGTACAGTTTGTCCAGCAGTTTGACTTTTTCGATCCAGTCTCTGGACGCACAAGAATAATGATACACTCTCCCGCATAATACACAATCAATAGCACCATTTACTTAGCTTTTACAGCAGAAATATCTGTCTTTCTCAGTCTCGCGATAGTCTGTAATGTCAGTCACTTTCCACAGGGATGATCCACATCGGTTATGGTTGCAAGGATGAGTGGTAAAGAGTAAAACTACCCCTATCTGGAAGCTTTGTTGTAAGGTCTTTAGATTTTCTACCGTTGCTTTTCATAGATCCATCTAAAGTCTCATAAGAAATTGGCAAATGTAAAACATTTTAATTCGGTTTCCGAAAGTGACACTAGTAAAACAAATGTGTCTGTTATAATCAACATCAAAAATATCCCTGAAGGGGCAATTTTTTCATTTATAAAGAAGAAACCCACATATGTTGTAGTGCTTTGTGGTTTTCTTGACCTTTCCTAGGGATTTCTTCGTAAGGAGTTAATTTGAATACTTTATAACCGATTGAAAATATCTAATGGCCTTAATCGTAACCTATGCCAATTTTAAAATAAATATTATTAAATCATTTAAATCTCCTGATTTTGTTGATAAGTGTACCTCTTGAATATTCTTACATATTTTAGTATGATTTTCCTTAATACCTACCTACAAATTTTCTTAATATGGCAATAAAATATTCCTTTATGTACCACCTAAAGTATTGCTAGAGAATAAGATTCTTAGTCTCGATTCTTTCTTTTTTGATGTTGTTTGAAAAAAGTGTTGACAGCAGACAGGCGGTGCTCTGTACAAAATTGCACCAGACGATCACCTCTAGTATTGCGTCCCAGACCATGATCTCCGCAGACCCCGCCATCAGCACATTTTCCAATTTTGACGTTAAAGTCGCCAAGAACAATTTTATTGTCACCACCCCTTGTTTTGTTGTTTTCATAGCTTCTCCTAAAGCAGAGTACAACTACTCAACCACCTCATCAGGCTTATCCCCTGTTGGAGCATATGCTTGAATTACGTTCATAACTTTATGAGTAGTGAGGAACCTCAGAAGCATCACTCGATCTCTGAGTGGGATAAAATCATTTACAGGTTTTTCTAATTCAGAGGAAATGAGTATAGCTACGCTATACTGGTGTTCGGGATCGTCGCCACCAGAGTAGTAGAGCACGCCATTTTTAGCCTTGTGAGTCCCAATACCTGGCCATCGCACCTCGCTTAGCTCCAAGATCTTGACCCCCTAGTCTATGCATTTCTGCATCTACATTGGCGAGTTTTCCTGCCATATATAGGCTACGTAACTTCCACGTTGCAATTTTGGTTTCTCTTCTATATATTTGTATTTTGTGAGTTTCTATGGACGGAGGGATTTTTCGCACCTTCTCCCCACTTAAGGTGTGCCCCGCAATGAGGGCCGTGTTTATACTTATTTCAGCCATGTTGGCTGGATAGATAGTGTAGTGGCAGTTCCGTTTCCCTTCTGCACCGCAGTGGCGAAACCGTTGAAACTGCTACATTTGCGCCTCCCACTTACATTGTAGCGCTGTATGTGAAATATATCTTCGGCACCGGCACACGGTACTATTGCTGCTGCTGCCCAGCAACAGATTTTCACCATATCTAGTTACCCTCACTTGGTTTAGCCTGTGGGCCAACGCAGTTTACCAGGGTGTGGCGCTTGAACCCAACAAGTGAGAGCTGGAGACCCTGTAGAGACCAGTGCATGGAAACCACCCTCGCAGATGTCTAGGTGTGGCCGTTTCGCATCAGAGGTGCTTCTCCGACAGCGTCTCCTATACACCCCCTCGATTCTGTGTAGGATTTTTTGGTCACGTTTGGAATTTCGGTAACTGATGCCTGGGTTGTTTCTGCTAGGACATATTCATCTGTCAGGGCCATCAATCTTGGTTCGCAGCATTAGGTCAACAAGCATCACCTAAGTGACTGCCGAGCAATATCAACCTCCCGTTTACTTCACAGGAGCGTCGTGTTTTTTTGTGTAGCGTGTTATCTTTGAGTTCATCATTGTTTGTTGCAGAACGTGATCTAGAGTGTTCCCATAGAAATTCGCACTATCTCTAAAGCAATCTGTAATACTACCTTTTAATATTGTTCCTCTGTGGGGTCTACCTTATTACCAGCGAACCCTTATAAAATTGAATACTTGTGAAATTGTTTTAATTGGTAAATAGGTAACTAAATTATCCTAAAGATGTGACCAAATCACTGCACGGAACTTATCTGTAACGTTTTCATATTTATTCCTTGCATCTAACTAACTAAAGTTATTCATTTTCAATTCTCAATATTGCATATAACCATATAACTCTCGATTTGGGTATCGCAGTGTAAAATTGACTTAACTCGTTGTTGGGGAAACACCCCAACAAGTGTATTAACTTGTTAGTTTGTTGATAACACCCTGTATGTATGTAGTATGAATGAGTCATGATTGATCCACGAATAGATTTATTTAAGCCCAGGCAAACAGAAATGTGTGCATTTAAATCAGCATATCGATGGCTTAGTTCTAACATGTCGTAACCCACAATTTTTACGGTTTTGCGTTTTCAACGTTTTTGAAGAGCTACAACCATACCTGACTTAATTTTAAAATCTCGTAAACCGCGAGCCAATAAAAAGCAAGAAAATTTAAAATTTTAAGTCCAAAGACGAAATAGTCGTAACCCACATCAGACATAGAAATTAACACGAGGTGCATGCGTGTATTAATGTGCTCCGATAAAAGTTGTTTAAAAGCTTTAAATCGTAAGTTTTTATTTATATTTATATTTGTTATTCTACGAATATTTAGTTAATAGATGTATATTATAATCAAGCTAATAAATCAGGTTATTATTTAATTATTAAACCCACAAATTGATTATACGATGTTTTAGAATTACTCGTTTTATTGGCATAGCTTGTTGATACCAAAAAAAGGCAAGAAAACCACGCCCTCAAACTATCGTCCAATTGCCTTGCTTCCAATAATCTCCAAAGTCATGGAACGTGTAGTCAATCAGCAACTACTCAAGTACCTCGAGAACAACAAAATAATCAGTGATAATCAATACGGCTTTCGCAAAGGGAGATCGATAGGAGATATATTGGCCTATGTCACTCATATATGGAGTAGGGCAATTGAGAACTACGGAGAGTCTCGAGCGATTGCGTTGGATATTTCAAAGACATTCGACAGAGTTTGGCATGACGGACTGCTCAACAAACTACCGTCCTTGGGACTGCCCGTCTCTCTCTGCAGCTGGCTTGCCAGTTTCCTTAAGAGCCGATCTCTGCACGTTGCAGTCGCTGGACACATCTCGGACACATTCACCATCAACGCGGGCGTGCCTCAGGGCGCAATACTTTCACCAACTCTGTTCCTCATCTATATTAATGACCTGCTGATCGAAACAAATAATCCTGTTTACAGTTTTGCAGATGACAGTACTCTTGTCTCCTACTTTAGATCAGAAAAATCCTTACCAGCGACTGAGACTCATCATCGCAGACAGGAGCAGATTACAGCAATTAATCAAGACCTGGAGAAAGTTCAAACTTGGGGCGACCGAAATTTGGTACAGTTGAATGCAGCAAAGGCCCAAGCGGCCACGTTTACCAAGAGGGCCAATACAGCGGGCCCTGTCATCATTATGGCAGGGTCGACCATTCCTTCATCTTCGTCAATCGGACCACGTTACTAACATCGCAAAATCAGCCTCCCAGAAGCTTGGTGCGCTATTTCGCAACAAAAAACTCTATACACCGCAACAGTTGCTCTTGCTCTACAAAGGGCAAATAAGACCGTGCTTAGAATATTGCTCACATATCTGGGGTGGCGCACCAAAGCACACCCTAAAGATGCTGGATTCCATTCAGAAGAGAGCTGTGCGTCTCGTCGGCGACCCGGAGTTGACACGGAATCTAGATAATCTGGAACACCGCAGACATGTAGCCGAGATATATCTGTTTTAAACATACTTTCACGGCAGATGTTTCCAAGATTTGGTCCGCCTCATCCCGCCCCTGGCAGCTCCCGTCAGACAGTCACGACAGACGGCAAGAGCGCATCAATTCGTCGTACTGGAAACACCTAGAACATCGATTTACAAGAACTCGTTTGTCTGGCGCACTGCATCACTGTGGAACTCACTACCAGGACATCTGTTTCCCACTAATTACAACTTACAAATATTCAAGAGCCGTGCCAATCAACATCTTCGCACACACACTCTCCCTTTAGTGTGTGTGCCACTGCCAAAAAAAAAAAACGATTTTTTCGCTCTTAATATTATTACAATAATTATTTTATTATTGTAGATGTCTAATAGAGGCAAAAAAAATGGTTGATCTATGCAAATTAAATGCCAATGTTCTACAACCTGGAATTATATATGATTGTTCTATAGCAGAAACGTTATCATTAGAGATTCCTCCAGTTATCGACATTGGTACCGGTGGCGTACAAGAAGGTAAAATTAAAATTCTTTAATTTTATGCATTTCTTGCACCATTTAAAATATCGCAATTTTCAGTTACTATATCTGAGGATTCCGAGTTTATTATACTTTCACCTGCTGTACTTCCAGAAAGTATAAATAATTGGGAAAGCCGTACTAATGAAATTGTCGTAAGAAATGATGGATTTGAAACTTGCCAATCGGAAATGATGCCTGAGTTCAGTACAGATCACAATCTTTTTTAAACCAAGTGGAAAAAATTTCTGATGTTAATCAAAGCTTGGAAACCAAAAGTTTTTTTCCGCAAAATTTTTTATCATTTTTTTAGTAAGAGAAACTGCCAGTGAATTATACTACGAATATAATGTTTCCTCGCTTACTCGGCTGAAACAAAATAGCAATATGTTCGAACCAAATATTTCGGCTGATGCTATTAGTAATGAGTTTGAACAGGGCGGAATACAAACGTGTAATTCGGTCGATACAACTGATTGTCTATCGACTCGGATGAACGAAAACACGGATGCCAAGAAAATTTTTTAGAATAAAGGTAATGGAACTGCAAACTTAGATTGATTGTTGTTTATTTAATGAGGTACATTTTTTAGAGCCAGGAACGGCTGAGGCCGACGATCCAGATTGGGAACCAAATTCCCCTAATGAATCAATGAATATTGGAGAAGATATATCTGTAGAACCATACCAAAATAACGATGATTCAGGTTTGGAACCAGACCTCACTGTTGGTGCAATAAACACTGGATATAAGGCTACAGAAACAAAAAATGGCGTTTTAGACCAGCGAAAAGGACGCACAAGGAAAAAAATTGCCCTGCCAAATGAATGGGAGAAAAATAAAAAACAAGGCTTTACGTATGGTAGAAACACAATATTTGGTGTACCTGAAGACAAAGGATTGTAACAGCAAACAAAAAATTATAAGAAATGCCCGAACTTTACAAGTTGGCTGTAGCTCTACGGAATTTTGTGCTAAGTCTTCAAAACGCAATTTTGGAAAATGACATGGGAAGAAAAGAAGATGTACGTCTTAGGGATGGTCTTATATTTACCAAAAAAAAGATGTTAGGTTGAGGGGCCATCAAGAAGACGTGATTCTTTTTTTATCACTTGAGGTTAAAAAATGAGAGGCTTCAAGTATGTAAAAAATTGTTCCTTTCTACGTTAGATCTGAAGGAAAAATGGTACAAAACTGGGTCCTTCAAAGTGCAAATCATGGCTTTGTAGAGGCACCAGGAACACAAAACATGCAGAAAACTGAAAATCGGAATAAATCGCCCTTTGTTACGAAAAGCAAAGAAGAGTTAGCATTTATTAAGACTTTTTTGGAAAAACTAGCGAAAATAGGGTCGCACTATTGTCGCAAAGATACAAAGAAACAATATTTACAATATCCTTTTAAAACCAAAAGAAGTCTACGAACTATACAAAACCGAGTGCCAGAGTGAAAATCGCACTCCTCTTTCAATCTTTACTTTCAACAAAATATTTGATGAGCTCAATTTGTCTTTATACGTACCTAGAAAAGATCAGTGTGACATCTGTTGCCAATAAAAAGTCAAATAGTTTGGTGAAGAGGAATACACAATACACATTAAAAACAAAAATGATGCACAGAATGAAAAAACAAAAGACAAAGAAAGAGCAATTGCTGCTGAATGCTATACGTTTACTATGGATGTTATGGCTGTAAAACTGTGCCCTGTAATTGGAGTTAGCGCCCTCTATTACAAAACAAGATTGCAAATTTTATTCTGGATAAAAGTCGTAAACCTCAAATCTACAGATTCGATAGGTAGTAAGCCGCAAAAAATCGTGAACGACTGAAATATACACACATCAAAATTGAATAGGGGACAACATTGCAGATTTAAATTGAGGAGATTTATAGGTCACAAATAGTTACGTAATTTATGAAAAATAATTCATCAAAGTATTATCGGTTATAAGTAGTGATTTATTAAGGCAAACGATTAACTATACAGGGTATAAAAAAATTACAGCCATTTCTCCAAACTGAAATTTAAATTCTTATGAAAACAAATGCATATTTAACAAATGCTGTAACATTTTAGTAGAGAGTATGACCACCTAGATTGTTAATTAAAGCTCTACATCTTCTTCTCATGCTTCTAATGAGGTTGTCAAGATCTTCTTGGGGAATTAAACGCCATTGTTGATCTAGGCAATTTAGCAATTCGTTTCTTGTTAGAAATATTGCATTTTGTGCTAATACGCGTCTCTGGAGAATATCCCACGCATGCTCGATGGGGTTTAGATCCGGTGACTGCGCAGGCCAAGGTAAAACATCAATATTGTTTTCTTCTAAGAACGTTCTTACTGTCCTAGCAGTATGTGCTCGATCATTGTCGTGCATTAGAATGAAATCATTGTTCGCGTGTGCTGCATATGGAAGAACTAAAGGTTTCAAAATGTCTTCACGGTATTGATTTGCCGTTAAAAACCCTTCGACAGAAACCAGGTCACAACGCCTTCCTAGACTGATCCCTGCTCAAACCATCAACGTTCCCCCTTGATACCTATCAACTTCCTGGACTGTTTCTAAGCGATTTACATTTCCAGTTTCCCTCCAAACTTTTATTCTTCTCGAGTCTGGCCTTAATCCAAATCTGGATTCATCCGTGAAGAGGACGCGCCCCCAGTCTTCATCCTCCCACTCTAAGTATTCCTGGGCCCATTGTAAACGCCTAGCTCGATTTCCTCTGGATAGCACAGGTACCCGTACTAGTCTCCTGGCATGGAGCCCATACCCATGTAGTCTGTTTCGTATAGTCTGGTCACTTACAGCCACGTGGTGGACATTTTGCAGTTCCATTCTTATCTGGTTGGCACTGATAGATCTATTTCTTAAAGCTTGCATTTGAATGAATCTCTCATGGATTGGAAGTGTAGCTCTTGCAGCGCCCCTGTATCTTCCCCGAATATCCCCGGTATCCTGATAACGTTGCCATAAGCGTCCAATTGCACTTTTTGAGCCGTTGACAGCTTCTGCTGTGGACCTAACTGTCATACCCGCTTGCAGCATACGAATCGCTCTCAATTGTGTTTCGCGGTCAAGATGGTGACGGTTCATCTTATTCACTTAACCTTTATTCCAAATCAACTAATAAACACTTCTACACACACTGCTTACTGCCTATTAAATATTAGCTCATTTCACATTTTTCCGTTTTATTATTTTTAATTGCTGATAAGGAATGTTCGAAGCAAACAGACAAAAAGCAGAAGAATGCCATATCTCAAATAAACAAATTTTAATATTTTCATACTTGTCAATAATATTTTTTCAAAGTAAATATAGTTTTGAGGTGTGTATATTAAAAACGCTATGTGTCTACATTAACAATAATAAAATAGTTAGTGTAGAATAATTTGTTTATGTTAAGGCAATAATTTCGACTTGTAAATCATCTTTTGTCTCTCCTGAACCAATTTGCCTAAATTGGGTTAGGACGTGTTAGAACTAAGCCATCGATATGTCAGTTCTTTAATACCCCTTAGTCAAAACCTGGATGGTCGATTCCATCATATAAAGCTAAATATCACTTTGTCATTTCAATCGGGTGTAAGCGTTTTCAATTTAATATATCCGTGTCTCCGTCAGTGTTCAGTAAACAGCACATGTCAAAGAAAGAAAAAAGCCCACGCTTACTTTCGCGCCAATCCTCACTCTAAGCCTACTTTTAGCTTGGCGGCTTAAGGCCAGCGAGAAGAAGAAATTACACTCTAGTGCAGTTTCAACGTTCACTCAAGCAAGAGCAAAAGTTCTCGTTCTCATCGGGGCGCCAAAAGATCCCATCCGTTTAGGCAATTTCTCCATTTGTATGCAAAAATATTAGAGAAAATTTAGTGTACCTCTGTTATTTTTGTCCACATTGGACAAAGATCTCGTTTAGGCGTTTTTAATGCCATTCCTTAAGGCCAAAAACGACGTAGCGTCTTGGCTTGCCTGTCCTGTAGTTGAAGAAAAGCAGTAAAAATGGCGGTACCAAATTTGTAGCTCAAATCGTGCCTGTAAGATTCAAGTTAAGGAGTTGAAGTCAGATCCCTGCCTGATTGGAGGGAAGTTGAGAGAAGCGTAGATCAAGGTATTCTGTAGAGTGAAAGGAAGTTGAAATTTTAAAGACAAAGTTTTCATTTTAAATTAACAAATAAAGACTTCTTACCAGATATTAATAATTAAGAACCTTTTGTAATATAAGTTGTATGTGTGTATGAACGAATGCTGTAACAGGCTACGATTACATATTATACTATAACCTGGTCTCTGGACGAAATGGCGAAGGATCATGATAAAAATTTACATAGAGGGGGGAAAATAATCAGACATCAGATTATTTATTAAAATAGACTACAAAAATTAGATAAATACCACAATAGTACTAGTATTGGAAAAGCATGGAACCCAATCCATTAAACTAGGTATTCTAAAGCAAATATTTCAAATTTATGTCTTTATATATCAAATGCACATGCCTTCCTTTGAACGAATTAACTTTACACACACGATATATTGTTGCAGCTGGAATCACAAAGCTTCGTTGTATATTGATATTTTCCCCTTGGTTTTGTCCTATTATGCTGCCTTTCTAAATGGGAAAGAAACTCTTCTTGTAATCGTTTGGCTTATTTTCATTGGTTCGGTTCTGTGATGCAGCTTGACGTCCATCCTCTGGTTTCACCTAATTATGGCTTTTAATTGCTGATTCGAGGTATTCTTTCTGGACAAGCGCGTGGCCTTCACGGTCGACACGGTTGCCAAGTTAATACCTTATTTGACATAATGCTATTAGTGGCGCGTGTTGATTGGAATTTTAGACTGACGCATAACGCGTGGGTTATATATTCCCACCAAGCAGTTAAAAGTAGATTCTAACTGATTCAAATCATTTCGATAATGAGTCGTTTTAGCGCTTGATTTGGTGAATCCGGTAGTATGACATCATAACTTTCTAGTACTTTGTCACAAATAGGGACGCTGTTGGCAACATAATATATTGAGCCGGCGCAATGTTAATTCTGCTAGCCTCGTCATTTTCGAAGCAAGCCAATTTAGTCTTTATGTGATCTTGAAGGAACCAGTAGGTTTCAGTGCCGAGCTCTCGAAATTGGGAATTTTTGTTGAGATACTGATATTTAGTGTGAAATATACAGTGCCCTAGTTACGGGATTATTCAACGAAGCCCTTGAGCAGGATTGGGGTCGTCGATGGTTTCTCGTCTGATGGATGATTGTAGATGAAGGAAGATTTGTAGATTCGACCACCTGCACCCACGTTTGGAGATTTGATTTTCGAGAGCTGCCACACGCTTGAACCCCGTTTAACCTCTAAAGGTATGTTGTTTGAGTAATTTTGATAGAGATATTGTTTTGATTTGTTATTTGTTGAGGTTCCGTACCTGTTTCCTTCATATTTTGGCTTGATCACCGTTCTAATTTGCCCTATTTGTTTCAGGGGTTTTTGGATTTTTATTTCCGGACTTTTTACTTTGGATTCTTGGATTTTTATTTTTGGATTATTGGTTTTTATGGGCCTTCCATTGTCCTCTCACGTTCCGGTTTCCTACCTGGGTTTCGAGACTGCATACTGAGACTCCTCCGACAGCACGTGGTTTCGGAGTAACCATCAAGTTGACTGCGCGTCTCGCTGTCTGATCCAAACATCAACGCCTACGAAGTGTGTCTTCTCTACCTTGACGCTCCAGTGATTCGACGAACATCTGGATCCTGGATGATCTCACTGTTGGCTTGATAACGTATCAGATAAGTCTTAATTTAGGATATTATCTAGTGTATTTTGGGACTTTTATTTTATTTCATTCTATTATTGCGTTTTATTTGATTGGTGATTTAGGGCTACTTAAATTAAAGTTTCGGATGAATTTGCTTAATGAAAGTATTAATGATTTGACTTGATTTAAAATATTGCTACCTTCAAGTTATTTGGGAGTAACGAATTATTCTCAATAGTTAGCATAGGTATACTGGATTATCCAGCTAGTCCGGATAGTTTTGGCGTGTTATTAATTCATTTCAGCGTAGTCTTGATCGCGTGTTTTACTTCTCTTCAGCGTTGTATAATATAAATATTTTTGAAACTGTTCGCATATAAGAATAGCGTATCGACGCGTAATCATATAGGTTTACCTCGGGTACGCTTGCTATTAATATAGAAAATGCTTTATTTATATTTATAATATCCAAATGCAATTTACACCTGCATTATTAAATTAAATCAAAGCGAATACATGTTTCAGTTTATCCTATAGATATAATATCACTACCCGATGGTAATACAGTTTATTAAAAGTGTTTAATTAATAATTAAGATACCACCCCCTCCTTTATGGTTTTAAGCAATAGAAAATCAATTGTTTATCCCGACCACTCGTAATTTAACAAATTAGCGATTATTCTAGCGAATTTAATGCGGTAATCATCACTTGTATTCTTAAAAGGGAAAAGCATCTTAATATTTTTATGTATGGGGTCATTATCCCAAACTGACGCAGAAAACTAGCGGTCAGCTGTCAGACATGTTCGTTGTCCCTAGTTGGTGCGTTTGATAATTGGACCGCAAAGCTTAGGCGTCCTCTTGGGAATACAATAGAATGATTTATTAATTTCAAGTATTCGAGCTACATTGTTGGCAATTAAGGTTTTGTTAGCTTTCTGAAATTAAAGCCGTTGAGCCAGAAGTATTACATATATTGATACTTTATTTCTGATTACTTACATTTCCTATTTTCCTTTGATTTACATCGTGTCAATGGTTAGCTTTTGGGGTTAAAAACAGGTAGCGTTTTAGTTTTTTATATCATCTTACCCACACCACCTTATTATATCTAATACTGCTAGACGGAGATAATTCAGAAATATTACGATTTATATCGGACAATATTCATAAAGTTTTGAAAATTGGTAGGAATGTTAGGGTTGACATAAAAAATACTAAACTGAAAAGTTTCCGCTCCTAAATAGTGTGCTTCATCCCTTAGGACGGCGTTTTTACCCATACCAGTTTTTCAAGTTTTTTAGATTATCTCGAGAACGGTGCACTTTTTGATAAAAATAAACCTATATAGGAAAATATTCCTTATAAAATTTTCTATAAAATATGTTCCTACATAATTTTTCCTAAAAATAATAATAATGTGAGAATTAAGGCGTATTATACATAAGGGTTACTTCCGGCTATCACAGTAAATGCAATCTAGTATATAATACTTGTGTAATATAAAGTCCAATGCTAAACGCTAAAAAGTTGACAGTAGGGTACTGGCCTCACTTAAAATTAAAAGAAATTTACCACTTCCACTCTTTTGTTTCCTTCCGGTGTTTAAGTAAATGGTATAGAAGTAATCTTAGACCATTTAATGGTCTAAGGTAGTAATGCGGTGCTGCAATTAATATTCTGAATGTCACGAAGTATTGCACTTTTTACCGCGTACCAGAATTACCCATGCCTTTACAGTTCAGTGAATTGCTTTCAACAAGTCTGAATGTAAAGTACTTGACGCTCTTTTACGTGATATCTCCGGTAGGCCTAATCCACTTGAAGTGAAAGTTCTTAACCGACGCGACGGGGCAACAATTTTCAGACGTTTAGCTGCACCAGCATGAATTGTGATTGCTAAGCTTCGCGCATGTTCAATTTGGCAAGGGGATTTCAATTTTTGGTGAATAAAATTGCTTTCAGAAAGTTTGGTGGCGCAGTGGTTAGTACGACATGCTTGTAATACGACGGCCCGGGTTCGATTCCCGTCAGCGGTGAGAGATGTTTTCTTTTTTTTATTATTTTTTTTAAAGGTCATGTTTGTAAAAAGTTTTTATTTTCATTCTGGGCATGCCTTGTGTCAGTTTTTGTTATTTTTTTTATGGTAGTGGCACACACACTAGAGGGAGATCCTATGGCGCTCGACGAGCGCGAAGATGTTGATTGACACGGTTCTTGAATAGTTGTAGATTGAAACTGGGGGGAAACAGATGTCCTGGGAGTGAGTTCCACAGTGATGGCGTGCGCCAGACAAAGAAGTTCTTGAAGAACGCTATCTAAGTGTTTCCAGTTGTACGACGAACTGGTGCGCTCTTGCCGTCTGTCATGACTGTCTGACAAGCGATGCCAGGTTCGGGATAAGGCTGGCTTAATCCTGGGAACATCTGCCGTGAACATATCTGTAAAACAGGGACATCTCGGCCACATGTTTGTGGTGTTCCAGATTATCCAGATTCCGGGTCAACTCCGGGTCGCCGGCAAGACGCACAAGCTCTCTTCTGAGTGGAATCCAGCAGCTTTAGGGTGTGCTTTGGTGCGGCACCCTAGAAGTGTGCAATATTCTAACCACGGTCTTATTTGCACGCAACTGCTGCGGTCTATACAGTTTTTTGTTGCGAAATAGCGCATCAAGCTTCTGGGGGGCTGATTTTGCGATGCTAGCAACGTAGTGATGCGAGGACATATTGCTGTTGACCGAGACACCCAGCAGTCCGATTGACGTGGATGAAGGAATGGTCGATCCTGCCATAATGATGTCAGGGTCCGTCATATTGGCCCCCCTTGGTAAACGTGGCTGCTTGGATCTTTGCTGCATTGAACTGGACCAAATTTCTATCACCCCAAGCTTGGACTTTCTCCAAGTCTTGATTAATTGCGGTATTCTACGCCTGTCTGTGGTGATAAGTCTCAGTGGCTGGTAAAGGTTTTTCTGATCTAAATTGGGAGACAAGAATACTGTCATCTGCACGGATTATTCGTGTCGGTCAGAAGGTCATTAATATAGATGAGGAACAGAGTTTGTGAAAATATTGCGATCTGAGGCACGCCCGCGTTAATGGTTAATGTGGCTGAGATGTATCCATCAACATCGGTTCTTAAGGAAACTGGCAAGCCAACTGCAGAGAGAGGCTGGCAGTCCGAAGGACGGCAGTTTGTTGAGCAGTCCGTCATGCCAAACTCTGTATGCCTTCGAAATCGCTCGAGACTCTTAGTAGTTCTCAATTGTCCTGACATAGGCCAATACTCCTGTCGATCTCTTTTTGCGAAAGCCGTATTGATTATCGCTGATTATTCTGTTGCTCTCGAGGTACTTGAGTAGTTGCTGATTGACTACACGTTCCAACACTTTGGAGATTATTGGAAGCAAGGCAATTGAGCGATAGTTTGAGGGCGCGGTTTTCTTGCCTTTTTTTGGAACAAGTTGCACTTGAGCAACTTTCCAGGAAGATGGGTAAATATTTTTTTCCGTAAGACATAGGAAAAAGCCTGAAAAAAAAACGGGTGCTAGTTCATTGGCGCAGTTCTTTAACGCGATGGCAGGTATTCCGTCCGGTCCTGACGCCTTTTGCGAATCTAGTTTTTTAAGGATTTTACGAATAGCATCGTGATGAAACTTGACTTCTTCCATGGTAGTGTTGTTGTTCGATATGGTAGGGAGAGCCTTGCCTTGGGGGACGTCTAAGGTAGAGTGTGATGAAAATATTTTGGCGAACATGTTTGCCTTTTCCTTGGCTGTAGTCGTCATGATGCCACTTTCATCTGTCAAAGGTGGGAGAGACGTTTTTGTAAAGTTATTACTTACTGTCTTTGCTACCGACCAGAAATTCCTGGAGACACTGGGGCATTGCAAAAGTTTATTCCTGATACTTTGATTGTGTTTGTGCTTAGTTTCGCCGATCACACGTTTGCATTCGTTTCTCCCTTCGACAAAATAACTGCGATTTTCAGCGGTCTGATTTTGCTGCCAGTACTTGTAGGCTTGCTGTTTCCTACCTACAGCTCTTTCGCATCTTCTGTCGAACCGGGGTCTCCTTTTCACGGTACCTTAATGGAATTTGGGATGTATGCTTCCATTTCTGAGTGGATTACTTACGTAATCTCTTCGTAGCAGACTGACGGATCGTTAGTCCCAAATCCGACGTCGAGCCAAGGAAAATCTAGGTAGAAGTCCCTTAGATCGTCCCAGTTTGCAGAATTGTATTGCCAGATTTTGCGAAGCAATGGTGGATCCTTCTGTAGAAGTGACAATTCACAAACCGTTGTGGTAAGTTTGTGGTCGGAAGTACCTAATGGCAGACCAACTGTAATTGTATACTGGTCAGGATTGGTGGTTAGAAAAAGATCCAGGAGAGCGGAGAATTCGAGATTGGTTCGCCTACAAGTTGAGTAAGCCCGCAGCAAAGTGAGCGGAGAGCCATGCGTGAAGTGAAATAGTCGACGATTCATCATGCGCGAAGTTTTGCAATCGAAATCCAATCTGGTGCAGCTAGACGCTTGTCAATTTTCGAGCCTTACGAAAATTTACATCGCGTGAGGGGAGTTCGTCGAGTGCGTCAGCGACGACAGGAGGAGGAATACGCAAACGCTTGGTGGGGAAACAGCCGGCAGGATGGGATGGGCGTAGCGCTGCCTATATAGCATCTAAGTATATGTTAGTGGGAACGACCGGAAGGCATATTCACGGATCCTACCTAAATGGTATGGTAGTAATCTTAGACCATTAATGGTCGAAAGTAGTAATGCGGTGCTGCGCTTGATGTTCTGAAGGTCACGGGGTGTTGTACTTTTTACCGCGTTTCAGAATTACCCATGCCTTTACGGTCCAGTGAATTGCTTTCGACAGATCTGATAATGCAGTGGTCAGACCTTTTGATTTTGATGCGGGTGGCCCGCGTTCGGTTCCCGTCGCGTCGGTGGCGAAACATGTTTGATAAGGAAGAAGTTTCATTTCTAGCAGTCACTGACAACAGTCCGCATTTATATCTGGCCTTAAAAGGAATGCATCATCGTAGTGACCTTGAGTCGTCACAGTGGGTTTAGTGGAAGATAATAAACACACGTGCTAGTTTAGTGACCCTAACGAAGCTGAAAAACCTAAAGGAAACTGAAAAAACGGTCGATGTTTCGAGGAACAAAACGGTCGACGTTTCGAGGAACAAATCTGCCCCCGTTGTCAAGAATGAACAAATCTAAAAACGAAAATGGTTAGTAAATGCAATAAAACAGTAAAAAGCTCTTGCAGATTGTCAAGCTTTGAATTGATTGTGGCAAGCTGACGATTATAATGTCATATCATTTAATTACTGGTTACAGTTACTGGTCTTTTGGGTTAGTGTGGTATTGAGGTGTTATTAGGTAAATAATTAATTCGTTTTTGAGGTTTTATATATCTACAATTTGATGTATGACCTTTTAACAAAGGTTTAGTAAATTTTTAAATATTCCTTCAGTTTTTAGCAAAGGTAACCAGGTGATATTAAAACTAACAGCAGTTGAAGCAACACATTCATCTTTATTTAATAAAATTAAAGCACTTTCTTTAATTTTACGTTTTTGAGATGAAGGTTCCTTTGCTAAAATACTTGAAGCGTTCCATTGTATTCTGTGATTGTTATCAAATGCATGTTGACAAATATGTGATTTGTGAAATTGTGTATTTTTAATATAAGTTTGGTGTTCTTTTATACTTTTGATAATGGTCTACAGGTTTCACCTATATAAAATTTATTGCGTTCACTTGGTATTTTATAGCTAACATTTTTAGTAGTTTCATTTTCATTGAGTGGTTTTGTTTTTGTTAATTTGTATCTAAGGGTATTTTCTGTTTTGAAAACAGTACGAATGTTAAATTTATTACCTATTCGTTTTATTTTGTCTGATAAATCAGGAATATAAGGAATAAAGAGGTTCGTAATAGGTCTATTTTGATTTTGTCTAATATTTGGTTATTAAAACTCTATAAAGCATTTTTAAATGAAATCAATAGGATAGTTATTATTAATCAAAACATTGCTTAAAAATTCTTTTTCTGTGTTGAAATTTTGATTATTACATACTATTTTCATTCGATCATACTTTTTACGACCACCTTTTTAACCATTATTGAGTGATTTGATTTAAAATTTAAATATCTGTTTGTATTTGTAGGTTTTCTGTATATTTTTGTTTCGAAACTATTCAAGTCTTTTTTATAAGAATGTCACGAAATGAAAGTTGTTCATTAATTTCCTTTTCTATAGTGAATTGGACTGTAGGTTGTTTCGTGTTAATATGATTTAGAAAATCGTTAAGAAAGTGTTCATTATATTGATAAATTGAAAAAATGTCATCTATATAGCGCCACCAAATCAAAGGTTTGTATTGATAATTTTCAACAAAATTTAATTCAATTTTCCATAAATATATTACTTAATAAAGGTGATAGAGGTGAACCCATAGCCATACCATTGTTTAGTTGGCAGTAGTTAATATTGTATTGAAAGTATGTAGTTTTTACGCAAAAAGTAAGTAATTCGAGTATGGTGTCAATATTAAGTTTTGTACGTTCACAAGGTTAGTATAATTTTCTAATTTATTTTTTACAATATTTAAAGTTTTATCAATAGGTACGTTTGTAAAAGGACTAACAACATCAAAACTCATCAGGGTGTCATTAGAATTCAAATTAATTTGTGATAGTTTTTCTAAAAAATGTTTTGAATTTCTTATATACGAGCTAGTGTTCTTCGCAAGTGGATTAAGAATATTGAGTAGATATTTAGCAATGGGGTGTGTTGGTGAATTTATACAGCTTATTCTTGGACGTAGAGATTTGGTTTATTTATTTTTGGTACTCCATAAGAATGAGGTGTTTTGCTATTTTGTGGTGCCAGTTTGAATCTTTCTACATCATTCAACTGATTTTTGTGTTTTTTTAGTATATTGTATATCTGTCTCTCAATACGTTTTGTTGTATCTATATTTAGTATTGGGTAGTTACCATCATTTAAAAGAGACATTACTATTTCATTGTAAGTAATGCAATTCATTATTACGGTTGAATTGCCTTTATCGGCTGGAAGAATTTTAATAGTGTTATCTTCTTTCAATGATTATAATGCTCTTTGCTCTGTGTGTGTTAAATTCTGCTTAATTTTAAATGGTTTTTCTAGTGTGAATTTGGTTCTAATTCCAAATTCGTCTTGATGTCCTTCTGGTAAGTTTTGTGTTGTTTCTTCAATTGCTGAAATGATGTCAAACTTAGGACCGATTTTAGGAGTAACGGAGTAATTTAAACCTTTAGAAAGAACAAGTTTATCAACATCAGATAATAGCCTATTAGACAAAGATAAAGAACCCTACAATCCAATTCACTATAGAAAAAGAAATTAATGAACAACTTTCATTTCTTGCCATTCTTATAAAAAAACCTGGATAGTTTCGAAACAAAAATATACAGAAAACCTACAAATACAAACAGATATTTATATTTTAAATCAAATCACCCAATAATGGTTAAAAGGGGGGTCGTAAAAAGTCTATATGATCGAATGAAAATAATATGTAATAATCAAAATTTCAACACAGAAAAAGAATTTTTAAGCAATGTTTTCATTAATAATAATTATTGATTTGATTCAAAAATGCTTTATAGAGTTTGAACATCTAAATATTAGACAAAATAAAAATAGACCTATTAGGAACCTCTTTATTCTTTATATTCCTGGTTTATCAGACTAAATAAAACGAATAGGTAATAAATTAAACATTCGTACTATTTTCAACACAGAAAATACCCTTAGATCCAAATTAACAAAAACAAAACTACTCAATGAAAATGAAACTACTAAAAATGTTATCTATAAAATACCATGTGAATGCAATAAATTTTATATAGGTGAAACCTGTAGACCATTATCAAAACGTATAAAACAACACCAAACTTATATTAAAAATACACAATTTCACAATTTACATATTTGTCAACATGCATTTGAAAACAATTACAAAATACAATGGAACGCTTCAAGTATTTTGGCAAAGGAAACTTCATCTAAAAAACGTAGAATTAAAGAGAGTGCTTTAGTTTTATTAAATGAAGATGAATGTGTTGCTTCAACTTCTGTTACTTTAAACAGCACCTGGTTACCTTGTAGCATTTAATTTTTCATGAAGGTATAAGTAAATGCTACCTGCTTTTTTTAGAATTCAAGTAATATACGTTATCACGATTGTTTGCATATATTATGCTTTAAATGTATTTAATTAACTCTCTGGAAAAATAACACTTAACACTTATTTGTTACATGCCTACTTTTATTTTTATTTATTTAGAACAAAAAAAAATTTATTTATATCTTAAGCAAACATTAAGTATTACGCCACGGTATCAGACGGTCTTTACCTTTCTTTTTACGGGATGTTGATATGAACTATTAACCTTTCTTCATGGTTGGATTTCTTATAGCAATAAAACATACTTTTGATATATTAATTCAAGCTACTGATTCACTACATACTATCTTATTTATTCAATATTGCCTTAATTTCCCAATAAAGATTGTTTTCTTTTGAATTAATTCTCATCTTTAGTCATTATGTTTCATGCAAGTTAATATTTAAATATGACGTCATTCCTGATTGTGGTTACGATGATGACTGGAGCAATCGAACCCGAGTGACACTAATGTTCATTCTATATGACACTGTGAATGAGAAAGCAGCTTTCGCCGCTCGGTGTCGATGAGCTGACAATTGACATCGGAAACGAGGGCAAGCGGTCAGGTTCAAGTAGCCTTGCTCTTCATGATGTAGCCGAAGTGTCCAGACTGATTTAATAGCTTTGAGTTTAAGAACCATCATGGGTCCATTAGGCCAAAAGATTTTCAAAATCTTGTGTCATTAGGCCTGAGAAGGGCTTGGCTTATTTTATTTTCGTCTAATCCTTGAGAATGCCTCTTAATTTTTGGGGTTAATCCATCACCACCTAGTAAGGTAGGTAATCCTTGGCTTGTGCTTTATAAAAAAGCGGCTAAAGGCTTCATGCTTGTTTCAGGTTTTATTACGGGATATTGATAATAGAGAATATTAGATAATTTGGTTTGGGAATGGCATAAATATGCTATTATGATTGGGATTTACAGTCTATAAGTAAATCTTAAACTTCCATGCGTCATGGATAGGGTGGAGTAGAAAAATCAGTTTGGTCCGGAATTTCACATGATTAGAGAAGGGAATAATAAGCCACTAGAACTTCAGTGAAGGAAGCCCTTATACAGCTGACGGGAATAACTATTTCCTTTTATTATGTTAAAGATCAGCTGTGCACCTAGTGTAAAATTTTATACTTTATCACTAACTAATTCATATTAAATTTTTACTTTTAATTGTTCGGCTCACTTGGTAGATATTATACACATTTAATGCCTTTTACGGATAAACCTATTTAATAACCCTGGAACCAAAGATTCATGAGTCTTTTCCCTTTAGGTATAATTTATTTTAAATAAAACACCCAAGACGTAAGCATTACCAAGATAAGCTCCTTCATAACTTTATTTTTTTTTAAACTGTAGAAACGGATTATATCTTCGTATTTTAATTATGTGTTATTCCCAACGAAGAGGGTAGATATTTTTATAAATAAAGAATACTTGTTTTCTTTATGTTTGAAGTGTTTACTGCTTGACTGTTTTCCCTATTTCATTCTTGAAAATACAATTAACATATATTAAAGACAATCTAGGTTTTGTGATTTACTAGACTATAACTTGCAGTATCTCTTCCAAATTACGTGGCGCCCAATTTAAGTGCACAAAGGTCATATGCCAAGAACCCCGGCCTCAACATTAAGAGCTAACCGTTCGCAATCTTTAGTGTCAAAATAACGCCACAACCTCTGCTAACAACTGAAGGTGATAAGGGATGTTTAAAAATTAACTAAACCTTTCAACAAAAATCATTGAATTCGTCCTAAGTGAATAATACCAAATTGTAGATATATAAAACCTCAAAAACGAATTAATTATTTACTTAATATCATCTCAATATCGCACTAAGCCAAAAGACCAGTAACTGTAACCAGTAATTAAATGTTATGAGCTTTTTACTGTTTTATTGTATTTACTAACCATTTTCATTTTTAGATTTGTTCGTTTTTGACAACGGAGGCAGATTTGTTCCTCGAAACGTCGAGTTCCAGTTTCCTTTAGGTTTTTCAGCTTCGTTAAGGTCACTAAACTAGCACGTACGCACCCTGGAGCCAAAGCAAGCGGCTCTAAGTGGAGAGAATAGGCAAACATTTGTAAGGTAAAACATGAATCCTCCACAACAATATAGAACATATCTACAAAAATAAAACTTTTTCCACTGTCGAGTGTGAAATAGTGGTTATCGATTTATATTTTTACTTATTTTTGGGTAAGACTACTTTGGGCGGTTTGGATAATAAGCCATACATATATTTAACGAATTATATCCCACCCTGATTTCGTTTGCGCTTTATTTACCAAACGATTAGACATTTTAGGGAAAATTGTTATAGGACCTTATTTATAGGGAATTTTACCATGTATGTAGAATCCCAAAAAAAAATTAAATTGGGTGTGGAAACAATGTTGTAAGGGACGAAGCACACACTTTAGGTGTGGGAACTTTTTAGTTTACAAAAATTTATGTTATCCTTAATATTTCTACCAATTTTTGAAAGTCTCTAAATTTTGTTCGATATATTACAATTTTAACTGTAATATTACTGAATTAAGAGCCCAATAAATCTTGAGTTATCGAAATAGAATTACTAGTTATCCTTCGCATCTCCGCCATCCCTCATTACACTTTGTAGTATACAACTTTTTCCCAATCGGTACAATTTTTAAAGAAGTTATCTAAAAACATGGTGATTCAGCCGACCCTGGCTAGCCGCTCGAGCTCATGCATCTCCTTGATGCGTCATTACAATTTTGTACCGGTCGGTGACAAGCAAGAATCCGTAAATCGGTTCTTTCTTTTTGTTTTAAGAAGAAAAATGCCTAGAAATCGTATTTCTAGTATAGTGATGTGTTAGTGATACGTCTTGCTCGCAAAGGAGGCGAAAAAAGGGGGCAATATGCATCGGGAGAAGCGAATCAGGGGGTGAGTCCATATAAGATTATATGGCAAAATTTCAAATATACATAAATACCTGATTATCTTAAATATATAAAAACAGAATCTCTTGTATAAAAGCAAACTAAATGTGTATAATACTAAACTGAGTATTATGAATAAATATGACACTTGTAACCCTTATTTTTTTTTACTTAATAAAATTGAAATGGAAAATACTCTCAAACTTCTAAAACTAACTATACTTATTAGAATAAAATAGAGTGCGAACGGGTTACAGTCAAAAATGCGAATGAAGCAGTAAACAAAAATTAAATGTGCTCACTGCGTTTTGAATTATACTAACAAACTGTTATTTATATACGAGGGCATGACAAAACATTGTTACATTTATTTGTCGTCTTTGCACAATTACACAGAATCAAACAATATATTCGGAATTGAAATATATTATATCGAAATGAATATAAGTAATAAGCAACAGTTAACGATACGAGCTATTCGAACCGTTCTCTAGTAATCTCGTCTAATCGTACATCCTACCAAAGAAATATACTATTCAATCACAAAAAGTGTTTACATAACACAATCAAAAGGAGGAAATATATACCGGTCGGCCTACACATTTATTAATGTTTTACATAGAATAAAACGTTTATACCATATAAAGGAATATAAAAATAGAAACAAATGGTTTTAATGCCTTCGCATCATTCGTTTTTCGATATTTGATCCCCGTATGGGGCACATGTGGGACTATAAACTACAATTCGATTCGATGCAAATATTGCAAAACAAAAAACAAAGTTATATTTAATTATGATCCACTGACTCATACTGCAGATCTATATGAAAATTTAAAAGTATGGCAATTACATAAAGTATTAAAATTTGAACAGAATAAACTTATTTACAGGATAATGAATAAAACTCAAAATTAAAATATTATCATAATATTTTCAAAGGATATTCATAGCCACAATACTAGAGAGTTTATAGGAAATCATACTGTTATTATTACTAAAATGCAATTATCCTCAATACCAGTGTTCAAAAACACTGTCTAGAGGAATAAGGATTATGTATATTGTAATTATTGCTATTACTGTATTAACAAATACTTTTCAAAAAAATAAAAATAAAATAAAAAATAAAATTTTGAGTAAGTTGAAGAGTGTCCTTTTCTCACGAAATTAACCTCTAAAAACTAGCCACAAAGGCAAGCTGACGCATAATTTACGAGCGACTAAATCCCAATGGGTATTATTATAGCTTGCATGGCCCTCCGTTGGCTTTGCTCGCAACGGAGGCTCAATCAACACGAACTAAAAGTGCTAACCAAAACTAACCCAAAATTAAGGGAAAAAGGCGGAATGTTATCGTTCGGCTTTGTCGAAGCAATGTAATACCGGAACGCATTATTTTTAAACAATTCGTGTTGACATGAGCCGTCCGGTGAGGGAAAAAATTGGAGTAAACATTGCTTGCAGGAGATGTTAATAACTAATAATAATACCTATTTACAAATTCGCATTTGCAGATGCGAATAACTTTAACTAAAATTGGCATTCACATTTGCAGATGTAAAGGGCCCCCAACAGCCTCCACCCCAGTAGGTATATTATGTAAAAGTAGTTAGAGGCACACTATATCCCTACATTTGCCGATGTAAAGGATATATGTACTGACAAAAATAAAACGGTATAGTGCTATGTATTTGCAGATACAAAAACAAATAACCACCATACTATTGCAACCCTCTTACATAAAATCATTGCATTGGAGGTAGCGAATTATTACACTCTTGGTTCTATTCAAAACAGAAATTACAGTATTTGCAGATACTGTAAATATGCTAAAAAATCGTTGCATTTGCAGATGCAGTCCAAAGCATAACCAGAGTTAAGCAGCAAGCAAAAAGGTGAATAGTTCGTTGTATTAGCAGATACAATCGATCGTACCCACTGTCTGCAATTGCAGTTGCAGATAGTGAACATATTCATGAACCTATTTTTCTGTTCAAAAACAGAAATTGCAGCATTTGCAGATGCTGTAAATAGGCTAACAGATCGTTGCATTTGCAGATGCAATCGATATCATAAGTAGCAAAACCAAGGAAACTCTTTTGCATTTGCAAATGCATTAGAAGATCCTCTCACGCTAGCTGAGGAAATAACTTAGCCAAATCAAGACTATCAAGACTTACCAACATCAGAAGCACCAGATGGTCCTGAACAAAGTAACGACCACCTAGCTGTGTAGGTGTAGGATAAAA